>JADKXX010008014.1:0-302580 GCA_017310255.1 Butorides virescens | reverse complement strand
AGGGGAAAATGTTTGCATACAACTTCTAAGAAGGTTTTTGTTACTTTGCTGGTATGTATATCACATATGTCACAAAGAAGACAAACTGACAGTAGAGGGAAAAAAACCCAACAATAAAGCTCAATAGTGATCAGCAGGCAAAAAAGGCACTTAGCCCCTGGAATTAGCATGGGCTAATAGAAGGTAGAAGTCTAGCAAGGGTGAGGCATTTGCTGGTTTCACATGTATTAAACAATTTGGATAATTTCCAAAAGAGGTGAGTATTACAGACTAAATTTTCTGCAGCAGACCTGTAGCTGACATCAGTTACCACCTGTGAGAAAAAAAAACAGAGACAGCTCTTCCTCAGCTGGTGAGAAAAGCAAAACCTCTCTGCTCGAGGAACACGTGAGCAGGCATTTTCCAACTGAAATTTTTTCTGGTCATTGAATCCCACCAGGGCAATAAGATCATAATTAGCTGCTACTATAATTGAGAAGGAAGTTGTCCTCGGGAGCAAAAAAAAGGAGGAAAAACACTGAATAACTAAGGGAAGAAAAAATATCTAGGAAGCACAGTGTCCCTTCTGCAATAAACAAAGTGGTTGGAGGTGTGTAAATCACATGTTGCAGTCTACAAAAGCCATCAGAATCATAGAATCACGGAATGTTTTGGGTTGGAAGGGACCCCTAGAGGCCACCCAGCCCAACCCCCCTGCAGGAGCAGGGACACCTTGAACCAGATCAGGTTGCTCACAGCCCCATCCACCCTGGCCTTAAAGGATTGTTGTGTGTCTCCCGCCTGCCTTTTTTTTTAGTTCTGTTCATTTACGTACACTAAAAATATTCAAAACAACAACAGAACTCTGTGTGGTTCATTTCTTTTCTAATGTGGGGTGAATTTCTGGAAGTACTTTCTGTGCTGGAAATGCAAATGTCCATTTTGGCTTACTCCCTCCCCATTCTGCAGTCCACCCTTCTGGGTTACACATTAGAGAGATGGTCTCCTGCATACAAAGGATAAGTGAGTTAATAAAAAATAAAGTACGTAGGAGGCCAGTGTAAATGGAGCATATAATTTTTTCACGAACTGGTCTCTTAAGTTTCATTTTGCAAGGCATCGTGATTTTCTACATATTTATGAAAATAGGGAATACTGAACTTGATGCTTAGTGCAAAACCTACTTAGCAATTTTCAGTAAGGCTGTATCTTGTTTTCTCTCTCAGAAACCCCAGTATCTTCTACAGGCACTGCCACAAAAGCTAGAAAGGTAATGATACTTTGCTGTTGCGAGATTCTGTAATGCTGCAAACCTTCCCTCAAAACCATTTGTCTTACAAAGCAAGTCTACGTGCCAGATCGTTCTGTTTGGTAACATGCAAGCAAAAACACTGTCAAACTACTGCTAAGGATGGAACAGGATGCTTCAAGAGTAAAAGTTACTTAAGATTAATATCACTGTATACACATAAAGTACAACTATTAAGATGGGTGAATATTGTCTTCTGAAAAACTTTTGAGATAGAGGTGTTTTTTCCAGCATTGGAATGGTGTTTTCAATCTTGAGCGCTCTAAAGCAGTTTATAAAGATAATTAGGCATAAATGTCCCCATTTCACAGCTGTGCAAACAGAGGGAAACAGTTCTGTAACCTACTTACCAAAATCTCATAGAGGTAAGCAAATCTTGAGCCTCCAGATTGCAGGCACTGGTTCATTAAGATGGCTTTTGTATGCCTACTGTTTTTTAGCTAAATTAATTAATATTGATATATCAAAGGAACAAAAGAAGTCCTAGATCTCAAGCTCTTAATATTACCTGTTTCACTTCCATGTAATTTCTACATTTCTTTGATAAGGCATACGCTTCAGAGCAATTCAATATATTTCAATTCACTGCCTCATTACGGTCTTTGAATACCACTAAAATTCCCAGTGTCTAGGCAGGTGTAAAAAGTGAGAGCAACCTGGATGTAGCACTGCGATAGCGTAACGCGCAGGCACGGTGCAATAAACTATCCCGATAATATCCGAACCACCAGTTGCAAGGCATTCAGAAAAGGTGCTTGTAAACAGATATGCGCCGCGGTTTTCAAAGTACACAGCATATAGTCTCCTGCATTAGCAACATCTCCATGACAACTGCTTTATAATTCATGCCACATAATATATAACTTTGCTGTTAAAAAAAAAAAAAAAAAAAAAAAGCCCTTGCAACACACTAACAAGGCCAGATTCTTGAAAATTAAATGAATCTGAAAGATTTTTTAGCAATCAATTAACCATTAAATAAAGC
The DNA here is from genome assembly GCA_017310255.1 of Butorides virescens. Classification (NCBI taxonomy): domain Eukaryota; kingdom Metazoa; phylum Chordata; class Aves; order Pelecaniformes; family Ardeidae; genus Butorides; species Butorides virescens. The sequence continues at coordinate 300,307 of JADKXX010008014.1, read as the reverse complement.
TTAAGGGACATTAGAACAGTAAGAATGACAATATTTATGGCTTTGATGTGGTCATGAAATCTCATTCTCTGCTTCTCCACCATTCTCACCATTTCAAATTCCCGTAATTGATACTGATGCAACATTTCAGTCAATAGCTATAAAAGGGAATGAGGAGCACAAAATGGCTTTTTGGCATTTAATGAGTAAATAAGATCGCATGGAGCTTCGTATTTCAGAATTTTTTGCTAATCAATCTTGTTTTAACTTAAAGAGTTGAAGTGTTTGAGGGATATCAACAGGTTTGGGGGTTGGCAAACAATAGAAGGATAACAAAGGTAATAAAAAAAATGTTTTCTAATGTGGTGCAGAGAATTAAAAGTATTAAAATTCCTTTCCCAGTTACTGCTTCGAAGCCAAGTTAACCAATCAAATAAAACTGTAAGACCAATGATCATTCTGGCTGGTATGAAATCCAGTGTAACTTTAGTTCTGCGAATTTACCAAGACGGAGGATGTATAGATAAATAGGGAGAGGGAGAAACAGCTAGCTAGGTACCAAGTATTCACTGGCTGTGTCTTGGGTTTTAGGAGTCAGAAAAAGGAAACAGAGGTAACAGGGCAGAGCCCATCTTGCTTAATGGATTGTGAGCATCCTGTTCCTTGTTCTGGCTTAACTGATGTCTGCTTGTTTTAACCTGGTAATTTTATTTTAAACATCAAGGCTATGAAATACTGGGGTGCAGGTCTTGGCTCCTTCCATGGCAAAAAGGGGACATGAAGCCATCATAAGATTGCTCAGCCCTTTTTATGCAGACTTTTGTATTTGACATTTTCTTTGTTGTGATGTTTAGAACATATATTGCAATAATTGTTTTCAGAACTGGGGTACAGAAACTACACAAAATATCACATAGGGAGGAATCACCAACTGACAAGTAAAAGGCTTCTGTTGGGTTACAGACCTTAAACTCTGTTAAAGAAATGGCAAAGCCAAGAACCACGTTCTGGAATGAGGAGCACTAGTTCAAAATACAGGGACCTCATCATGAGACTTGTTATTGACTTAAGCTCACAGGTTTAGCTTAGTAGCTACCAAAAAGACAGGCCTAAATCCCCCCGTGAGACCTCCTTAAGAAACAATGACATTAGTGACCAAACAGCAGCAGCTGTGCAGAGCTAATCCCAAAGCAGGGTGCCGGTATATAAGAAGCACATGATGGCTTTGGCTGTTTTCCAGATATCTTTGTTTACTGCACCTTCTCCAGTGGATGAGAGGAGAATTGGAGTGAAGTAAAATATCCAGCGATGGTTCAAAATGGGACTGATGGTTCACTCTTTCCCAGGGTTCCAGGTATGCAGTATTATTTTGAGACTTATGTGACTCTGGAGCAGAATTTAAATTGTTTGGTTTACAGAGAGATAGACTTTTAGATTGCAAATAGAGTAAATGGGGTGCTTACATGTGAGGAATTGAGGCAATTCTTTATTTCATGTGTTAGGGAGGTTCAGAGGGTATATACTAATGTATACGGTGTGGTTTTGTTTCTATTGACTGTCACGTTCCTCAATTACGGGGACCTGGGCTTCTGCAGAGCACTCAGAATTTAACAGTGAAGGAGTGGAAGAAGGGGAACACTTTGTACAGTATAAGGACAGTTTCATTTTCCCCAGCTAAAAATGATAAAAAAAGCTCAGTGGAGTTGAGCTGCATTTTTTCTTTTAAACAACAACAAAGTTTCAGTAGGTTCTACAAGGTCCATAGTCAAAGTCTTGCTTTCAGTCCTAGCAGGTGGTTGCTCTAGAAATAATTAAATAAGGAAATAAGGAGGCAGTTGCACAGGAATATTGATGCTAATAGAATGACAAAGGTGGTGGGGTAGAAGTTTGTTGGCAATTCCAGACAGAGTGAGTGGGGGTCTGGGTTGAATAAGGACCCAAGGTTGGCCCTTCCACAGATGAACCTTCTCAGTAACAGCAGTGTAAATTAGGGAACTCTTTTCTAGTTTTGTTATGTTGACTGCTGATAAATATTTCTTTTTGCTGACCATGTCATTCCATCTTTCAATTACTTGCCTTAGCCCTCTGTATTTATTGTAAAAGTGAGTATGTTTTTATGTATAATAGATATCTATCCTTTTTACGTATAATATATATGCATTTAGCCTATTTTTTATGTACAATATGTATGTATTCACATATGTATCTTTTCCTCCTGTCTGCAATCTATATAGCTCTGGCCTCCTGTTCAGAATATTTATTTCCTTGTACATTCAATAATTGCTCCGTCAATTCTTCCTTTTTCCTCTTTCTTTGAAGAGCTACTGCGGTGTTGACCAATCTTTCTACCTCCCTCTCTTCAACTCTTGTCTTCCCCTTTGACTTCTAGACTGTGTGCTGTCTGAACATACTGATATTTGTGTCTTGTAGGATGCCAAGAATACCAGTGTTTAATAAATAACACTACAGGACATGCACCGTTGCTATAAGAGAATTAAACAGCTCAGGCAAAAATTGAGATACAGCCACTGTCTGTACTAACTGTAAAATCTAACTAGTAACTAACTTGTTGGGTTTGGTGTGGGCTAAAGAAACCAAGCAATGGCACACACGCAGATGTTTACTTTCCATTATCCCGGTCACCCCCAGTATATATATCCTTGTGGTGCAATGTAAACTCCTTTCAAGATGCTGTTTAAGAGGAATTGGATCTGTATAGAGCACTAACAAACTGAAGCATAGCGGATTTATTCATTTAAGAGAATTATTCATTTAATTTTCACCATTTAGTATTTATATTCATTTACCATTCATTTATTCCCTCCATTTTTATTCATTTATTCATTTATCAAATATTCATTTTAATGGCTTTCATTATCACTACAGTAACTGTAGGGACAGGTTTGCGATAATTTTATTCTTTAAATAGGTTTATTCTTGGAAAATCTACAGAGCAGGGAAAGGCCACTTGTTCTGTCAGGTTCATTCCGTTCTCCTTTGCTCAGAACCATTTGTCTCTTTACTCCCCCTGTTTCTTCACAGCCCTCCCTAGGTTTCTCTGGAATTCCTTCATATGGCTTATGACAACAGCTCCGTTCAGTGATATTGGACCAAATGCTTGACTGATATGAATTGCTGCAATCATAGCACGTGATTCAGTGCTCTGGATGCTGATTTTAATCTGCTTGTCTCTCCATATATATTTCTTTTCTTTTCCCTGTAGGATAGCTTTTCCTCAAAAATTCACCTCTTATTTGCTTTTAATGCCAGTTCCATTTCCCCATAGATTAGGCCCCTACAAAACCAGGGGTCAAAGACCTTTTTAGCAACAAGTGTTTTGAACTACAGCAGAAGAAAGTCTAGAGCTCTGGAAAGATTAGGTTCCATGTATTAATTTCCATTGGAGCACTGAGAATTCAGGTCTGTTGTAAAAAACCAAACCAAACAAACAAAAAACCCCAAACCACCACCAATCAAAAAAAATCCTGCCTTTTTTTCCTCCTGTGTGGAAACACTGTATGAATAATACCTGTTAACTGCAATAGGTGTCAGATTGTGCTTTTCATGAGGAGAACGAGGACTGGATCATCCGATGCCTCTTATATATGACCAGTGCTTTTGAGTTAGAATTATAGGTCTTCAGATAGGCTGATAAGTGCTTATGCAAGTATGTTACTGGTCACCTTAAAGGATACCTTCTTCTGTGTAGTGAAATTTTATCCTGGAGAGCAGGATATTCACGGGTGAATACATGCATGCTCTTGGCGAAGGATTAAGTTGTTTGTAGTTTTTTTTGCCCTTCCATTTTCAGCAAACCCCCAATTTCCTATGAAACTTCTCTGTGCCTATTTTAATGCTGCTTTGCATTCCAACTTTTAAACGGTGGCAGTTTCTAGTCTCTCATATCTTAAACTTTTAATCTTTAATCAACCAGGCTATTTGAAACTTAAACTCAATAAACTTTCGGCAACTCTAAATTCAATCCATCCCATCCTAGAGTGTTTCACAACATATCTGCACTCTGAGTTGTGTCAGAAGCCTTGGTGCTGTTTCAACAGAAACCCAGCTGAAATAGTTTACCACATCATGATTGGTTGGATAGTAGCTGTATTTGACACTTACAAATTTGTTATTTTGTACTTATAACATCAGAATGGAATGGTTTCCCTATCCTTGTAGAAAGCATCATGAACTGGGTATTCCCTACTATTGTATATTCAATAAACCAAACTGCTTCAGATATTTACATTCCAAAGGTTATCTTTGTTGCCAGAAGAACTAGAAGTAATTTCCTTTACAATGAGATCTTAAGTTTGCAGAGTATGTTGTGACCCTGCAGAAAAACCTCTTCATGTCCCAACCTGAAGCTGCAACTCTAATTTTGAGAACCACTGCTCTGGAGGCGTTTTATCAGCTCCAAAAATGCCTTATCTCTGGTTGCTCTTAGCTGCATAATGAGAGGGCATTTGAAATAGGTAACATCATCTTAAGGGTCTGTAATCTAAAGCCCACAGATGTCAATGGAACATCTATTGATTTCGGGGACTGAGGATCCAGGTAGGTATTCCTGTGGTGTTTGCTTAGTGAATTCGGCAGTGGTAAGATAGGAGGAAATGAGACTGCCTATTGAAGCCAGACAGAAATACTCTGGTGGCGTTTTACTCTGTCAGATGAAGCCCTGAAATTCCTATGAATCTAAATATTTTGCAGTAGCATGCCTCTTTAATTAACCTCTGCCTGAGAAAGCAATCCTCCTTCCAGCCCACCTGCCCAGCTCTTCCCAGCCCCGGAGCATCCCTGCAGGAGAGGAAAGCCCAGGGCTCCTGGGGGGCTGCGGTACCATCGCGGGGTTACAGCCTGCGGGAGCCTTGGGCTCCTGTTGCTGAGGCTGACTTCTCTGAGGGTGAACCTGGAAGGTTGGGCCTAGGCATAATGTAAAAAATCATTCATATAAATCTCCAACGACTTCAAAATATTGGAACTTCCCGAGAAAGGATTTTTTTTCTTAATCAATCAGCTCAACTTGAAAAAAAAATCAAAGGAAGTGTACATTCAAGTAAGAAGAAATAGTTTATACTTTCTTCCATCTCATCTTCTCATGCAGTGTTTGAATGAGTTTTATATTTTAGGGAGTTCCACTGCCCCCTTCCTTTGTCTTGCCCCAGCAGAGACTTAAGTCGGTGTGAAGAGATCTGATGTATGCTTTAACCCTCTGGTGTATGTGCATTTTTTTCATTAAATCTCAACATTAACCTGATGGCCTTTAGGCACAATACTTTCCGAAAAACTTAAGTGTGCTGTTTATTGCTTGCTTTCCAGCTCCAGTTCCTCTTGCAAACACTACAGGGATCTCATTAAATTCTGGGGCTATATTATCCTCCTTCTTTATTAAGTTCTTTCAAATATCCTGCCATGGTCTAATGTCTTCTCTTGTCAGCTTCACTCCACTTTATACACCTGAAGGAGACTTTATTGCTTTTATTTCCTTGCACTGAAAACTTCATTCATAGCCAGTTTTGATTTCTCAGGATTTTTTTAGCTCATCCCTCCATAGTGTCAGCCTTTGTAGTCCCTTGATAATATTCTGTGCTTTTTAGGCATGACACACATTTTTTTAATCATTATTTTAATTTCCTGATTTAAATCTAAATAGGAAAAAAAATACAGCAGAAACATAGATAGTCTTGTAATCTTTTCCATTGTCCTAAAAAAGGGGGAGAACTTGTAATAACATGAAAAAAAAAGTCCCAAAACCTGGAGAAATTCTAGCTTTATTTTTAGGAAGCTACTAGACCAGCAAGTAAACTGGTGGCTATAAAGGGCAGCGCAATCCACTGGTGCACCCCAAAAGTTGGAGCCACAGCCACTCAGTGCCTTTCAAATCTGTCCACGCCGGCTTTGCATCAATTCCCAAGTTCTTGCTTCCACTCCAGCCTCTTTTGACCTTCATGGCAAGCATTAATATTGCAAGGAAGATGAAAGATGCTGTTGTGAGGGACCTCTGCCCATTATACCCAGTCTTGCCCCACATATTCTCCTGTCTACAGAGACAAATTTTGTCCTTAACTTTTTTTTTTCACCAGTTCCATGAGAGTTGTTTTACACACTTCACTTGAGCTGACCATTACTTCCTCACATTAGTTCCAATCTGTTATTACTAGAGAAAGACCTGTTGGGTCCTAGATCTGTGTTACTCTTCTGGAATAAATGAACCTAAGACCATGTTTCAGTAAAATTCAGGATACTGGAAAAAATAGTATTAAACTGTTCATCAAAAATTGGAACTTATACAGATGGAAAAAATATTGCAAGAAAACAATATGGTAAGGGACTATAACAATTATACAGTATAACAGCTAGCTCAAGTCAGCATTTTAAAGAAGTCTAGATATCCACTTAGAAGTACTTATGATTCTCAGTGCAACCTGTTAAACAGTAAACTATGCAAGACTAAAACCAAATGAACTACAGCCACTAATGTGTGATACAACTGAGCTTTCCATGGCATTCATTACAGGTAACAATAAATTCATAATCTGAGCTTCTGAAATTAAGTAGTCTGGTAAAGTTCAAGAGAGAGCTCATCGTATCTTAGGACTTTCCAGTGTTAGTGTTCCTACCACGCTGAAATGGAAATTGGGTTGTTATTGCATTTTACAGTGATTGAATATCCAGTGTCTTATTGGTCTAGCAGATCTTCATCCTAATCGCTCAAGAGCTGTTCCTCTTGATTTCAGAATGTTCCTTGCATAAATCGGAATTAATTATGGGACGTAGAACTCAGCTTCTCAAACGATTCACAGAGGTTTATTGGGGAAAAAATAGATTTAAAGAGGCAGAAATTATAAGAGGCACTGATACGATGTTATAACCAGTATTTCAGATCTTGTGGCAATCTCTAAGGCTATTTTCTCAGTCGGTGAAATATTAACAGTTACAAATAATTTAAAACTATACCTTCTTAATTGTAATGCATTGCTCCAGCATCCTTGCATTGTAGAGGTGACAGCTCTGAACCAGAGCTGGCACCAGAGGTAGACTTGCATAAAGCATAGAAGAGAACAAACAGGTAGAAAACTGGATAGGAACTGGACTGAAGCTGATGCTTGTAGCATGACCCTTGTTATTTGAACAAACAGGTGGGACCTAGGGATCCAGAAAGGCCTAAGGCAAAAAGACTTGCTGGGGAGGTACTTCGGGTGGACCGTGACTTGGAGGGAAGAGGAAATTCTGGAGAAGGTGGTGGATAAGCAAAACAAGGGCTGGCTATAAGAGACCCATGGAGTGAAACAAGGAAAAGAGGAAAGGAAGGGACAGAGTATGGCAGTAGGGATCCCTTGCAGAAAAGGAGCAGAATGAGTGGAAGCATGGCTGGAAGGAAGGCAGAAGAGAAGCGCCTAGGTTGCAAAATGACTGTGTCGATACTCCTGTGGTTTTTCTCCCCATAAACACTTGCCCACTGTAAAGATTCATGCCCTTGTAGCACTGATCATTTTAGAGAATGTTACCAGGAATGTCATTAGTTCAAATGGCAGAGGTCTGTCCTGTGCAGCTTCCCACACCCAATTCTGCTCGTGTGGGAAACAGGTTTAAAAATAATAAAAAATGCAATCATGCACAGAACACCATCTTAAGAGAACCCTGACATATGTGTAAAAGCTTTGAAGTACAACTTTGTCATGGTTTAACCCCAGCTGGCAATTCAGTACCACGCAACTGCTCACTCACTTTGCCCCCCCTGCCCTGGTGGGATGGGGGAGAGAATGGGGGGTGGGGAGGAAGCCAAATCCATGGGTTGAGATAAAGACAGTTTAATAAAACAGCAGAGGAAAAGAATAATAATGATTATGATGATGATAAAACAATATACAAGACAAGTGATGCACAATGCAATTGCTCACTACCTGCTGACTGATGCCCATCCCAGAGCAGCAATTGTTACCCCAGCCAACTCCCCCAGTTTCTATACTGGGCATGACATCCTATGGTCTGGAATAGCCCTTGGGCCAGTTGGGGTCAGCTGTCCTGGCCATGCCCCCTCCCAGCCCCTTTTGCCCCCGGCACAGCAGGGGAAGCTGAAAAGTCCTTGCCTGGCATAAGCCCTGCTCAGCAACAACTGAACCATCAGTGAGTTATCAACGTTCTTCTCATCCTAAATCCAAAACACAGCACTATGTCCACTACTAGGAAGAAAATAACTCTATCCCAGCCAAACTCAGGACAAACCTGTTAAAAGCTCAAGTGTTATCTTTATGGATATATAACGTATTTTTATAAAGGAAATTATAGTGACTTTTGTACATTATGTAGGTGGCCAAGGTATGGATTTGGCGGTGCATTTGTTCTTACCTATGGAAGCTCTCTACAGAGGGCAGCAGTGTGATTATGTTTTCACAGATTGATAGGGATAATCAGATGAAATGCCTTGCTCTAGGATGATCTTAGATCAATCAGTGGGTAATCCCAGCTGTCCTGTGTTGTACTATACCACAGTATCCTCAGTAGTCCTTGATGCAGTGATGGTACTGACACGTTTCTCACCTCTGTATCTCAGCTTCTAATGTTGAAATTAGATCCAAGCAAGATGCTTCCAAATCCTATATTTTGCAGAATAACCATAAAGAGAGAGATGCATATTCTGCTTTCAAAAATGGCATTTGCTTCTCTTTCTCTCAGTTGATCTGAAATCAGAGAGAAAGTCTCGGAGAGCTTTATACTCATTTTTGCTGGTTATGCTGGTTAGTTCTTACTGACCACATAACTTACCCCATTCTGGCTGCGTGAAGACAAGCTCACTTAAAGAGCTGTGCAGGCAAGAAACCTGCAAAGCACAGCAATACTGTATTTACAGAGTTTTTGTGTCATGGTAGGAAGCGCTGCTCATATATCAATATGTGCATGGAGAAGTCAAGTCCAGCAGCACCGTATATGTATGACTTGGTGTGGGCTCACAGGAATCGGACTGAAAATCTGCTTTCTTCAGAGTTAGTTGCTTGTTTGTTTACAGAGAGTAAGGACAAAGGATGAGCACTGGAGATGGCTTCAGGCAAGGGCAGATCTAAAGCAGAGGCTAAGTCTGGGGCCATCTGGTGTGTCAGCTCACGTGGAAAATCAGGGACTTGGAGTTCAGGGCCAAATCAGTGACACCTACTAGAAACTGCCGAGGAGGAGGAGGATTTTGCTGAATTTGTTACTATCTCTGGATATACTCCTGCAGTAATTGGTCAAAGAGAATGAAAAGAGCTACTAAACCCACCTTTTTAGGAACAAAATAAAATATTTAAGTCTTTGTCATGGCTGTAGGGGACAGAAAGCAGAATTAACGTTTGTTTTTAACAATTCATCTTTATCTTATAAAACTGGAGGGTCCCATGCTACCATGCTGATGCAGTAAGAGCACACTGATGGAGCTGTGCATAAAATGAGAACTGATGTACTACAGTTAATATAATCTGAATACTGCACCCTGATGGCTGTCTGTATAATTTAAATGCTGGAGATTTTCATCTGAGCAGTTGTTCTCTAAAAATGGGTTCAGGGAAGATGCTTTCTCAGGTTTCCACTTGTGTTAGAACATTTTACACTTTGGAAGAGGAATAATTGTATTTCCAGCCTGTAGTAGAGATGGCATTTTAAAAAGCCCCTTATTTTAGTATTTACCTATAAGAAAAAAAAATAAAGATAGAAATGTAGCTACGTCTTTAAATAAGGGTTTTTTTTGATCATCAACTAAAATGTGCTCTTATGAGAGATAATTCTTGCAGTTATTTTAGTCTCCAAGTGTTTCCAAGGGGGAAGCAAATGGAGTTAGACTAAAAGAGTATATCAAAAAATACAAACAGGAAAGGGGAAAAAGCTATTTGTAAAACCCTAAACTTCGCAAGGAGATGAACATTTGACAAAATAAAAGCGCCTGATATTCCAGCTGTATTAAATTAAAATGGTGCAGCCTACTGTTAATGAAGCGGCCACGGTTATAGAAAGACTCATGATTAAAACAAATTATTTTATACCTGAAATTATCTATAAATCTTACAGTAAAATGTGGGTGGCTGAACCCTGGGAACATTTTGAAAGTGAAGTAATGTTAATTGTCCATGCGAACATTGGGCAGATGCTGAGGTGCCACTACTGCCTTCTGCCAGGGCATGAGGTGTGCGACTGATGGCGAGACACCTGAGCAGCCATTGAAGCTCCATGGCACGGATGACTTATTCAGAAGCCTTCCAATAACATCAGTGGGCAATTCTAGAGAATTGTTGAGAGTTCTCTGTATGAACAGCTTGACAGGGGTTGATTTTTTTTCTCGTTATCTTTAATTGCTCCATGTTGTTTAAAGAACAAACATTTCAAACAGCCTGAATATAACCATGGAGCTGCACAGATTGTTCCTGCCCCCTCCCCAATTTTACATGATTAAGTTTTTAAGAATATCCAGTTATAGGCTTAGATCATCCTTGGGTTACCTGCTGCATCCATAGCACTGACTTCAGATACAGCTTTAATACTCAGGTATCGGAATCTCCAGGCTTTGATGTTCCATTTTTTCCAAGGCATTCTCTCAGGGTGGGACTTGCAGTCTTCTGCCTTTAAACCTAAGCATTAAAGCCTTGGCCACAGCTACAGGTTTCTGACACAGCTGACATCCAGGCCTTGGATCACCTGAAACGAGCTCTGGCCATGCAAGGCTGCTCCATGCATTTTCTCCCCTTGCCACCTTTGGCCCAGGAACCTGGGGCAAATCCTGCTGAGTACCCTAGAAGCCCCCAAAGGTGCTGTACAGGAACAGGATGGACATCCTTTTCAGCTGTGGGTCCCCCAAAGCTTATTTCATATCAGAAACATGATGTTGTTTAAGGAATACTTGAAAATTTTCAGAATTGCTTAACTGTTTAAAAAAAAGAACCTGTTTGAAGGGGGAGCATTCTGACACCTTGTTACTAAGCTTAAACTAGATTTTTGTTATTTGCACATACAATTATTTTACTGTTTGTGAGAAATCTCAGCTTGTTTGTAAGTTCTGCTGTGTTTTACTTTAGGATATTCCTATATAAATAACTTAGCATATGTGCACCATAACATAAGCATCGTAATGTGGGTTTAGTTATAAGCTCTTAGAAGTTATAAAACGTACTTCGAATATTTTACGTACGTATGAGTGTCTATATCTTTGAACTTACTCCACTGTAAGGCCAAAGGTCCTGGGCCCTCTGTCCTCATGTCCCTGACGTGCAGATTGACGCTGTGGTGTGGATAACCTGAATCTGTCAGCTCTATGGCAGTGAACGTGTGAGCTCGTGGTTAGCTCATCCCCTGGCATCACGCGGTATGGAAGCACTGGGCTCTCCAACAGCCTGCCAGGAATTCGATCGACGATACGTGTGAATCTCAGAAAGAGAGAGAGAAATGTTGGGCAAAACATTTTGGGTTCAGTGAATGGCAGTTGCTGACAAAAATCTGCTGTGTTGAAAATGTTTTCCAATCTAGTTCTGCCTCTCATGAAATGAAGCTTTTTTTTTTTTTGCCACCAACTGCTGCATAATAAATGGATGTAAATTGGAATTTACATCAGAGCAGGCTGTGACACTACAGCATCTTTGTTCCCAGGGAACAGGGGGAGTTGTGGCCAGAGCAGCGCTCGTCACGGTGCTCACGCAGCAAGGCTGGCTCTGTCGCTGCTCTGTTGTTCTGTGCTCTTCCACAGCTTTGCTGGACTCCAAAATTCTGGCTATGAAAAAAAGCAAAACCTAATGTGTTCCCAAGTACTGCATTTCTTATCTTTGGTTTTGTAAGCTAGGATTGTCCTGCGCTATTGACTTCTTTTATACGCTAGCTGTCAACTCAGATTCTTCTGATTATTAGAATAGTAGTTCACTTTCCTTTTATGCCAATGTAAATAAGGCACAACTTGTCCGAAGTCAAAGGAATTACACTTCTTGTTCTATCAATGCAAGTAAAAAGCAGAATCAAGCCCCATATTTGTTTTATTCCTGCCTTAGCTTTCAGCAAAGTTCTAGGTGCTGTAAATACCATAAAAAGAAAACCCATGCTCCAACATTTCCAATGTAGGAGACAGCAGCAAAATACAGATTTCTCTCTTAGTTTCTTTGTAGCTTAGGATATATGTGAAATTAGTACAGGGCTCCAGAAAGATATGAGAGCGCTCTACCCAGGGAGCACGTACCCAGTGCCAAGCAGTTGGTGTTGCACTGTGCTATTTGCTGGGCCCTGTTTTCACAGACAAACAATTTGTGCCGCCAAAAATGCATGAAAGTTCAGAAATTTCAAGAGCCCCTGTGGTGCTGTGAGCTGTGTTCTATTCTTCTGTTGCTTAGTGGTGCTCCTAGTTGCTCCAAACCAGTGCAGGCATAAATCCCTTTTTTCCTAAAGGGGAGTTCCATTCTGTGAGAGGGATTTCTTTGAATTTCAACAGGATTGTATTAAAGAAGCTGTTACCTGCTCCCGTTTTCAGTATCTTAAAGGTATAGCCCCTCTAACTTCCAGGGTGTGGGGCAGGGGGGAGCCTGTGTCCTCAACTAGTACTTCAAAGTATTCTTAAATTCCCGGTAAAAAATTCTTCAAATTGGGATCAAGGATAACAAATTGGTAAGAAATGTTTCCTTTTGTATGCTGTCCCTATATCTGAGCATTAAGGGAAGCCTCTGTTTGAACTAATTTCTTATAAATGGCCATTCCTTCCTTCTCCCCATCAAGTACTTGTGGCTTCTCCCCTTCAAGTGGGTAAAGAGAGGTTTCCATGCCTGTCGGAGAGCAGCCTTCCCCAAGGCTTGCATGACAGCACAAATACCTCACTGTTTCCTCTGACACCCTAAATGGCCTTTTCTGCAGAGTATTTCAGAAGGTCTGAGTCATACTCAGTACGCCTCTGCCCCACAAACACTATTAAGTACTTAGGAAGTATTTAAAATACTAGTTAAAAAACCAAAACCCAACCCAACCAACTCAATCAACTAAGGTACACCACCTGCTCCCATCCCCACCTCCCAAAGCCTGTCAGATGAAAGGGAAGATTCAGGACAATTACAGCGCGATTTGGAAGACTCCACTCTTCCTTTGAATGCTTTCTTGTTTTAAAGTGTTCCTCTGCTTTCTCCCTCCACCCCCAACATTCTCTCATTAAAAAATCACCACTCTTCTGACATCGTACAGGTTTGTTGGTTTGGGCTTGGGTTTTTTTGGATTAGGAAACTGAATCCAGGAGGTGAAGTCCCCAAGGCAGTTGATGATATTGCAGCCAATAGAGAGTTCCGCCCCCAGTGTTCAGTCCAGTTCAAACTGGACTATTGCACTGGAGTCCAGCATGCTCTGAATTAAATGCAAGACCCCAGCATTGAGTATGATACACATGAGTAGACCCTTTTGCCCAGCTGTAACATTAACTCCGAAGATTTACACAGGTCCGAGACTCATCCTATGCTAATTTAATCATGAGATTAGGTTTTTAGTTCCTCTTTCTTACTAAGAAGTATTCTGCACTATATTCTCGTTTTATTATACAAACCTGGGTCACTGGGGAAATGACTTTTTTTTCCCAGTTTTCACTGCGGAGAGTTAAAAAATAAAAAGAAAACAAAACAAAAAAATCCCACCTCATTTCAAAGACTTTGTGCTTTATATTTCTAAATGTAAATGTAGCTTTGTAGCTTTAATGTAAAAACTATAAATCTAATAAATAGTATAATGTAATGTAAGGCCAGGTATACAATATATAAATTTTATACCTTCTTATTATAAGATTTTTCCCTTCTGAAAAATAACACAGGGATTAGCAGGAAAAATAAGATATGGAATTTGAGTCACTGTGTTTTTTCCTCCTAGTCACTGCAGTAAATCTGGTTACCAGAAAGCTCATCACATCTGGCACTGAACATATTCCAAGGCTCATGTGTCAAAGACCAGAGTTCAATCCTGCACATGGATCTATGGAGATCTGCGTACACAATCCAACTAAGTTTATGGAAAAATTTATAGCAGTATTAAAGTAATTTCCCCTTTAACAAGTTCTCTGGGGTCGCCTGATGTGTTTTGAATGTGCAGTCAGTAATGCGTCAGGTGTCCGAGGTCTGGGACACATTTCTGGTTTGGGTATAGTAACTAGCATGGTGGCTAGACCCGAGGTTATCCTAATTGCTGGCCAACTGCATGATAAGTCTTCAAGAACTGAAAATCCCTCTTTACAGATTCACCCCTCAAAGTAGAGCCTTAAGAAAATTTTGGGAACGGAATTGAGCTGAGTATCTTCTGCTGTCAGCCCCAGCAATGGTTTTACGTGTAGGCAGTCAGTCCTACGTTGCTAAAAAAACCTCATCTGCCATTTCAGCTTTCACTTAAAAACAAATTATGTTTTTTTTTTTTAAATGTTGTTTGTTGCTGTGAAATTTGTACTGCTAGTCCTAACAGATGTTGGCTTGTGACTGGGGCAATTTAATCCCTGAATGTCTCCCTTTAGTTCTTGTCTTTACCTAAAGGCAGAGATTTCATTATGGTATATGCCCGTGTTGAACTGTATGTTAACCCCGCTTCTCATGTACAGTGTATTACATAAATAATGCAAGATTTACAGTCTCCCAAATCCTTTATCAGCTGGTAGCACAATTCTTTGAAAATCCTTTCTTGGCTTATGGTAATATGTTACTTTTTATGATGAATGCACTCAGGACTTTGCTAACAGCTTTGAGGGGAAAGACAAGCTATGAATATAGAAAGACAGGAGATTTTGTGGGGGGCATAGATTAGAAGGGTCTGCCATAAAATTCAGCATAGAAGAGGCTCAGTGGAGGGCCGAGAGGTATAGTTGTATGCAGGTTGGGCTATATGACAGCATTTCTTTCAATGATATTTATCCCACCTCTACTGTAGGGGTGTCAGTGCTGGATGGAACAGTCTAGACACTGGACTGTACATCAGCTGAAGTCAATAGAGTTGTGTCTGCGGACCACACCTGAAGATTTTTGTCTATATTAAAATAAAGTCTACTCTTAAGGTCTGCAGCGCTAGCCTTGTGAAATCCCTTACTTGTTATTAGCAAGTTACTAATGGGGAAAATCGTATTCATTTAGAAAGGAAACTTCCCAACAGAAGTTCAAAACATTTGTAAGGAGACTGTGTTACCAAAACCATTTTTTCATGTTCTAACCAAGATTTGGTTCAACTCCACCTAGCTGGGTGTGATATTTTTGTTGTTGTTGCCTGGTGGCTGACAACCCCCCAGAAATGTGGGAAATCAAATGACATAGTACAGAGTCCAGAAAGAACAAGGTTCACTGCTGCTTTTCCCCACTAGTAAAAAGCTTGCTGCTAAAATGTGAAGTACTGATACTCTGTTTCCATTTCTGTCTTGTGTTTCTTTGGTGGACCTTTATTAATTGTCACCTAAGTACTCACAGCATGGTAATAGGGTTCAAGACATGTATATAGAAATAGAAGACAGACGTGTTAATGTTTGTATATGCTTTAAGTGAGCCCTATCATCCTGCTATCCTCGTATCGTCCTGCTAACGTGGTGGCACAGCCATGTAGATGGGCCTCAGTACTTAAGCAAATTCCTGTATTACAGAAGAATTTGATTTATGAACGAGCAAAAACCTACAAATGTATGTAAATCCTCTGCTGGTAGAGAGGGGAGATCTAGCCAGGCTTATTTCTTCATTCTTGTCTCCAATATTTCACCCTTAAACAGGTTTTTTTGAGCCACAAATGGAAGGGAGATAAGAAGATTGGCATTCCTCCATGAGGACTGTTGGTCATCCTTCCTAATGTTTAGACAGGGGTGTCCTTCATGCATGACTAAGTGGGACTGTTCCTTGCCTGGGTGGCAAACTGCACCTTGGTAACCAGCTTGTAAGCTTAGCTGGCGATAAGCTCCTCATTAATTTACTGTGAGGCAAGCTTTCTCCTCTGCCGGGTTGGTGGGAATGTATCGTTTCCTTAGTATACGCTCAAAGCTGCATCTGAAATGAATGTAAAAATTATCCCTCCCACTGTTTATACAAGCAGAGAAATGGGAACGGTATGATGTAGTTCATTAATGGCTCCTGCTCTTTCCTGTCTACGGTGATAACCAACCACTCCAGCAGCACACAGGGAAACACTTTTGGGAAATTCTTTCCAGGGATATGTGGATGGGGAGGAAGGGGAAATGGAGAAATTTTTATAATGTTTTTAGAACCATTTTCAGCAGAAAAGCAATACTTTTTTTTTTATAAGTATTGCACTGCAAATATTCTGTCAATAGTCTTGCTTGACTGATTTATTTATTTAAGCTTAGAAAGGGTATAGGACATAAGGTAGGAAGAACTTTTCATTTTTTTGAGGTATGTCCCAAAGGGATTTCCATATCTTGTTTGATCCGAGAATGTTTTTCTTTCTTTAATTGGTCACTACTACTGACGTAGCCAATTAATAAAAGCAGAGCTGCAGAAATAGTAACAATTAGTGCCAATAGCGCTGTGCATCTAAGTACACAGCAAACATACAGTTTGTCTTACTGTTTACCCATTAAGTGGTTCCCTTTCTCGGATAAGCACGGCTAATCAAGTGACTTGCTAGATCAGAGTGAATCAGATGCAGAGCTGCGGAAACAAGTTTAAGGGCATGGAGCTACAAATACTTATGACTATGAGTAACTTTACTCTTGGGATGATTTCAGCTGACTCCAGGAGGGATTTTGTAGGGTAATAAGCTCTGAACTTCATGGAAAGTGTTCGCAGGACTGGTCCCCAAGCATATTCAATTGTAGTCTTCACATAAAATCACATAAATCTGGAGTCAGGGACTTTTAATAAACATATTCTCTGCCATAAATTACATTCTGAGGAGGATTTTGAGAGGCATACTTTTACAGCATTGACCTCCAATGGACTCATAACATTCTATCATGTTAAATGTAAATTTAATAGCTTCAAAGCTTTTATATTAGTGGTCAAATGGGTCTGAAGGACTAAGGACTGCAGCAACCTATTGTGTCAGTGGATATTTGGAGAGGTTTAAAAAATGCAGATTATTGACTTTATTATTGATGCAAAGGAGCCATTATATCCTATCAGTCAATTAACTGCCCTTTCATAAAGAGCTCGTTGCATGGAGACTGAATTTATGGAAATGATGAAACTAAATGGCTCCAGAGGAATCATTACATCAGGTCTGAAACACTTTTGGGGATATTATTATTTATTTTCACATTCGTACTTGTAGTAATGAGAAATTCAGGAATTTTGTAGTAAATTACAAATACAAAGATGTAGCTATAGAGATTCTATATTAATTTAAACAAATCCTAAAGGGAAATGTACTTGCATCATTTCCTCCTTTCTTCAAAGGTACAAAGTTAAACCAGGCCAGTGAAAAGAGATGGCTGTATTTTGATAGCTTTTGTAAATCCAGAGTGTGCCAAGTTAAAATTTACAATTTTAATTTTCATTTCTACATCTGATTTATGAACACTTTACCCACACTTCATCCCTTTCTGCTAGAGCCATAATTTTGCACAGGTTATTCTGACATATATTTTATAGCTAATCAAGGATTTTGGATGTATCCACATACAACATGACATTGAACCTAGAAATTGCTCTGCTCTCTTCACTCGAGTCCCTTTGTAAATTCAGTCCTAAATTCAGCCTCCCAGTGAGGTCTCTGGCTTGCAGTTTTTTCCACTTCTAAGTGTATGTACTACCCAGATACATTTCCAGAGACTTTTTTTTTTTTAAATGCCTAGGTACTTAAAGCTATTTGATGTTAGACACAAAGGAGCAGAAAATACGAGAAGTGCTTCATGAGAAGAGCACCACAAGAATGCTAAATTTTTACAAGACTTTGTTTCCTACTCAGGGTAACACATCACAGTTCTGGAAATGAAGCTGCACCTGCAGTCAAAAACAGCCACAACATTAAAACCCCTTAGTTGGCATTTTCATACACTAAACCCATCCAAGGAGCTGTCTCTCAGTCATCTATTAGCGTGCCCCATTGGCTAGTGCTTTTTAAGGGTTTAGGCCATTTGGGTTTTACACTGCCTGGGGCAGGTGTGTGCCTTTGTGTTTGGGGACTGCGTGAAGCTGTGGCGTATCCATCCAGACTCTCTCTTCTCTTTGGGGGCAGGCTGTAACGAAAGAGCTGCACTAAAGCTCACAGATGAGATGTACAATCCCTATGGACATCCATGTTTTACCCAGGTCCATATAACCAACAGCAGCAGTGACCATAATAACCAACAGCAGTAGTGACTATAGGGCCAAGGAATCTGTGTTTCTCTGTTTCCCAGAGCCCACAGTACAAAATTTTTGCTGTACTGTGAGAAAATTATCTGCTTTTTCTTATGGCTTTACCAGAAATTTTACTGTAGCTCCATTCAGTCTGTGGTCTCTCATCTTGTTATTTGGCAAAAGAAGAAAATTCAAGGAAGGCCATATTGCTACAGCCTACGCTGCATAGTCTCTGGGTAGAGAAAATGTTCAAATTGCTACCTATAATTAAAATGAAAATCAAAACATTTGCTTATTTTCTTGGATTTATCATCTCAAACACTGGCTTTTGCCTCTGTCTGAGATCAGCAAAATGAAAGCTCAGGAATGTTGTCGTGCTGCCAATAGCACTGTTTTGCCCCTTTTTTTTTCTTAAATACCCTAATGTAAATAAAGCCAGGTTTACCTGCATTACTGGTTTACCTGTGTTATCAAGTTGCCCTGATTTTTTTTTTTTAACCTTTTAAAATATCCCCAACTCTGTTATGGCTGAAACATAGGTGCCTTTATACATCTTGGTAGACTCAGGGGTAGGACTCACAAAGGAAGAAAAATCACTGAACAGAGACAGTGCTGCATAAACCACAAATTTAAGATCACAGTTAACTTTAGGAATCTCTTTAGTTTCTGTTCAAGTCAATGATGAGACTTCTTCTTAACCTTAAGAATCTTTTATACTTCAAGGCTGCTCTGAATAAGGTCCTTTGTAGAATAATAATTAAAACAAAATTTTAAAATGTCTTTTCCATCTTCTACTCACTTTCTTACCGCAGGGCTATATGTACGATAGTAATAATGTTATGGTTTAAAATAGGTAATTTCTCTGTTGTTACTGTGAAGAAGCTTTATAGACCAGTACAAAATGATTTAAGGCCCTTGAAATGTTTGTTTTCAACTCTTTCGTTTTAATGTTTTTTTAATCAAAGATGTGCCATAACTGTAAAATAAATTCTTTTGTAGAAGGAGACTGTAGAGAAGTCCCTGAAGTGCTTCACTTTGAGGAGCTTTGTTAGTCAAGGTAGAGGGCTCTGTAAGCCACAAGCATTATAATTACCTGATTCTGCTCTTGTTGAAATCAGTGGCACAACTCTTACAGGTTGCAGCGGTGGCAAGAGTGAAAGGAACCGCTGTGCTTTAGTTTATTGTTCCATTTTCTGATTAACATCTTAAACCGCATTTTGATCATGTAGCTTCTGCTGACAGAGAATGCCTGATGGTCTTTTGTTGATCTTCTGAGAGAACAACAGCTCATCTTGATGCTCAGCCAAGGCATCTATCATTTAGCTGTCCCTTCAGCTACCGTGTTGAGAATGCAGCACAGCCCTGGCTCTGAGAGCCTCCACTCCATCTGGTGACCTGTCAGAAGAGCTCTTAGACCCCTTTCCTTTAAGGAGCCAGCAATGTTTATTCTTCTGTGATCTTAACTTTTTGTATTGAGTAAATTTAACAGGTCAGACTCAAAATAATGTTGGTATCATTGAAAAAGTTACTGTGCACCAGCTTGGCCACGGTAACTCTCCAGAAGAGGCATTCTTAGCCTGCAGAAAGTATCATGTCGTTTAGCTGTCCCAAAGGTGAATGTTAGAAAATAAAAAATATGTTATGTTACCTTAGGTTTGCTGCAATAGGTAGTAATGGACGAGTGCTGAAGTCTAGCTAACGCCTATCAGTTTGACTGCAAGATTGCACCATTTGGGTGTTTATTTCTTTTCCTAAACAGATGGCTTTATTCCCACCGTGCAATTTTTTCCTCCACTGTTTTTTTTGAGCTCTCTCATCTAGCTTTCACTAGCTTTTGTTCTCCACATAGTATTCAGGCAAGTGTGCTGCACGTAATTTAGGATTGCAATTAAACAGAAATGGGAGCCGGGAAAAAAAAAAATGGCAGATCTGTACTAAAGCTTCTGCCAAAGATAACAGCAGATAGGTGCAGAGGTCCGCTCTTTCTGTTATATTGTGTGACTCTTTATTATGTGTAGGTATTAAACAGAGAATACCTCCCTTTCTCCCTCAGTTTAACTTTTCCCTTTCATCCCTACCTCCTACATGTGTCGTGTGGCATCCATCAGCAGTACAAAGGCAGCGTCACATGCTTAGTTATTGCTGCCAGTAGTAATACAAAATCAGGCCTGCCTGACATGTAAAAAGCAGAGCCTTCTTTATTGCAGGCCAATAAAAGTCACCAACAAAAAAGGCTGTGGATTTTTAATGGAAAGAAAGCGCTAATGAATAGCCGTTAATTGAAAATTAGGGCATGAAAGACAGAGAAGAGCTAAGACAGATCAATTGCTATACCTATAAGCCTGAGCTGACAATAAATCAACAGCAATAGCAGCAAGATGCATTGGACCAAATTAATCACAGATGCAAACAGTTGAAAGTGTGGTGTGAATAGATTAGTGTAAGAAGGGTCTACAAATGCTAAATAATTTCACAGTTGCCCATGAGTGCAATAACTGTACAAAAGGATTGGAGCAACTATACAAAAAGAATTTAATGTATACGTCCTGCTTCTGGTAGGAGATACAGTGATTGACTGTGGGAGCATAAAGAAACAAGACATACGGGGCTCATACCTTGGGGATAGTAGGGTCTGTCCCCATACGAATTTTATAAACCTCTGTAAAACCTTTGAGTCTTACTTCCCTCTTGTGCTAAGCCCAGATGGTGGACATGCCAGCACCAGGTCTAGGAGATGGATATGTAGGCGTGAAAGGTAATGCAGAGGAGAAAGGTCTCAGTACCTTGGTTGTCAGGTGATGTCATTTGTGATGTCAGTGGGGAGAATTTATGGAGTAACTCTGTGCTTCAACCCTCCTTTTTATGACGATGAATGAGGGTTTTTTTTTTTTTGGTGTTGAGAAACAAATTCAGTAAGCACACTACAGTGTTCTCTTGCATTCATTTCCTGAGGAACAGCCCTGAATATTTTGTGGGCTACTGCCAAGCTTAGAGATGGGCACTGGGCAACTTGGGCTGAACATGAAAGAGGACATTTAGGAAAAAGGTACAAGGTCCTGTACAAAATCTCTTCTTGTTGTTGTTCTATTTTGCAACATGTAGAGACTGGTTATTATTACCCAGGTAATGTGTAACTTTTACTGGTTTTGCTTTATATACTATTGCTTATTTAACCTACATTGTGTTATGCCCACATGTGCATGCACTAGGACATCCTGGAGTGACGAATGTTATGCTCTCGTGGTTGTTGCAAACCAACCAGCATTAATTTCAGTTCTGAATTCTTCAAAATTAAATTACAATAATATTCCTGCTCTGCATTGGCATTGCTGACATCAACAAAAAAACATTAACTCTAATTACAGGACTGATTTGGTTCTTATTAGGCATTTGTTAAGAGCTAAGTATCGTGATAAAGCAGAATATGCTGCAACTCAGCAGCAGAAGTGAAGCACTCTGGAGCGTGCTCCTACCATCTATCCTCCTTCCCTGGTGATGATGAATGTGCCCCATGAAGAGATTAGATCATTTGCTTCACTCGAGTAATAAAATGTTCTGTGCACTTTCTCTTTAGTCAGCTTGTTGACTCTGATCAAGTAGGGGACTTGGCTGATCTTGGGATTCAGCTGATAAGAAAATGGAAATATTTGAAACTTGGAATTGACTGTGAACGACATTGTTTCCTACGTTCAACTATAATGGTTAAAACATCGTATGCTCTTTAATTTATTGCTGTTCTTTAAAATAAAGAGCTGTATCTGAATTTAAATAGTTGAATTGATTTTTCACTCTGAATTTCCTAAGGCACAGGAACTCTTCTTTTATAGTAACTGTGACTGGTTCACACTGGAAGGCTAAGCCACAGGCATGGGACAATACCCTGCCATACCCGGAGCGCTTGCCTCTGCCCTTCCTACATCTGGACAGCGTTAGCTAATGGATCTAGCACAGCTTCGAATTTCAGGTACATATCAGCAAATATTTTTGGTAGAATGGCTGATATGTTTTTGGCTGGTCTGAAGCTATTTGAGAATTCAGAGCCGAATCCTAGTTAATTAAAATCTCACCAGTTAGGCTGCTTGTTTTGTAGGATGGAATTTAAACTCCCATTTCCCAGAAGAATTCCCAAATGACTCTGTGATACCCTATTCCAGGTGAAGTATTTTTCTCCTTCAGTTGAACCTGTCCTACTTTGTGTAATAGAGTTAGCTTGTGCATCAGAAACTGGGAACCATATTTTCTACCTTTGTAATGTGTAGTCTTTATATTTTTTTGGTCTTCACTCCTATTTGTGGCTATCGTTTAGTGGAATGGCTTCTACAGGAGGAACTGAAACTAACCCCGTATGTCTGCAGTAGCCAAGATATGTAACAGCATAATCGTTAGGGACACGTATCTACAAAAGAGGTCTTGTAAGTTTATGTCCCCTCGGGAAAAGGCATGCTCCCCGGGACTTTTCCTGAACTTACTGTGTAGATTAGCAAAAAAAAAAAGCGTACACTTGGATCCTCAGTTTAATCTAAAATACAGATTTAATCATTAACTACTGTAATGATGACCTATTGTACTGCCCGCTCACTTCAGACACAAACTAATATATTTGGGGTTTTTTTTTTCTTCCTTTTATTCTGTGTGGTTTTGGTCTTAAGAATTTAGGAAGCAGCTGGTTGCTCAAAGTAGAAGAGAATAAGCATTTGATTCAATGCAATTTTCACGCGTGTGCTGCCTCATACAGAGCTGCTACTTTAGCGTTTTCCTATGCTGGGTACTGGCTGTATTCTAAAATAAGCAATGTAGCCCAAAAGTATATGGCTGTCCTTTAGGCATTGCACAGAAGGACACAGAGTAATCAATGTAAAGATTAAACAACCCTGTCAATTAATCATTATGTTTGGAAGTTCTTAGATGACTCGGTGAAGGTTTTGGGTACCGTTCAAGAAATAATATAGGGCACTGCAGTTTTCTTAAAGGCAGCCTGTACATTTCTGCCCAACGCATGCAGCGTTTTGTTAATCCACATCCTTGCTGTGCTGTGAATACTTGAAAACTACATTTCTGAGTTAGGCTCAGGTGACCTGGGTAGGATCAGATGGCACCAAAGATGGGTCTCAGGCCTGCAATCGTTGGTGTCCGGTTAAGTCAACAGGCTGCTTATCTCAATGCATTTTAATTAACAGCAGGAAATGTATGCAGCACGTATAGTGCCTCGGCAAGATGTTAATGTCATACAGGTGCATTGGTCTGTGGTGAAAAGAATGGTTTTCTGGATTCTGAAATCTATTCCATAAGGCAGTGGCACGAATGTTATTGATTTAAAATGCCTTCAGAAGCCCCATGGGCTGTATTCTTCTTAAACCAGGGTGCTAGTGCCTTTCCTGTGCAGTTTTGTGGCTAATTCTCGTGTGACCAGATGTGCTACACCCCTCTGTGGCTATCACAAGTAAGCAGAGCTGGTCAGGGTGTAGCGGCACGGCGTGTTCACCTCGGCAAGCTACCTTCTGTTTGTATTCCCCGATCAGCAGCACATAAACCCCATGCCTCACCTGCTTGCTTTGGGGTGGGCATCCAATATAACATGACAGGAAAGCAGCAGGCATCCCTTGCCTCTCTAAGCAAGGAGAAAAGATGGTGAGATTTACATTTAGGGATGAGAAATCCTTTCAGAACTTCTCTTTACAATGCTGTAGTTTGGGAAATATATAACAATGAAGGCATGTTTACTTTGTGTAGAATTCATGGCATGATGAGGATAATAAGACCCTCCAAGGCAATAATTGTTTCACTGTAGGGTGCTTCTGCATCTCAAATTGCTCAGCATCTGGGTTTTAAATCATTTGTGTTCCTGGTGGGTAAAACTGCCAGCTAAACAGGCAGGCAGACAAGTAGCATTTTTAAACTTACGCAGCATGATCATGGCATGTGTGCATTTAAGGCTGAGCTTATTATCATCAGGAATTGTTATCTAAACCACAGAGACAGGCACCAAGATAGATTCTATACGATACTCTCTTAATAAATTGTTTTCATTCACAAGGAAACCGTTTGGCCTATGTTATGGATCTGGTACCGGTTTGGGTATTTCTGGCAGACTGTCCAGCAGTGTTTGCAGAGCTCAGAAAATGTGCAATAAATTCCACAGTTCGCCTGCGCTGCGGTGAGCGGGCGACTGTCACTGAACGCCGAAGACCGTGTTATAAGCGGGAAGAGGCTTTGCACTATTCACTCAGAATTATGGTATTAGCATGAAAAGTAGACCTGAACTTGGTAAGAAGTGAGGCCATTCTGTATACAGGAATCATTTCTTGAAGCTGAACCTATGTTTCCTTTTTACTGGGGGAGGGTTAGACTCTGCTGACAAATATTCTGCCTTCTCTATCGTAGTTTCTGAAGGCTTACTAGGTGTCTCCTCATGCAGACAATTTCTTCCAGCCCCTGACCTAAAACACACTGAGTATGTCATGGTGCATATGGGGATCAGTGGTTTGGTTTCCGTTTTGGAAAATTCTGCTTTTGGGAAGAACTCCCTTAGGTGGGGGTTGAGAGATGACTGGAAGTCCAGCTTGAAACAGCAGGTCACCGTAACTATCTGAATGGTTACAGTGTGGAGGCAATGAGAAGACTGGCACCCATGCTCTAGCCATCTCAATTTATGGTCTAACACCTTGTGTTCGTGGGGATATAAATATCCTGGTATGGATATTTTGGACTTTGTGTTCAAACCCTGCTGTTTTGACATGTCCATCATGTCCTGGTGATAGGACAGCCTTGTGTGCTGCTCCAGGCTGTAGACCTCGAGCATCATGCCAATCTACCTGTTCTGAAACCGTTGGCTCAGGAGAGACCCTGGTGAGGCTGTGACTTGCCTGACATTTCTTTTTGGCGCCAGTGGCAGCTGCTGTGAGGTTTTTCTTTTTCTTTTTCTTTTTTGTTTTTGTTTTGTTTTGGTTTTTTTTATTCCTAGGTTATTTTTAACTTGGATCAATTCCCTGATCTGATTCACTTCACAGTCACACAAATACTTGTACTGGCACAACTGAGGGAGCAGCAAGAATTAGCAGAGGGAGCGGTGACTGCACACAGCAGCCCCTGTACAAGAAGAAAAACACCTTGAAGCCCTCTATACGGTGTCAATTTGAAGTGCCCTCATTCTCTCTCCGTTATGGGCTTTTTTTGTTGTTGTTGTGGATTTTCCTCACTTTGTTGCTACACAGTTTTTTCTTTTTTTCCCTATACAACATGTTGTTTCAATTCTGCCGGTACTCATCTGCCATCTCGTTAGTTGTCTGCTGACTACTGAAGCACTTAAGAAAAAGAAAAAAAGAAAGAGAAGAAGAAAAAGTCTCTGTAGACTTCTAAGCTGTGTTAGCGGGCAATTGAAAATTAGCAGCAAGATGAGCATCACCTGGTTTTCAAAAGGCAAAAAGAAGAATCATTTTCCTGGTAACCAAGCAATTCTGTCTAGAAAGTGTGCTTGCTGGCAGTCCCACGTGCAGAGTGATGGTACCCACGCTCTCCAGTCAGGGAAAGAAAGTTTTACCCAGAAAGCCTGTGCCAGTGCTTGCTGCTTTCGTGTTTTCCCTGGTGGGACCTTGTGTTATCTACAAGCTAATGTGCATCAGCATATTACTTGCTGATCTTGAAGGTACAAATTACGATTGCTCCTGGTGGTCTGGTGTTTGGCTCTTTGCTCGCATGCTTTTTTTTCCCCCTTTTTCTACAAAGAGAGTTTTGATCGCTTGGAAGGCTATTCTGCTATCTAATGTCATACTTCTCCACGTCAGTAATCCTTGATATAACCTTCTTAATTTACCTGAGATCGTTCTTTGTTAGTTCTCATCCTCAATTTTGCGAAAGGGGAGAAGTTATCCATAAGAAGTGAAAATAGATGTTTGACTGTTATGTTCACTAGATTTCAGAAAAGATTCATGGTTAGGACTTGACTCTTCTTGAACCAGTAACACCTTGAGTCATCTTTTATACCACTGCAAAGCAAATGCAGGGCATGATCTTGCCTTTCTTCTTCCCTCTTTTGAGAGTGATATAATGAAGCGGAGGGTGTACAAGTACCAAACCTTATCCTTACAAAATTCTTCAGTAAAACACAGATTTGCCGCAAACTCCAGCACTCCTGGTGCTTTTTGTTGCCTTCTGCTTTGGTAAAGTGTGGATTCTGGGCAAAATGGAGGTTGCTTGGTAGCTGTGAAAAATAATTGATTTATAGGGTTTATAGCTCAAATTGTGGACCAGAACCTGAGCTCCACCTTGTCATGGATTAACCCCGGCTGGCAACTCAGCCCCACACAGCCACTCGCTTGCTCCCCCCACAATGGGATGGGGGAGAGAATCAGAGGAGTAGAAGTGAGAAACTGGTGGGTTGAGATAAAGACAGTTTAATAGGGAAAGCAAAAGTCGCGTATGCAAGCAAAGCAAGGAATTCATTCACCACTTCCCATGGGCAGGCGGGTGCTCAGCCATCCCCAGGACAGTCGGGCTCCATCATGCATAACAGTGACTTGGGAAGACAAACACCATCGCTCCCAATGTCCCCTCCCTTCCTTCTTCTTCCCCCAGTTTCTATACTGAGCATGACCTCATATGGTCTGGAATAGCTCTTTGGTCAGTCAGGGTCAGCTGTCCTGGCCGCGTCCCCTCCCAGCTCCTTGTGCCCCTGGCAGAGCTGAGAGCTGAGAAGTCCTTGGCCAGTCTAAGCGCTACCCAACAACAACCAAAACCATCAGTGTATTATCAACATTCTTCTAGTACTAAATCCAAATCATGCAAGCCACTGTGAAGAAAATCAGCTCTATCCCAGAGGAGACCAGGACACACCTGAACTGTACTTGGAACTCTACAGCTGAACAGGGATCTTGAAAATAGCGTTACGAGTGGGAGAAGTGCTCAGTTCCTGGCGATGTCCCAGCACAGAGCCGAGAAGCTCTTGTCTGTTTCTGGGGCACCGAGCAGCCTTGCTGGTACTTAATGTCCAATAACGTGTTCACCAGGAAACCAGAAATCTGTGCTGTAGGAGCTATTATAGTTACCCTTTGTCACAAAATAACTTTCAGCAAAGGGAATTTTTATTCAGCCAGATCCCGTAGATTACAGGCTTGTTCCTGCAGGCAGAGGGAGATTGGGTTCTTTAAGATAGTACACAAAAGAGTGATAGTTTCCACCAGGTTAAGAAAGTGTCTAGAGACTTACCTTTGAAGGAACTTTTTGCTGCTTTTACCCATATAGGTCTAAGGGAATTAGTCAATAAGCAAGGACACAGGGTGAAAACATATGGTCTTTGATATTTAATAAATGGATTAACAGAGTCCACCGCTTAATATTCAGCCTCTGCCTTAGGAGTATAAATTAATAAGCATTAGGTCCTTTTTAATGAGGAATTTTCCCTTTTAAAACCTGAATGAATTATCAAAAAGAGCTCTGGCAGAATTTCAAAGACATTTTCTGACCTTCTAGTATTCTGGCCTGCATGAATTTTTAACAAGATGCTATATATCTGGAAGGTCTATTAGAATTCGTCTGCGTGAAATCTATCTGCCCTCTAACCCCTCACCCCCTTTTTTCTTTCTTTCTTTTTTTTTCTTTTTTTGATAATCAGACAACTGAAGTAGAAAAAGGAAAAGTATCTATAACAGCAAGGGAATGTTTAATTTATGTAAATGAAGTTTTAAAAAAAAGAGTCCTTATTCGAGTTAATAAAACCCCACACATTGCTTTTAAATATTAATAGTGGCTGGCAAAAGTCCTTTATTTATAGTGACATTTTAATTTATATTCATTTTTGAATAGTATCAACTATGTAAAGTGTTCCAAGATCTGTTTGAAAATGCATATTTTAAAGTGCATAACATGCATAACTTATAATTAAATGCACATGGCTATGCTCTCAGTCCTGTAAAACATAGGGGTTTGCTGGTTTTTATTCCAGAAAACCTTTAAGAAATCTTTTTGATATCTAAATCTGTTCAGAAAATAAATGTAATAGACCAAAGCAGATGTTTTAAGTGTTTGTAGGCTGATTTTCAGCATAATGCAGGAAGCTTACTGTCATTATTACTTGCTTTATTTTTTATTTTTTAAAGGGTTGTTCTGTGACATTTTGAAAATGCAGAACACCCTTTCTCATAAAAGGTTGTAGTTATCTATGCAAATTTTTACTGATGATGCTTCGTAATCGAAATGCCACTTCAGAAAAATACTGTATATATTAATGAAAACTGAACTGTTTCATTTCTCGAAATTACAGTATCAGTTGGTCCGACAGATGAGATGGTCTATTAGCAGGTTATTGCTCTCAATCGTTGTAGCAGATTCCAAGCTTCAATAGCTCGCTTTGAGCTTCTATTCAGTACCATGAATTAGACACCTCCTCCTGGAACTACCTGGGGTTTTTGATCTTGCCCACCTGGAATGTGCTGAATAAAAAGCACTTAGGAACAGCTCTCGCTCCCGGAGGTGATTAACGTGCTGCTCGGTCGGCACAAGGATCAGTGCCTATGCCCGCTAGGAAAGAAGCAACCGTTAGGTTTTAGTAAACAGATTATTAGAAAGTGGTTGTCTTTAGCCTGTTAATCAATAATGGCAGGAACCACTAATAGGATTTCCATGTCACTATTTCTTTTATTTCGCTTGTTTCAGGGGAAAGTTCCCTTCCGAGTTAATCCTTTTGAGCAAAATACATCCCCAGGATAAATCCACAGGAACCCTTGCCGTCGATAGAATTGCACCTCGGATGGAGCTGAGACTCACTGAACATAAAACTGGGAAATTCAGTGTGCGCTTTACGCATTCAAATGCTAACTGGTCTCTTGAGTCTGGGGTTCACTGACATTCCTCGCCCTAGCTCTTGATGAGGACCACATGAGAGTAGAAAATGATGCTAAAAAACATGGCTTAATAAAAGCTGGCTAATTATTTGCTCATGTTACTTTGTCAGGACAGCTTAACTCTGGAACAACTCCACTGTGGCTTGGTTTTCAATAGGCAGCGTTGAGCAGACAGAATACCATGTTTCTAATTTTTCTTTGTGAGGATGAGGGAGATGCGCTGTTTTAAGGATGTATCGATCTAATAGTCGAGGCTACAGCCTGCAATACTCATGCTAGTACTTGTCTACCTACGTCAGGTACTTCCAAGGACACAAAGCAAAGCTGGATGCATCGCTGTTACCAGAGGGCAGTAGGGGACTGGATCCCTGTTGCACCCTTCCCCTTGCCATCGTGGGCTCTCTGCCTTTCATCTAATTCAGCACAGGCAACAGGCAGCTTGTCTGAGCTCATTGCCTTCCAGCAGCCAACCCGACAGTTCCCTTCCAGATCCCTGGAGGAGGGATGGCAGGGAAGTGGGGTGGCACCCTCCACAGAGTGTTTCCCACTAGAGCAAGAGGTGGTACCTGGTATGAGAAAGAGACTCCCATGGGGAGTACTTTATCCCAGTTTTTATATGGAACTCATTGGTGCAAAAGCAAAAAGGTAATTGGGCTGACAGGTGAGAGACTGCGCAATGACAAGATCCCTGAAAACCAAGGCAGGGAAACTAGAGAGGATCAGAATAAAGTCTCAGGCAGGTAGGGGCAGGGGCCCTCAGGGTTTGTAGTAGCACAAAGGAGAGAACTTTGTCTTAGACTTTCTTTAGCTAAACCCATGGCTTTTGGTTTTTAAAATGTATCACTTGATCTTTTTTTGCTAAGGCTCAAAGTAAAATTAGTTTGAGACAGCTAATAATGTGAAAGTGCTTTGGCACAGGCTCCTCATTCAACACCGAAAGGGTACATCAAGATGATTAATGCTTGTACCCCAGACTGTTTGCTGTACGGGGCGGGATGTACGACGCAGCATAACATTGCCCAGACAGACTGGCAAGCAAGCCTTTGCAAAATTCCTGCTAGAACTGGTATTCTAGCTAGTGGTGGTCTGGAGGAGAGACAGATCTGATGGCAGAAAAACAAAGAAACAGAGTTTGTTCGGTAGACTGGAGATGGGGCTACTCAAAACAGTACTACTTGGAGTGGTACGGTGCGATCAAGATGAACAATCAGTTCTAGTCATAAGGGTTGCCATAGGCCTATGTTTCTGGCTTTTAAATTTCATTTTCAGGTGTCCTCACGCTTAAGAAAAAAAGGATCAGGGCAGGTTTAGGTTGGACATTAGGAAAAACGTCTTCACCGAGAGGGTTGTCAGGCTCTGGAATGGGCTGTCCAGGGAGGTGGTCGAGTCCCCATCCCTGGAGGGATTTAAAAGAAGGAGAGATGAGGTGCTTAGGGACAGGGTTTAATGGTTTAGTGGTGGGATGGCAGGGTTAGGTTAAAGGTTGGACTCGATGATCTTAAAGGGCTTTTCCTACCAAAGCGATTCTATGGTAAGCGTGCATAAGATGAGCAAAGGGACAGTAGAACTGAAGGCAGGGTCCATGTCTCCTGATTTCCTAGTGAAGTCTGTTAGACTGAGCCATGTGGAGAAAATAATGATGGGATTTTTTGAAAGACACACAGAGATGTTAATCACCCAAATGCCTTCGACGGTACTTGAGAAATACTTCCGCATGCCTCAATTTAAACAAAAAGACCGTCAATATCCACTCAGTTAAGCTGGGTCTCTGTGACAGTACTATTGACCACAAGGGAGGGGAAGGTGCTTCGTAGATGATAAATGGTGGAATAATTAAGAAACTGTTGTTCGTCAGACAAACTATTATATTCCCCCCAGAAAGCAACAAATGTGGGGCTTTTTATAATGGAAGTATTTTCCGAGTAGGATATCGGTGTGTTACAGACTGGAAAAAAAGGATAATTCTGTGAACCATCATGCTTATCTTTAAGAACATTAAAATAAAAATATACCATGCTTTACATCTGCAGGCTGCATAGGACTACATTTTCAAATGATATTTTTTCTGAATAAGCCACTGCACTTGCAAGGACTGATTTGCATTAAGTGAGTTAAATGAACAGGTACCTGCTTGTACGTGGAGAGTGTGCACCAAAAGGAACTGGGGAGTGGAGGGAGAGCGCTGACATTTGCATACTGAGCCAACACTTCTCAGAGGTAGCCAAGTCTATAGCTGAGCCTAAACAAAATTAAAATGATGTTTTCAGGTGGCCGGCGCAGCTGCTACCTTTGAGTTTGCCTCTGCCTTTGTCCTCTTTACTGATTTCCTAGCATTTCTTTATATGGCATGACTTCTGATTTATGCCATGTGACAGAGGACCTAATTGGTTTTTCTGAAGTTTAATATGGCTATTGGGTTGCAGGTTTGAAAGAGTAAATAAAGCCGGGTGGCGCAAAGCAAGCTGCTTGCAGTCTGTTGTCTCGGCTGCCCTTTCTGCAGGGCAGTGGGAAGGAGATTTTTCCCAAGAGCAACTGGGGATGCTCTGGGTGGTGGGGGGGTGAAGTCCCTGGGGTGCCAGGGCTGGTTGGGCAGCGCACAGGATGGGCACTGCACCCATCGGGGATGAGACCTTCCTGGGAAAGGGAGCCTGCGCGAGAGGAGTCAGGGCTGCGGGACAGAGAGGAGAGTAGGGGGTGGTTTGTTTTACTGGAATTTGACTTGCAGGTGATCCTAGTCATCTGTATTGAAAGATGGCCTCAGGGGAGAGAAGGGAGTAGCTTTGGCTGCTTCTTTGGGGGGGTCAAGCAGCACTGCCCAAAGCCAGCTGGAGGGGCGGTGGGCCAGGAAGGGCAGGTCAGTTCTGGGGAGCACGTAGTGGCTTAATAACACGGGCTTTGCATGTCTTCAAGTTTTAGTTTCATCATCCATGGTGAAAGGCTGATACCATCATTTAACCTCCCGGCACTCTCCTAGAGATTTCTGTATTTTAATACAGGCAGGGAATTGCACATTCTCTAATCTTTTTCAAAACGGCGAGTTGCTGGCTAATTGGGTAAATGCTGCTATCAGAAACTCTCTAGCCACTGGGTTTGCAGCGCTCGTTTGTGCTGTTGGATGAGCACAGCTATCAGTTGATTTAAATTTCTGGAATATGAAATATTTCTGGAGGGCATATCAATAGGTATACATTAGAAGAATAAACGTTGACCAAAGGAAATGTATTAGCTGTGTGACGCGGGAATTGAATCCAGACGTTTTGGTCAGCTATCCTGTTTTCGGATTTGTTCTGCAGGGGAACAGCGCAGAGAGGTTCTGCCTCTCATACGTGGCACAGAAGCGTTCGGTAGGTTTTGCAGAATGAAGTACAAAAAGCGCATGGAAGTGCATTCAAAGAGCTGTGCTGTCCCTTCCGAGGGCGGAGGGATGGGTCGCAGTTATCTCCTCTGCCAGACAGGGAAGGGGGTGGGCAAGGGGCACGTGCAAGTGAAATTGCGAGAGAATCTGTTGCAACTTCAGCCTCGCCTCTGGCCTTCCCCCTGATGGCTTCAGATCTACATCATAGAATCATAGAATCACCTCGGTTGGAAAAGCCCTTTAAGATCATAGAGTCCAACCATTAACCTAGCACTGCCATCCCACCACTAAACCCTGTCCCTCAACACCTCGTCCATCCTTCTTTTAAATACCTCCAGGGATGGAGACTTGACCACCTCCCTGGGCAGCACATTCCAGAGCCTGACAACCCTTTTGGGGAAGAAGTTTTTCCTAATGTCTAGCCTAAACCTGCCCTGGCGCAGCTTCAAACCATTCCACCTCATCCCATCGCCCCTTCCCTGGGAGCAGAGCCCGACCCCCACCTCACTCCCCCCTCCTCTCAGGCAGTTGTAGGGAGCGATGAGGGCTCCCCTCAGCCTCCTCTGCTCCAGACTGAACCCCCCCAGTTCCCTCAGCCGTTCCTCGTATGACTTGTGTTCCAGACCCCTCACCAGCTTTGTGGCTCTCCTCTGGACATGTTCCAGCAATGCAACATCTTTCTTGTAGCGAGGGGCCCAAAACTGAACCCAGTCAAAATCAAAGGAAATTGATCTAGTTAGCGGTGTCCCTGCTTACTGCAGGGGGGTTGGACTAGTTGACCTCTAGTGGTCCCTTCCAACCCAAAACATTCTATGATTCTATGAAATGACAACTGCGCGTTACCTTGGCCCTGTGTGCTGGGTCCCTTTGTAGGCTCTTGCACGTGCTTACCAAAAAGCATTTATAGGGTGAAGGCTTAGGTGTGTGTTCACACAAAACATTCATGGGAATACAAGTGAAGATATGATTTTGCGTAGAAATTTCTGTGTTTGTAATTTATCGTCATTTACTTCCGTGGCGCGTTGTAGGCCATTGCGTGGCACCTCTGCTCATTTATTGCTGCTGGTTTTGTTTCTCTGATGGGTTTTGGCAGATGCATCTGTCCACACGATCCTAAGCATCTGTAATAGAATTATTTTGGTGGAAAAGAGCAAGCGCATGTTTAAATGTTTACAGAAACATGATATTTGGGGGGAGGGGGGGGAGTTGGTTTGTTTGTTTTTTTTCATCAGATCAGAGGCTGACTCTTATGCTGTCCCAGGATATTTGCAATGCATTTTATATATTTAAAATTAATGATATGTAATACAAATTCTACTGAAAAGTTAGGCATACCTGAAGGGAGTTGATTGCCCTGTATAAATAAGGTTGCATTAACTATGCATGGAAAACCAAAACCAATTAGCAAGAATCGGATATCGGTGTTCTGTGTGCATGTAGGAGGAAGAAACAGCAATTTTATGGGATTAGGAAAGAGATTGGGAATGACAAACTTGCTTCAAATCGTGACTCAATATCTGTCAACTCTGAAGCCATCACGTGTCCCTCAGCCAGGGCAAGTCACCACCCCCCTGCCTTTTTCCCTGCCTACATCTATAGGGCAGTTAAATACTGGGACTTTCTTTTTTTCTTTTTTCTCTTTCCACAAACAACAACTTGCATTTCAAAAGGATTTGCTTTGAAACTGCTATCACCTTCTTTGGTTTTGCTTTTTGCATATGTTCCATGATTTTGCTGGCAGGGAAATTCAGAGGCAGCAAGTTTTAAATAATTAGGGAATATTAATAGAGGGTGAATTTCAAATTAGTATATATGGCATTTCACACAATCTATTCTAAGTCATATACTCTTTCGCTCATGAGCTAGAAACGGACTGCGCTATTTATGATGTATGTCAAGCGGGTTACTTCACAGGTTTTAAATATCAGCTCATAAATGGTAAATACTCATAGTCACAAATATTATTTCTAGAAATTAATTAAAATTAATAATAGATCTGTGCACTAATTGTTGACCTCTGGTGGCAAGGACTATGCGTATGGAAGAAGAAACATTTTTTTTTTCTCACTGATTTGCTGCACAATTGCTCTAATAGACACTCTGTGAACTGGAATATTAAGGCTTAAATTAGGTGTGGAGTGACAAGCACTGGAAGGTAGGAAGCTGCATTTTTTGTTTTACTCTGTGGTGACAAGCACGCCACTTGTATATAGTTAGCTCCAGCAGTCAACTGCACTGAAGAAACACTAAATTTTCCATGAAAACATAACCTCTTTCTGGAATGCAGAAGCAGAATAGCTCCATGCTCCTTAAACAAATGCAGAAATTCATGTATAAATAATGGCACATGCTCTTCCATTTCTGTGTAGTGATATATGATTATGTAAACCCTTAAGATTTTTGAAAATTTTGATCTTGACCAAAAAAAAAAATCAAGGGTAAAAGTATATATTCTTTTTTCCATCTGCAAACTCAGATATCCTTTAATGATTGGTCTTATAAATCAAAATACGACTTTCTTCAGGAAACTGGTTTGCTGCTTTAGTAGAACTTACTTGAGGATGCCTTGCCCGGGAGGAGAACTGGTTTGTAAATTTGCGCGAGCAGTGCCATTTGTGTTGAGGGTTTTTTTACAAATTCGTTTATATCAAGCACGTGTGATTAGAACTAGAACTCTCCTTGCCTGCCCAAAACTTCTTATCATTAAAGAGGTTAAATACATGGCTAACATAAGGCGTGTTTGCACGTCCTTTGAATTGACTTCAGTCTGTTCGTGCTTTGTTTCCCTTTTCTGTAAAATAGGGGGGAAAAAGTAGATATTGCAGGAGTAAGAGCTGTGGTTCTGAATCGCTATTTGGGAGCTGTTTGGAGATGCTTTGGTGACAGGAGGTTGAGAAATGCAAAGTGCTGCTCCTGATCAAATTTAGTTATTGCTTTGGAGGGAAATAGCCAGTTACAGCCTGGGAGTTCACCAGTTTCTGGGGTCTTGCGGAGTTCTGTTTGTTGTTCCCTTGGCGCTCAGGGAAACAACTGCGGGAGGTTTCCAGGCTCGTGCGTTCAGGTCTGCTTCTCTCTTAATTTCTCTATTTATCTTTCCCAGAACTATCTTTGATAGCTTTTTTCCCCCACTTTCTGCTTGTTTTCTGAACCTAAGACACGTCTAGGCGGGTGATTTTTGCACTCTAGATGGTCTGCAAGTTTCATTTCTGCTTAAACACTTTTCCTCATGAATACTATTTCATTTGATGTAAATCAAGCCTTAATTATCCTTGTGTCTATGGTGGCTTTCTAATGGTTTTGTATGATGCTTGGGTTTGGGTGTATGAGTTCCCCTAACTTGCAGAGAAGGTTTTAGGAGACGGCAGTAGTTGACAAAAGCTTGAAAAAGAGAGGAAAAAGGGCAGAGGCAGGGAATAGGGGGTTCCTGGCTTTGTTTCTTGTTACTCATAGCAATGCTACGGCTGTGGCCACTCTGCAAAACAGTTGCATAGCAAGAGGAAAGCAGCTAAAGCGCTTCCATGGAGCAGAAATGGATCCTGAACTCAGCCTGTGGTGGCTTAAACGAGCAGCAAGATTTCTGCACAGGGGAGGTATGATTATACAGAGGAAAAAAATTTAATCTGAAGGTGTACCACAGACATTTTAACATGGATATGGAGTACCAAAGGGAGGGGAAAAAAAAAAAATTAGTCTGCTCTGTTGTTTTAGTCTCTGTGCTGTAAGGAGACTTCATTGTGCCTCTGGGCTTGAAAGGAGTTCTTAGCACACCTAATTGAGTTGAAACTGGTCTCTAATAATATGTACAGATATAAGATTTCCTTGATAGTGACCATTAACACCTTCCAGTATAAGAAAATTGATCTTCAGCTTTTTTCAGAATAAACCAGAGGACACACCTTGGCTAGTCTATTATTATGGATACAGGCATTTGCTACCCAGCAATTTGGTTTTGGTTGGGATTTTTTTGTTTGGTGTATTTTTTTAAGGATAGTTGAGGTCCTCAGCTGGTAAGTGCACTTTGTTAATTTTAGCAACTGAACATGCAGCTCAATATTTTCTTTCTTTCTTTGGTTGCAAAACAAACAGCTGGGGGTTTTTTTGTTTGTTTGTTTTTTCTTTTTTTTTGTCTTTTTAAGAGAAAAGCCCTGGGTACCCAGGGAACAAATACATCATATAATATGTTTTCTGGTACTGCATAGTTATATTATATTTATAATTTGTTAGTCATTCTGTTTCTTACTAGAAGTAGCTCTTGTTTCAGGATTACACAAAATCTATTGGGGATAGAGAAATAAGATATTTAAGGAACCAGACATATTTCTTCAGCTACTTTATTGGATTAAAGAAGAAAAATTGTGGATCCAAAAGGAAAATGAAAAGAAATGCTTATTTGTTCTTGAGATAATATGTTAACGCTCTTCTATTATGTGTATTTATCTCCAATCTGTATGACTCAAAAGATTTGAATATAATAAAACTCTAGTACACCAAAACCAAGAGGTGATAAAGAAAACATTGTTCTACTGTAATGTATTTGACAGATTACTTCAGAGACAAAAAATTACATTCCTTGTTTTTCTTTTCCAATGCAGAAAAAGCCCATAACCTTATCAGATAACAATTCCTTAGCATTACTAAATTTGCTCGTAATTAAAACAGCCTGTGTATCACTTGGGTTTTTTGTTTCGGAGCACAATTCAACCTGAGTTCTGTTATATCAGGGATAAACAAGAATTCACTCTTCAAGACTTTACAACTGAATTCAAATGGTGCTTTACCTAAGAACTGGTAGGCTGGTGTGCTGCCCGTTCCTGCTGGTGCGCTTATCTGATCTTCCTGCATTAGGTGTACGTTCTGCGGTATTTTAACTGGAAAGTATTAATCCCCTCGTAGCTAGGGAGACTTCGTTCACTTAGAATCATAGAATGGTTTGGGTTGGAAGGGACCCCTAGAGGCCACCCAGCCCAACCCCCCTGCAGGAGCAGGGACACCTTGAACCACATCAGGTTGCTCACAGCCCCGTCCAACCTGGCCTGGAATGGTCCCAGGGATGGGGCCTCCACCCCCTCTCTGGGCAACCCCTGCCAGGGTTTCACTACCACTTCCACACAAGTAATTTCTCGAGATTAAGTTTAAAGAAATTAACTGGAATCGACATGGGCAGACTAAAGAAAAATAAATTTAAAATCCCACAGCAGTAAGTTAAACTCTTTAGTGAGATTTTTATGTGCATCCTCCATTATCTGTAGAGTAGCTGTAACAAGTCTGTCCTTGGCCTCCATTTTGTGTTTGATTTTAAAAAAAAAAAAGGTAAGCTTTTCATATCAACACGTGAGCTTAAACATGATTTTAAAAATTGTTCCATTAAATTAAAAAACACTTGGGAGATAAAGGGAAACATGTTAGGCATTGGGGATAATTGCAGTACATCTGCTACGTAGGGCTGTGACAATGAGACCCGTGCAGCAAAAGCAGTCACCACGGAAATGGCTGAAATTTGGGGAGTGCAATTTGCACACCCAGGATTAAAACAACGGCTAACACCATTTCAGTTCCCCAAACAGCCTTGTACATTCTGACATAGGTTTGCAACAAAGCTGGGCCTATATTAGAGCTGATCTATCAGATCCCTCAATGATTTAAGACAGCAGTTTTCTAACCCAAATAGAGAGGTAAGCGTATCTAATAATGTCCCTGTTGAATGAAGCGGCAAACTAAAAGTTCAAAATCAGATCAAGTCAATCAGCAGTTCAGCTTTTTAATTAAAATGTTCACTTTAGTGGTTTGACATACTTCTTGCTAATGTGCTCAGTTTTGAGTTTTATCTTTTGTATGTTGGCTGTTAGGCTGCACAAATAAAGGCTTTTCAGCCTATGGTCACATGCAGGGTGGTGGTCAAAATACATCTTTTGACTAGTCCGCGATCTTCAGATGTTCAAAGTTAGCTATTCATACAGCGATAATTGGGAGAACCACATTTCTTCATATCCCTTAGATTTGGGCTTGGATGGAGGGAAGGAAGTAGCCTACCATCAAGAAGTAAGAGGGGGGGAAATGCATTCAAAATAAGCACTTTAAATCAGGTCGAATAAAGTCTCAAGTGCCTAAAATAGTCATCTTCCTAGTGTGATCCAGGACAAAACACAATAATAACAAAAAACTCTGAAAATAGCTCTTATCCGAGCCATTTAGACACAGGCAGCACTCATGACTTTGTTACAATAGTCACAGAAGATCCTGCGTGCCTGTAGTCACTTCACATCTCAATATAATAGTCCTTGATCCTCTGTTTCTTCTAAAGCATGTCACAGCCTACCTTGCAAGGCACTGGCTAAAGAGAAGGAAAGAAAAGGATAAACTACGCACCAGCAGATGCTTCCTATCTTTCTGGTATGGCTATATCTCAACCTGTGACTCCAGAAGAAACAAGATGAGAAGGGCCGTGTAGATGAGGAGTGCTGGAATGTACAATCAATTGACTTTATGTTTTTGTTCCCTGGAGTTACCAAACCCCTCTTGAAGAGTTAGAGTTGAAGAAAATTCAAAGAACTGTCATTTCTTTGTCCTACCCTGTTGCCTGTAGGATGACTTCTTAGTTTGGCTAAGTTCCTGGAAGCTAAAAGTCACTTACACAGGCGATTTCTGTCAAGGACATGCTTAATCAGCTGCACTCAGGTGGGAGGTAACAGCAGCGCTCTCTTGGGCTTTGTAGTGAGTCTTCGTGTAGATAAGCAACGCGGTCCGCTGGCAGCTTAAAAGTGTCTA
Source organism: Butorides virescens (assembly GCA_017310255.1). Lineage (NCBI taxonomy): Eukaryota > Metazoa > Chordata > Aves > Pelecaniformes > Ardeidae > Butorides > Butorides virescens. The sequence continues at coordinate 261,149 of JADKXX010008014.1, read as the reverse complement.
TTCTGTTTGAAGCAAGCTCCATGGACTCTAAGCTATGTTCAGAGTTACTTTGATAAATGCGTAGCTTAAATATTCTCAGCCAGAGAAAAGTTTTTAAAACTGGTGGACCACCATCCCCAAACTAGTGAAAGCTTCATGTCATTTGCCTCGTATTTCCATTTTTTTCCACATCCAAGGCTAAAGGAATAAAGCCCATTATACTTCAAGAAATGTATTTTGATTCCTTTTATGTTGTCTTCTTTAAATATGGATGTTATATGACAGTATTATTGTAAATCTGAAAGTGATTCTCTTTCCTTTGAAGCTGAGATCTATTCTTCATTTTAATGTGTCTACCAGCTTCACGTTGCCTGCTCTGCAAGATTCCTGTGAAGATGCAGTGCATCTGCTTTTGCTAACACTGTCATATTCTTCTCAAATGTAGAGTTGAATTTAACTTTGATATGAGAAGGGCTTAGAGAAAAAAATTACTCTCTGCCATGGGAAGTCCTTATAGTTTTTGTTGGTAACCCTCTATTTATAGTCTGTGCTTTAGTATTACTGCATTCTGTTTGACTCTTGCATTTTCCTCCAAGATGTAGGTGGTAGTTTGCCTAACTTTGAACAGTGCTTGCGCTTAAAATGTTACTGTGTCTTCATAAACAAATCCGGGTAACATAGGCAGTGGAATCTTACTCTTTTCCCCTTCCTCTGCTTTGGCTAGGAAATATCACAGGATCGTTACTTTAAAACTTTGTGTATATATGAGATTTTTGATAGCAATTTCTGTGGGCTGTTCAATTTGGTAAACATATATACATTAGCCAGGATTTATTTCATGACCTGATTATTTTGGCTTCGTTGGTTCCCTTCACATTTCTCTAATGATAACAATTTTTATTGAGTACACCAATTGCTATAATATCACTACAGTAAACGTGGGGATGAATAATTCTATTGTTACTGCCTTGGGACAGTCCCTCTCCTGCATCCTGAAAAGTCTGTCTTCCAGAAAAAAATACCTAGGTGGGAGTCTACATACATTGGTCACATATTTTCTGAATATACTACTGTTAATCTGGGGGGGGGGGGGCAATGAATTTGGAAAGATGTCTTCTAGCAAACAATTCAAACCAATATATTGAACATGGACCAATTAACTGAGCTTCCACGTGTGGCTATGGATATTATGTTGTATCCAGTATCCCATGGGAAATCCCTGCGGCAGAGACCAGTGTGATGTGCTTTCTTCCACTGCTTTGTAGTCACCATGTCTCAAGCCAGATGAAGCCAACCTGTGACCTCTCATTGTAGTTTAGCAGCTTGTCTCAGAAATGATGAAGGCATGAATCTCCACGTTTAACAGGTTTGGGATAGCTTGGATAGTGAAAATGAAGGGGTTTGGAGAAAGAGAGAAGAAGGTATCTCAGATCCACTCTGCAAATAGCAGGTGAAGTTCCAAAACCAAAAACGCTGTGCCTGTCTCTTCTTTCTGGGGTCAGTGGTAGTTGTTTCTCCCTGACCTTTTAAATACTTTAATCTGCATATCTAATCGGTCTCTGCTTTCGCTGGGTTGACTTGTTTTTTTTTCTTCCCTGCTAGTATTTTTGTTGGGATGTCAGCTCTCCTAGAAGAGTACTGCCTCCTCTGGATGATGAGGTAGTCGGCCACGCAACACGAGTGTGCTTTTGACACTTGAACCTGTAACGTCTTGCTGTGCCTCTACTAGTTTGAGAGAGCTGTCAAAAGGAAAACTAAAAGGGGAGAGATTGATCCTGTAGTGGGACATCCGCCATCAACAATTTGAGATGATATTTATCTGTGCAAGGAACTGTTCCAGAATATCTCTCTCTTTCTCCCACTTAACTGTGTTCGTGAATGGTCTCATTCCTTTAACTCCAACTATTCCTTAATCTGAAGTGCGTTCCACTGTAAGCAAGCCATAAGCAATAATAGAGTTGAATGATTTTCTTGACATTTTTTTGGATTAGATGGATTGGCTACAAATGTCCATGGTAAAATTATTTTAAAGAGTTATTAGAATATCTGCCTTTCTCTGTACGCAAAACTTCTGCTGTATGAGTTTATATCGGCCTGAAGGCTTGGCCCATGCATTGAAGCCAACATTTGACTTTCCTTATGTATAATTCATTTGGTATATCTGGTCTTTGATACTGGTTTTTTGTTTCTAGCGGGATATGGATTTTAACCTTCATGGATATTTTCAAGAATTTATCTTTCAAATTGACATTCACAAAGTGAAACCCACAGAAATTGCCATGAGAAGGAAATAACTACTTTGTGAAAACTCTTTAACTTTCTTTTTCTACTAACATAGTATTTAAATTATTTGTATAGTGCTCATTAGCCAGTAACTGCTACATTTTTCATATGGGCAATGACTCAATGTCTGTGATTCGATGTTTAGATTTTTTGACAGGTGGTCCTTTGGCTAACTGTGGTACACATTGAAATTCCTCACGGGTAGTTCTCATATGTGCTGTATTCTGCAACAGTGTTTTAACCTGGGGGTATCAGTAGCCAGCTTCAGGCTTATACTGAACTAAGCTGAGTCCAGCCTAGTAAAGCTCCCTACTAGATATGCATATTTCAGGCCTGCTAATTTTTATCCTTAGCTAGAAAAAAAGTATCATTTACTTGGTTTAACCTATGGGGCTATCACCCCTTGGTAGAAGAACAGGTTGACTTTTGTCCCATCAGCGTTTTAACTCATTGTCATACTTGAGCCTGAATATTCTTTTGATACTTTCGCTTTGACGAGAAGACTTCTATGTTAGTGCTAGCAATTGACAGCAGCTAGTCATTAGGGATCAGTGCTATTGATTGATCCTCTTAGGAAAGCTCTAACTGTATCAGTCTGGTTCTGTAAGGCAACCAAAATGTGCCTTAAACCATATTCTGACAGAAGAGGTAGAGAGTGAAATAGCAACAGAAACCATCGTGATTGATTCCTTCTTGTTACTACTGCGTGTATCAAGCCCTGGCCTTCTGACTTGTGTAGTAACTTTCTGTGCTTTTGAAGACTTTTGCTCAAACGTTTCCTACCACCTCTTTAGGATTTCAGCAACCAAGAGACCAGCTCACTAACTTCAAACCACTTATTTCCTTGGATACAGAAATCCGTGCAGGATTTTGAAGTAATTGGAAACCTCCTTTTTGATTTCCTCAAACTGACATGAACTCTTAATTTGTAATTAGTATCAGTTTAAGTTCTGCACATGAATCTCTGTCAAGCTTTACAGGATATAAATACAGATACACTGATGTTGGCTTACCGCCTAGAAATATTGTTTATTATGTTTATTATTTATGGTACCCATCAGCGTTGGCCCCAGGCAGCGGGGATGGCAGCTGATAGTTCCTACAGTTTTGGGTTTGCTACAGGTTATTTGAGGCTATGTGCAAAAAGGGCTCTGATCCGTCCGTGCGCGATGTGCGTTACTCTCTTGCTGCTGGAGAAAGAAAAAGGTCTTAGTAATCTCCCTGTTTAATATAGCTTAACTGAGTTTAGCTTCCTAAGATATACAGTAGATACAGATTGTTAGAAGAGTCAAAATATGTATAAATTCCCTTGTCTATCACCTTTTAATGAGTTATTTATTGCATTTTTCTTTATGGAGGAATATCAAGCTTGATTTCATCTATGACAAGCTATTACAAGATACACGTTGAACTTGAGATTTTCTGCTATCAGAAACAGATGAAAATTACAAAACTTCATAAAAATGATTGTGCCTTTTTCTATCTTTGAACCATTTAAGTGGAGATTGAGATTCTACACAAAGAATTTGAGGATACTAATTAATTCAGAGGGATATTTTATATTTTTATTTTCAAAGCAGCTTGGGCTCTGGATGTTATCAAGTCACTTCTCGCCTTTCTATTACTCTTGGTTTATGTTTGCACTTCTCACGCCAGTTCCCCCTGTGATGATTTTATGCCTGGTTTCACGTGTGTGACTCCCAGGATTTCAGCCTGCGTGAGCTGTAGTCACTCAGAACAGCCTGAGGAACCAATTCTGACTTCCCTTCCTATCGTGTGTCACCGCACCAATATCGATCAAGCTTTTATAAACCACATTTTGTTGCATATAGGTAAGACAGAGAGTGACCTATATGTGTCTGCTCTATATAACTTATGAATATAGTATGTACAATGTGCTTCTTGGGATGTTTACCTGTCAAACCATTGGAGTTGCTAGCAGCTAGGCAGTAAGGGAAAATAATGGCCTCGCATGATTTGTCACAAAGACTTCAGGACGGCCAAGAGATGGTTCTGACCTGCCAGTTGGGACGATTCCAGCCCCAGAGCCCATCCAAGTTATGAAACTTGTTTTTTCCTCTAGGGTCTGTGCTGGGAGTTAACACATCAAAGGAATTAAAGATTGTTAAAAAGATTGTCTAGAGGGGAGGCAGGTGTGCTGGGAAGCTGTCTGTGGCCTCCTTGCATTTCATTAGAGGATTCTATCCTCAAGGTAAGGGAGAGGTGTGTGAATATTGATGATTTAAAATCTTTTTTCCCTGTTGTTTAAGTGTATTCGCTGCTCAGGATTTTTAATGAAGTATCTTATAACCACACTGAGTTGGTTGTGACCCAACTTGTTGGTCAAATTTGACTTTGAGAATTTCCATGAAATAAGTAAAATTATTTGTATTGGTGAGCAGGGGTTTTTTTTGTTGTTGTAAAATTCTTTATGTTGTAAACATATACGAATGCAGATTCAGTCCCTTAGCACTACTTAAGTTGCCATTTGGTATCATGAGGAGTAGGGTTTTATTGAAAAACAATAAAGCTCTTGGGTTATTTTTATGATTTTTAACTAAAAAAGGGTTTCAATTAAAATCCAATCGGAACCGGGTGATGAATGTTGTTCTGTAAATAATTATGCCTTTAAAGCACAAAAATAATTTAAAACCCCCCACAAAATTTAACTCTGCAAGAAACCTTTGATAAATAAGCCAGTGTAGGTTATCTCTGCAAGGAAAATGTAATCTAAAAAAAAAAGTCCTAAAGAGCATCTTTGTATCAATTTTGTACTATGCAGTGAATTTAAAAGCTAATAGCTTCTTCCTTTCTTTTATTTATTTTTTTTTTATGTGGAGTAAGTAAAACAATTCCTGGTTTTGGACTCATTTTTAATGATAATAGTGTTTAGTTCCCAAATTTGTGGTTGGTTTTTTTTTTGTATTTTTTTTCCCTATGCTACAGGGGTCTGGAAGTCAATAGTTATAACGAGCGCTAGAGAGTAAGTTCCCCATGCAAATAATGGCATTTCAGTGATAAGTGGTTCAGTTGCCAGTATAAAACCAGACACTTCCTTATACCTTTGTAGCATGTCATTTATTATTCTATATTAGTGTCTGTGAAGTGTCATTTAATGCTCTTCAGCGTTGCATATGTGGCTAAGTGGCACAATGAGCCAGAACAGACCGGCAGACCTTGCTGAAAGGCCAATGCTTGATGCCGTACCCCTGAAAGAAGCAATCAACAGATTTACAGAACAACACAACGCGCTCCCTTTTATTGCCTGTCCCCAAATCATAATATTAAATTATGTGTTAAAAGGATATTAGGAGCACAGTCTTTGGAAGAATCCAACTTGCATCCAGCTTGAATTAGCATATAGATGAGCTGAAGTCTCAGATGAAGCACAAGCTAGATGAGTTTTCTAGCATTATGCTGCTTTCTATGTTAGCGCTGTCAAAATATAGCTTTGTGAATAGAGCCTTACACGCACGCATTTTTGAGATGTTGCATAGAAAGTGAGGAAAAGCTAGCAGCAGGCACAAGGGAAGGCTTTCACCTGGATTTCCTCGCTTCCCGTGCCTTATCAAAACAGACTCGATACACACGTGTGCAACTCTGCATCGTACAAAATATTTTCCAAGCCAGATCTGTAACCTTAAATTGCTTTTGTTGTCACATGAAACAGCATTTAACCCTTCCTAACATAGAAACTGTTAGGTACAATGGAATTTTTGAAAACTTTGGTTTGATCGCAAGCATTCTTAGTTACCCGCCTTACAATCATGGAATCCCAGAATGGTTTGGGTTGGAAGGGACCCCCAGAGGCCACCCAGCCCAGCCCCCCTGCAGGAGCAGGGACACCTTGAACCACATCAGGTTGCTCACAGCCCCGTCCAACCTGGCCTGGAATGGTCCCAGGGATGGGGCCTCCACCCCCTCTCGGGGCAACCCCTGCCAGGGTTTCACCACCCTCACTGCAAAGAATTTCTACCTTAGATCCAGCCTAAACCTACCCTGCTTCAGTTTAAAACCATCCCCCCTTGTCCTGTCCCAGCTGGCCCTGCTAAAAAGCTTGTCCCCCCCTTTCCTCTGGGCCCCCTTGAAGCCCTGAGCGGCCGCACTCAGCTCTGCCCGCAGCCTCCTCTTCTCCAGGCTGAACACCCCCAACTCTCCCAGCCTGGCCCCAGAGCAGAGGGGCTCCAGCCCTCGGAGCATTTTAGTAGCCCTCCCCTGGCCCCGCTCCAACAGGTCCATGTCCTCCTGGTGCTGAGGGCTCCAGAGCTGGATGCAGGGCTCCAGGGGAAGTCTCACCAGAGACTTCTACAGTTTCTACATGTTCAGCTGGAATATTACTCTGTATACCAGTAAGCTAGGGCCTGGATATTACCTGGAAAATATTGTAAAAACCTCTTCAAATGAAACACAAACAAAACATAAACACCTATTTATGAAAACACTAATACTATGTTTGCAGAATAAACAAATAGTGCAGTTTGGCATTAGATAGGCTTGAATTACTGACAGAGCCTAGAAATGGGGCTGTTGGACAAAAAGTGGTAGGTTGGCCTTCGGATAGCTTAAGCCTGAATTGTACCTGGCAAAGTATTTAGGCAATGTTATACGGCCTGGTTGCTTTGTTGCTGGTTGCTACCAGTCTTGATCGTGCAGTTTGAGAAGTACAAGAGAAATGTGTGCATCTCTATGAATATTTGATGTAGTATTGGTGGGGCAAAGATGCAGCTGGCGTCAGCGTGAAGAGTTCACACTCTAATGAAGCATTTTTTTCCCTATTATTTTGTAGCTGCAAAGAACAGAACAACTTTGCACTCCAGTGTGATCATTATTCAAGGATAGGAAAGGGGCTTTCTCGGCAAGGCCATCTCCTACCTGGCTGCTCTGCGTTCCCTTCCAGGCCAGATATAAGCAAAAAGATGTGGATGTCTCCCCACGTGGAATATTGAAGCAAATACCTGGGTACTATCCAGAAAGGAGATATGAGAGGAATAATTATTTTTCTGAGTGCTGTTGGCAGGGAGAAAGTTTTTATTACTAGCTTCAAATCATCACGATAAGAGTTAGAAAAGAATTATTAGGTCACTGATGGCAGCGTGATGAATTATTAATACCAAGTAGTTTATAAAAATGAATGTTTACTTATATTTGAAGTTCTCTTTGAGAATGTGGGTAAACCAGAAAATGTCTTTGCTGATTCAAGACTAATCAATACCTGCGGGATCTGTTAAGGTGTTAGTGCAGGCTATGGGGGTTGTTTGCGAGAGTCTTACTGAAGTCAGAACACAGTATCAGGCTGTTGGTAGAGGAGAACCTATTTACTTGTATTTACTTTACTTTGTTTACTCCAGGGAAGTAAATATGACTTTGTAGCCATCATTGCTTCTCTTCCCTCACCCGTGCAGCATATATTATTGGATCAAGCAAAAGTAGTGCTTTCTGCCTTTTGCTCTTACTTAAGAGTTACAAACAAAAACAACAGGAATGGAAAAAGCCAGTGGTCTTTGCATTTATTCTTTTTAATATATATATATATATTTATTTATCACACCTCTAATCAAGGATTTCAAACGCAGCAGTGAATGGATTCACATTCATGAAGCTGGGTTCTGCTATCACATATTTTTCCGCAAAGAGTCCAGTTGACTCAAAAAAAGATGACAGTGCCTCATTAAAGTTGTAACGGTTCCAAGTCTAATTAAAAGCCTGTAACTTTCCCTGTATCACATTGCCAGGCTTGTAAGTAGGAAAGTACTGGGGCTTCACTGGCCCGGTCATGCTTGTGTGTGTCTGTGGGCAACCCCTGGGAGGATCCCAGGAAAGACTCTGTTTGAGGCTGCTTGTTGCCAATCTCATTTCAGCTGGGCCAGGCTTTGCTGCCTTCCAGGCACTTCTGTGTTTGAACACTTGTCAAGAGAGATGGAATGTTGGGGGGAAGGAATTACCACTGGAGGGTGGTACCATGAGTTTGAGACACACGTTTTGTTTTGTAAATCATAGTGAGTGTTGATGGAATGAGAATAGCGAACGTTCTTGTGTTGTGTTGTGTTTTTAAAAACAGTCAGTTTGCTCGGTCCTTGATCCTTGAACGTATTTAAGTGGCTAACAGGTAGGTCAGGGCAATATATTTCACTCATTGGCAGAGTAAACCTACTTTGACACGTTGTGCTGCAAGTTTAAGTAGAATGGAAGGTGAGAAAACAGGTGTTACCCACAGAAATGTTGACAAAGAGGAAACCTGGTTTGTACTTCTCTCTGAAAAGGATAACCCTTTAAAAGAATTTGAGTTAGAGTAATTTTCACCTGTTTTTTTTTCCAGAAGCACATAGCTGAATTCTGTCATGTATCTAGAAAAACCTCCTTTGATGAAATAAACGCTCTAAAAAATACTGGGTAGCATGAGAAAAAATAGGAAAATTTAGCAGAAATTTGTGCGAATTCTATTGAGGGTGGGTGAATGAGGTGCTGGTCTGACCAATGCCCTCGACATTTACTGTACTGACATGTTTTATCTGAATTTTAGCGAGGAGCTTTTTGTAGACTTTTCCATATATAGCTTGCCCTGTAGATATGAGAAGGTGTTTGTTCCCCAAGAAACAATAGCAACCAGAAGTGGAAATTACTGCCAGCTCATCAGATGCAATTGAATAATAATGAAAGCTAATGCAAGACAACATTCAAGGTTATTTTTAAATCTTTGTAAAGGTCAATGTATTCAATGGTATTCAATTCCAACTGCTGAGTGTTGCTCTGTTTAAATATGATGCCCCTGTTGTTTAGGATATGAGACATCCTTACTAGGAAGGGTAAACAGGACAAAGCCATATCTATGTCATCTTATAAAATTTAGGAAAACAATTTCAGAAGGATCCAACACTGATGGTTACTTTCAGACTCAGGAACTTGTGCACTTCTTCCTCCATCTCAAGTTGCTAAGTTCATTGCCAGAGAAAGGGCAAGGTGCCTCCCTTGTGGACCTTTTCTACCCTGGGTGGCCATAGAAAGCCAAAACTGTCTCGTGACCCTGACCGGTCTCACCTCTGGAAGCTCTGGAGATGTCATTAGGTAATCACTGGGCCACTGTAAAAATGTCACCATGTAAATGTTGCAATGTTTATGGTCTTTTGTAATTGTGACTTCTGTCCTCACCACTTTTTGTTATTGTGCTAGTAGCAAGAGAAAAAAACCCCAACACTCAGAAAGAGAGAAGTGAGGAATAACAGGAGGGAAAAACCAAACAAACCTCAAACACCTGAATGGAGGTGTTGTCTTTAGCTAGCTGGGGGTGCGCACATCATCTCTTTTATGCTCTTAATTCTGGAAGAATATTACAAGTGTGCTCCACAGTATCATAGATCGTATAGAAAATGATGCCAATGTGTCTCAGAGGGAAAAATGCCAGCATGGAGCCTCATGGAAATGCAGTCCCTGTGAGCAGGAAGCCATAGGGTATTGCAGCATCTCTATCTGTGGCAATAACTGTAGTACACAGCGGTAAATGAGATACTTGCTGGCTAGGTGATCGTACAGCCAAGAACCAAGAAGGCACAGGAGTGTAGATATGGCACTGCCTAGATTTTAATTTTAGAAATATTTATTCTCAAGCTTGTGATTTTTCATCTTTTTATTTGTAATTAAAGATAATAATAGTGGAATCATGATGTATATGATTAATGAGGTAGGACAATTCTCCTGGAGGGAATCTCAAGCCTTCCTATTATCCAGATGTTCATATTCTCTGTTATACATGTCGGGCTACTCATACAGCATTTCACGTATTTATTTGCAACTCCACTTGTTAAAGGCTAAGAAAAAATATTCCAAAGGTAACTTAACAATGTTAAACTCACAGCAGATAATTCTCAAGTAGTATAAGTTTAAGTAAATTCCCCCTGAATAGGAAAAATGGTTTTACATAAAGGTTTAATATGTCTTTGTAATGTAACACAGGCAAAGCAGTTTAATACATAATGCCTAGAGACAGCTTTGCATAAATATTTAGTTACCAGCCTGCTTTTTTCCAATGGGAGATAGGCATTTAAATGCTTTTGAAGATGTCGACCTTAAGACCCTCTGAGAAGGTCTAGTCGTCGTACAAACTTGCTGCTTTCCTAATGTTCAAATGAACCATCTGGATAAAGGTTAGGGGCAAAGCAACTGTTCAAGGACAGCTAACAGCCGGGTGGCAATTAGGGCTGTAATTTTTTTTTTCCCCAGCCCTTTCAGGGGAATTGCACGAAGAGATCAGATTGAAGGAAACGAGTAACTAAAGGAAGAGGCTTCAGAAACAAGCGGCAGAAACAAGAGGCGGAGACCGTTCAGAGAAGAGTTTTAGCACAGCGATGTCTGTTAATGTGTGCGTCGGGCTTTGCTGTGCCTTGCTGTACCTTGTCTGGTTTTGGTGAAGAAAGGCATTTTGATTTCTTGGATATGCCAGGTATTATATGTTTCTTTACATCCACGTACAGGTAATCAGGCATGAAACAAATAAGCAGCAGATGTTTGTTTTATAATTTGAGAGGGAGATTTGGAAATTAACCTGGAAAATGTACAGGAATGTTCAGTGATCCTGACGTTTCTTTGTTTCCTCGTTTGAGGGAAGCTCTCATGGAAGAGCTGGATAATGCAATAGGTGTGATATTTGTAACATTGCTAGCCACTATTTCCTGCTCCTGGGAGGCACGCAGCTTGGGAACGTTTATTTGACAGCATCTCATTTTCTTTGCTGGGCAGTTTAGGCCAATGGGTGCTTCACACCAAGTCTTTCCATATAGTTTAGGAAAGTTTGGTGCTTTGTTACCTTGCTGGGAAGTGTGTGGAATTAAAAAGCAAAGAAAAAATAGTGAAAAAAGAAAGCTGAGATCCAGAAGCAAGAGAGGTGGCAGCTAAAGGGAGATACATCATTGAGGAGATCTCTAAAGATCTCTGAACATAGACACAGTAAACTTATTTTAACGCTGGGGGATGAAGGGAGCGGGCGATCGTTTCCATACTATAGAGGCTTTTGTTTGTGATTAGAAGCAGCTTTTCTTCCACTTCCTCTGTCCTTTCAAGGAGAAGCCAAGACTAATGGAAAGGCAGGATTTTCAACAGCAGAGAGAGTGTTCTCCTTTGACTCATCACTGCTGGAAAGTCCCTGGGAGGTCTTAAATCACGGTGTAATCGTACTGTCTTGAAAATATGCAAATAATGGAATAAAATCCTCTAAAATTCCTTTTAAGGACTACTGAACACAGCTAATTTACAAATGGGATCAAAATATGCTTATTTGCTTTCAGAATTCTTGGAATTTATGCAGTTGGCTATTCATTTTTGCAGTTTTGCTTTCTCCTGGCTTGTTGAAGTACATGTGCCTTGAGACCACTAAACTAATCACGGAAATTGCTGAATAGCTTTTTTTTTTTTCACCCCATTGGTGGTTGACTCTCTGCTTTTTTGTTTTTCCTCTCTTTGTATAAGCTTCTACATTTTAGAAGAGACTAAATGGATCTATGAGAGCAGTCTTTTGCAATGGGATTGGTGCTTGAAAGGATTCCTTTAAGAGGAGCCTCAAGAAGTATAAAGAGCTGGTCAGGTTGGGAGAGCTACACTAGAAATGAAACTTCCAAGAGAATGACCTTATTCCTGTTCTAGTTAATCCAAGGATTTCTGGATCAGCCTTCACATGAGAAGTTAAGAGAATGTTTATGAAAAAATGTCCCCCACAAGCCAAATCTTTGTAGCTTTTGTCAGGTTGGATTTAACTAATTTGTTTGAGATTATACTGTAAAATTCAGTTTGAAGACACCTGAGTAAAATTGAACAGGTAACAGAAACTGATCCAGAAACTTGAGGGGAAAAAATAGTATGAAGCTTAGAAATGGTGCCCACTGAAGTTTGACTCCAAAGTCTGAGATATTTGAATCTCCTGCATCCTTTATGCATTTGTATCCTATTAAAAACCCTGACCCCTTTCCCCCTTACACCCTGCTGGTTATACAGGGGCCCTGGGAAGAGATGAGGCTCTGCTCCTGACTTTGCCTTTGTTCAGGTGTTCCCGTGTCAGGTCCCTTGAACTCTGCAGTGTTCCTTCAGATATGAAATCTGCTGGGGATATAATTTTTTGTCAAGGTGTGCTGGTATTGATGATGAAAAGCATTATGAAAACCTAAAATATTCTGATTAATTGAATTGCTAACTCAGCTTGGCCAGTTATAATGTCAACAATGCTCTGGAGGAATTTCTCAGCTGAATCAGCTATGTCCCGTTCTATGGTAATGGCAATATCTTCATCAAGCTTGATCTCAACTTCTTTTGAGATAGTACACCATAGAACCTGATCTCAGCTTGAACATAGCTGCGCAAAAACAATGTCTTAAAGCCTGGCCTATAAATCAGGAAAACTGTAAATGGTTTATATTTATGTCTTGCAGTGGGGCTGCAGTCTGCGCGCTTCTATCGGCTACCTCAGGCATGGTGCCTCTTGGCAGAAGCCTTTGTGGCAGAGGCCAAGGGTCTTTACTGTGCCTTTTGTGGTTTTTTTCCCCATTACTGTCAGTTATTAAAACTTCAAATTAATAGGTACGTGGAGGTATGCAGTTTCAGCAATAGCGCACAGATACCGGAGCTGCATTTACTCTGAGATCCAGATATAAGGAAGAAATTCTTTACAATGAGGGTGGTAAAACACTGGAACAGGTTGCCCAGAGAGGTAGTAGAGGCCCCATCCCTGGAAACATTCAAGGCCAGGTTGGACGGGGCTCTGAGCAACCTGATCTGGTTCAAGGTGTCCCTGCTCCTGCAGGGGGGTTGGGCTGGGTGGCCTCTCTGGGTCACTTCCCACCCAAAACATTCTGTGATTCTATGATCTTTCGAGTCATATTAATGTCTGTCTCTGGTAACTTAAGATATGCTGGAAGGGTTGCTGGGTGTTCCGCCTTCTGCCAGGGAGCGCTCCGTGCTGAAATGGAGAGAAGAGTGCCAGAGGTTGTTTTAAAGCTGATGCGACTCCATTGGTTGCAACAAAATGATTATCGCTAATTAACTCGGGTCCGAGGAGAATTTGGTACAGCTTTCTTTTTTACGTATTTCTCTGCAGGTTTCTTCCTGTATCAAGTACAGCAGTGCGAAAGAACAGCGTCATGTCCTTAGAACTTACCAGTAAAGAGAAGGTATTTACAACGTGTCTCTGAACAGCACTGCATGGATGATGGAGCACTTCTAAAAGAATATCTGTGGAGGAAATAAACCCATTAATTGAACAGAATTATTGCGCACCAAAGCTACATGTTTGAGAGGTCTCTACAGTATTCAAATAACTATTGAACAGTTTGGCACATCCCTAATAAAAACCTTTATCCATTAGCCCCATTGGTGCATGCTTAGGCAAATTAACTCTTTTATATGTAGATCTAAAGAAAATGGTGTGTTATAATTAAATGATTCTTTTGGGGGCAGTAAACCTCTCTTCAAACAGCTTGAATATTAGTGTAGTCGTTTTTCTTTCAGCCCTACTAATCACAGCAAATTTAGCTTGCACAGCCAGAGTCAGGGTACATGTTACAGGACATTCTGGCAATGGCGATGAGCAAATCCCATAAGTACTGGTGTTTGGTTTATAAAAGGATTTTATCTGAAGTTAATGTAAATTTATCTGGATTCTCGCTGTTTGTGAAATCGTGTTGCTGTTTTTAAGATGTCTGGTACTTAAGATATGTGGAGGTTGGAGCCTACCCGATAGAAGCCCATCGTATGATGGACTTTGTATTCGAATAGGAGATCTAAAGGATAAATGGCAATTGTAGTCACTACATTTAAAAAAACCCCACCATCACCACTCCCCACCCACTCCCTCAAGTTTTTCCCCCCAGTTTCTAAATCATTTGAAACTTCTTTAACTTAGGCAATATTTTGAACACTCCTTATGCTGGAAGGAAAAAGTGCCAGATACTGAGCCATAGTGGAGCAGAGCCGTAGTTGCCTAGGTGAATATTTAGGGCAGGATTTCCTGATGTGACTACCGATTGCTGGGATCTGATACTGTGAACTATGCCTCATTTACTGAAAGTGCTGAATGCCTGTTTTCTGAAAACTGGGCTCTATGGACACGACCTGTTCTGACTTTTAGTTGTAAAGCTAAATGTACCACATTGAAATGCTGTCATCTCCTGAGACCGCACAAAGCTGCTTCCAAAAAAAAAGAAAAAAAAAGCGTATGTCTTAAGACCTTAGATTTTTGTCTAGTATATAGAAGGTAGTCTTTATATTATTATCAAATTTAGGCACAGATTTCCACAGATATCTACTGGAATTAACAGGATGAAAGGTGTATTCACACCTCCTTTTCTTTACTCTGTCTTCTCTTGTGGGTGCGCTCCTGCTGAGTGGGGCAGGCAACGGCTCTTGAGCTGCTCCGGTGCAGTGGAGTTGGTTGCTGCATGCAGCAAAGTCCTCTCTTGGCAGCTACATCATGTTATTGGCAATGAGGAGATCTTTTTTTTTTTTTTTTTTTTTTTTTTTTTTGAGGAGGAAAAGAGCTTACAGGGACTGCAAATGCTCTGCTTTGCCTTAAGGCCCAGCTCTGCCTGCATTTTTATGTTCTTTTAGAGAACGGTGGGCTCCCACGTGAGCCAGTGTCATCACCCAAATCTCCTTTTCCCCTGGGCTTTCTGAACTACCTGGTAAGTGTCTTGGAGCTTTCAGCTATGTAATGACTTCAGTAGCTGACATCTGAGGTCAGGAAGCTTGGCTGTTATCAAAGTCGAATCATTTAAATAGGACTTCTGATGGTACAGAACATAAGTAAGATTAGGAGCAAGATGCGATTAAAATATCCAACGCATTATGGGCACTGCAGTTTTGAATTCCAGTAAGCCAAGCAGATTGCTTTTTCAAATTCTATGCTGCAGGATACAAAAGAGCAAGCAGTTTATCTCGCAGGACCACGAGTTGCCTTCAGTTTGCACACGCAGCTTACACCGGTGGGAGTCCCAGCGTATTCCGAGGGCGTGATATACTGTCCAAACCCGACAAATCTCATCGGGGGAACAGCATTCATACATGAGCCATCCGTTTTGTTGGGCACTGCTTTAAATTGGAAATTAGCACACTTAAAATGGCTCAATTTAGCGTGCATGTGGATCTCTCAGGCCGCTGGTATGGATTCTGGAATATGATACGAGTGTTTTCTGCTGTTGATGTTCCTATTGTGCTTAAATAAAAAGATTGGTTACAGTGCCCAGGCTGGTCACTTGTAGAGCGCCTGAGAAAAAGCAGGGTGTGCCTGTTCTTTCCTTTAAGGCATCGCATTCGTCACCTCCAAGGCTCGTACAGCTTTACCGAGAGGCAGAAAAGGCTGCCCCGCAATAACGGCATCGTGATGGGCACCAAATTATGGGTAAATGATGCAGTGTGATGACAGCCCAAAGGGGGGGCTGAGGTGGACCCCTGCTCCCACTGAAGTCGCTGAAATTAGTGGTTTATCTCATGTATGATTCGGTCCCTGATTTAATATAACTTTAATATATTTCTAAGCCCTTTACGTGTAAGTCACACTGATGTTTCTGGTGTGCATTTACACTTCTGCCACCTTAGACTTTCAGGATTTTTATTCCCACCTAAAAAGGATGATCTCTTCACTCCCGGTTAGGCACTGATTAGCACTGTGCGCTGATTTTAATTAGTCTGCCTAGACTTCCCAAAGGTGGCAAGAGACTTAACTTGCACGAAAACTTAGGAGGTGTTTCCTTGTTCATTGATTTCAGGAGATGAAAAGTTATCCATTACGGATTTGGTGAAGGTTAGGAATGGCAGAAACATTATTATTTATCTATTTATATATATATATTAGTCAGTAATTGATTTATTTCAGTGCTCTGTGTCTGCGAGGGTCATCAGTTCGGGGAAGTGCAGCTCCTCTCCAGCTGTAATTCATAACCATTGCTCCAACTCTGAGCATCAGCGGGTTCTTTAACCTTGAGGCTACTTGCTGTATCGGTGGCGATGCCTGATGTGCAAATGTGCTGTTTTGTAATGCAGAGATTGTACCTCAAATGTCCTACCTTACAGACTACATTAAGTTTTCTAGAAGGTGAAGCATTATTTTCCACATCTCTCCTGGGATGTATGGAAAGCCTCCTGAATTCTTTAAAGACTTGGTATTTAGTTTGCTTACCAATCTCTTGCTGTTATCAGATACCAATGAAATGGGTACATACATAATGTAACACACAAAAAAAGAAATGGTGTTTCAGCATTATGTAAAAATGGCCACTGTTCCACTTCCTTTGAGATGTTCTTTGAGTGCCAAAAATGGTCATTTGGCAGCTTATGTAAATCTTATTTATTTCCACATCCAGAAATGTTTCATGGTAGTGGGCAGATCAGATGCTGTCAGGGATCACAGGTGCCAAAATGTGGGGTCACGGGTCTGACTTGAGAATTTCAGACCCAAAGGAGGCTAGAAACATTTGGAATATTCAGAAGCAGAAAAGAATTTCTTCCTTTTTTCCCCTCTTCCTCATCGCCAGGTCACCAAGTTCTCGTGGAAGTTCATAGCTCAGACCCTAGGCAGTGACCAGGTTTTACCACTTCACACTCTGCATTGCACCAGCTGATGACAAAGACCCGCAGCAGTTTTAACTCTTCTTAAAGTGACTTTATATTCTACCTAAAAAGCAAGAAGCAGCTACTCTTAAACTGGCTGGAAATTTTCTGAAAGCCTGTGTCTGTATTTAAAATGAAGGTTTGTCGAAACCAAACCGGCTGAATCTTTGACAAATTTTTCAGCGTGATAGGAAGGTGGATTTTAGGGTCCTTGAGGCTCTTCCATTCCCTGCCATCTAGTTCCCAGCTCTCTGCTTTCCTAGTCCCATTGATGCCTCCTGGGGCAATAATTATTGCAGTGGTGGGGAAAAGGGGGCCAAACTCTTAAAAACAGCTTCTCTGCTGTTCTGCTCTTCCAAAAGTACTTCATTTTCTGCCTTCACCTTGACACCCAAGAAATTTTACACACAATTTATTCTAAATATGAAATTTTGTGTGTGTGTAATTCTGGCACAACTTTAACTTTCTGCACTAATGACCAAGTGACTTTGTTAGCTTCCCATAAACTTTTTACTTAAAAGCATTTTTCAGGGTAATTAAACTGTTTAAGTAATTCAGCTGATACTGTACATACACTTATTTACAATGTAATTAGGACCACTACGAGAAGAGTGCAAGCAATTAGTGATTTGATCCAAGTAAAGAATGGTTTGAGCTTTAGGTTTGGGGTTTTGTGCTTTTAATCCCTCCACATCTACCCCTGTAAGAATGAAAGGAAAGGAATACACAATGTGTTTAAGATTATTTCAAGGGGAGACTCAGTTTGGGAAGCAGAATTGATTTATATTTGTACAGGTTGCAAACAGAATAATTTTTTTCCACGCTGAGCAGTGTCACCTTGCCTTTCAACGGGGACTTGGGATTCCTGGTTTCCTCTTCTGGCTTAGACATTGATTCACTGTCTGGCCTTAGGTAATCTATTATCACACTTTCAATTTTATGTGCCTGTAGCTACATTCAGATACTTAAATAAGTGACTTGAGGACTGTCAAAAAGCAAGTAATTTATGTAATTGTCTAACTATGGAGCGCAACCCCAGTTCTGCAAAAGCTAAGGCTCTCTAATTTTACACTGATTAGTGCTGTTCGCTTAAGCATTTGCATATCTCTTAGTAGGAAGGGGACCTGGGTGTCTAATTTGAAGTAATAAATTTTGAATGCTCTGACATTCTCCAAGTCAGTTTATTGTGTATAGAATATTTCCATTTCTACCATATCTCTGATTCAACGAAGATTGTTTTTTCTTTACTAGCCCAGTCACCAGCAATTACAATGTTGTGTGTGTGTGAGTAGAGAAAAGTTAATTAACTAATGAAATGATGCTATGGCAGCTATTGGCAAGAAAAAGTAGAGCAGCTTATGAAAGATTTTTCAATGAAAAACGTATAAATATTTACGTAGCAGCTACTGCTCTTTAATGAATAACCTTTTGGAAAAAAAGGCACCTGTATTAAGTATCCAACTCCGCAGCTCCCTTGCTCCTACCCTAACAAAAAGCATTTAGAGAGATGTCAGAAAATTCCCTTGCACGCTAAGAAAAAACCACTGTGGGCATTTCTTCCATTTCCATTGCGGGGAAGAGGCGTTAGAATATGCATACCCTTATATCTATATAGATAATCTTGTGAGGGATTTTGGTTTTATCCTCAAGGTAAATAAGTACCATAGACGAAAGGCACTGGTGTAGGCAGGCTGGATATGTTTCTGAAGCAAGTATTTCTGGGATGGAAATAACGACCATCCCTGTGTGAACAACTTCCAGCCATTCCATCCATTATGCACCTATGCAGCTTTGACTGCAAATTACATATATGTCCTCTTGTAGTCTACATCCCCCTTGCTCCCTTGGTTCTTTTTCAAGAATAGCTCAGACTTTCCCAGGCTTAAGTAAAGAATTAATTTATACTTTGAAATGATCAGAACTTTTCTCTTAAAATATACATGACTTGATTGAATGCTATGTTTCGTGAAGTAACTTAAATGTGGTTTCCTGCATATTTAAAATGATGACCCTTTCTTTTAAATTGCTTATGATGTTTAATCAGCAAATCAAGACATACTTCAAGTCTAATTAAAGCTTAGTGGAAACACAGAAGGGTAATGGATGTAGGACAGGCAATCATCTGAAAATTGAAAAAGTAGTACGTTACAGAAAATGTTTATGGCACATTTGCATTTTCAGAAGGCAGGTATAGTTGCTTGTGCTGCATCAGTTATCTCAGGAGTTTTAATAATTAGCTGCAGTATAATTAAACATTAAATCAAGAAAGTTGTAGTCTTGTTTCCTTGATAAGAGTTTTCAATATTTCTGTACTCACAGTATGAAACAGCTATATCTTTGTTTTAAATTACTCCAGTAGAGCTTATTTACATTCCCAAGCATGAGTAAATTTTACAACCCTCAATATTACATTCTTTCTGTTTCATATGATCTTCATTCCAGTTTCTTTCAATGAGATCCTCCTCGGCTGCTTTCAGAGTCACGTTGGCTCTTCGTGCCTTTGGCCAGGCCAACCTGGCTGGAAGCCGTCTGGCTTCGTGTAAGTTGGGCCATTCACAGCAGCTGAGTGTCAGGCCCCCTCTATCTTTTCATAAGTCTTGTTAAATGTGGTTCTTTGGCAGTTCTAGATGGTTCTGAATCCTGGAATTGCTGTTGCTTGTGCCCTTGGATTATTAGCTGTGCAGCTCTTCTTTTTTTCTTTTTTTTTTTTTTTTCCTCTTCCCCTCTCCTCCTAAATTTCTCATTGACTGTGTGATTACAGTAGCACACACGGTGACACCTGCTAGGCTGGGTTTGTCACTGGTCTAGTTTCAATAACTTAGGGTTTTCGTGAATTTGACACGTGATGCAGGAAGACTATATAATGATTTAAGGGGTGGGAGAAAAAATACCTTTTCCACACATATATGCTTATATTTAATAAAGATCCTGTGGGATGGGTATGGTTTGTTAGACAAGACAAGCAGAATTTTATTTTGTAAGTTATCACAAAAGGAGGAATGTAACTGATCTCCAGGTATGTGCTATATGTGAAAGAATTATTGCAATCTCTTTCAAAATAATTTCTTTTTTTCCCTAATATTTTTTCTTTTGGACTACTATTGATAATATATTGTTCCTGCTCAGAAATTACTTCTTCCTCCTCCCCTCCCACACTCCCCTTAGGAAAATGTTGGCAAAATCCTTTTGGCTTGTGCAGAAGCAAAGACAACCAAAAATGTCTCACTTATTGCCTATGTGTTACATGCCCAAACCAAACAAAAAGCGAACCACCGTGTTTAGTTTGCAGTTTGGGTGCATTCAGTTTTGAAGTGAATGGTGCTGAGACCTGAGGAGACAGGGCCTTGCCGTTGACTGCTTCCCCGGCTCTTTCTGACTGAGTCAGGGAATTCGGAACTGGTGCAAAAAGCCGCCTCGAACTCTGCTCATGCGAGGTTTGATTATTCCCAATGCCCTGCTAGGCTAAGTGCACAAAGTCCTAAAATACATAATGTGGTTTAGAAAAATCTTATTTTCTTAATTTGTGAATTAATGAAGTTTTTACGATAGGCTTCTGTGTCTAAATTAGCACTACTCTTGGAGAATTTTCTCTTTCTGCAAGATCCATGCAGCACTGTTCCATTTGATCGGCTTTTGGTTCTGGACATATCTAGAAGCTGGATAGATGTGCTGGCTACTGCACAAGGCACTTGCACCAGCACACAGAAGTTTATAGTTTAGTTTCATGCTCAGTTCCTGACTTATGGGATGATTTGAAAGAAGCTGTTTCTGGCTGCCCCGCTAGATAAGTGGAGAGGATGCTATGAACTGTCTTTATAAAGAGTTATTTGTTATCTGTAGACAAATAGTTCCAACCATTTGTTATAACTTTTGAGGTTAGGGAATGGGTAGCCAAATACCGCTGGTGAGCCAGCCTGTTGCCCAGAGAAGAGGTTGCATGCTGAGTCTTTTTAGTGTATTAAAATTAGAATAAAAGGAAGATACAAGTGAGATTTCAGAGGCATTTTCATTTCTAAGGATCTTGTCCGGTTTGGAGTTTCTCCAATAAAATAAGGCACGTTCTTTGCATGCTGATGGAGATTTTGGGGGTTTTGTTGGTGGTTTGTTTGGTATTTGGGGTTTTGTTTTGTGGTTTTGGGTTTTTTTAAGTCAGATCTGCTGTTCTGAAGTTCACTGTCTACGTTAGGTATATGTTGCAGTGATTGACAGGAATATTTTTGCAATATATGTGACTACATCTAAACCAAGAATTGTCTAGCACTTGTGATTCATGAGTATGGTTCCAAAGACGACGTTTACATCTTATTATGGGGAGGCAAATAATGAAAAAAAGCCCACCCATTTTTTAGGCAATGAAAAGCGGGAAATTATTGAGAAATAAAACGTCCATATTTTTCTCCACTTTTAAAAATTACATGGTTAACAAGACACAACATTTATTGACTAGTTACACATATTAATGAATAAGTTTCTGTGAAATTAATTCTTGAAATAATTTGATGAGTTTTATTTTACCTAGTTTTAATAACTGTATTTCTCATCAAACCATGCAAATTCAAGGAGGTCCTGACAGTTATTAATAACGTGAAAGTTGTGTTAAAATAAACACAATTCATTAATGTGTGATGCATATAAATGTAATTCCAAGTGATTTCCTCTTGTTGAAGTTAGTTCACCGGGAATTTTGCTGGAATTTAGGATTGATGCTTTCAATTTATCTTACGTCGCAGAAAAGCTGTATTTAGCAGATGGAAGGGCTCTGATGAATGCAGCACTTGGTTTTGCTGCTATCCAATAAAACTGGAATGACACTGTGTGAATCTAGGAGCTCTTGTAATCTATGAGAAGTCAAGAGAAATTGTATTACAGTAATTGACTTCAGTAGGATCGAGACTTTCTTTAACAATTCCATGGGGCTTTAAGTATTTTTGCAGTCTATTTTAAGACATGTGCACACTGGTGGAAGTAGTGCTTCTAATCAAAATGGGCTATATTTTATTCAGACCTTGGAGACCAAGTAGGTAGAGCTAATTGGCTTATAACTGACCTGCTTAAAGGATGTCAAAATTGGCTGTTGGCTGTTCCTTTATAACATTAGTTTGATTGACTAAGAGTCTGGCAGCAGGATATGAAATATTATGAACCCAATTCATTAAAATTGTCCCCATTTTAGATCATTACACATTTTCAGAACAAATGGAACATACTTGCAGTATAAAAGAAATATAGATATGTAAATTACTAGCCCATCAGCTACCTCCTTCTCCCTCTGTTCCCCTCCCTGGAAGAAAAAACTCCAGTTGATCATATGAAAATAAGGGGGGAACAGAGGGACACAATTTTTTCCCATGATACTATGCAAAATAAGTATCTTCAGAAAAAAAAAAAAAAATCTTTAAGTAGGGGTACGACAGGATTGATTTCCATTATTTATTTCCAAGTTATCTGGTTGCCTGTCATGCAAGGACTCAATGCAAGAGCAATGTGCGTATAGATCTATCGTTGCATCGGAATTCTGCCTCTCTTGTTTATTGGGGAGGGGGTTTGTTTATTTGGGTAACAGTTTTATTTCACCTTTTTAAAATCATTTACTTTTACTCTGCTAGGCGTATAGCTGCCCTTTCTTAGGTGACTGTTCCTATTACACTGTTAGGAGGATTCAATTCTGCATGTGGCATCATTAGGTGATGGTTAGGTGTAAGATACAGGCACTGTTTGTAGCCTGAAGACACTGCAGCTAGCAGTCCTCCCACCACGTAAGAGGATGATGAACTGGGAAGTTTTGGTGTCTTGCACATATGTTTTGCACATATGTACTTCATACCTGAGCACTAATTGATATGCAGGAAGATTTTGCTCTGTGCTCTTAAACTGAGCTGTTAGCGCAAAGTCAGGACCTGAAGGATTATTTTAGTTGGAAAAATCAGTGTTGAAACTGGGTACCCTGATGTTATCCCACCTGTTTACCACAGGGGGTAATACTCCTGCAGAGACAAAGCATTGCTTCTCTGAATGCTGAAGGAGGTGGGGGTTTGCCAGCGGTTCATCTTTTCAGGTAGCGTTTATGCTGGAAATCATCTCGCTGATGTTCGCTTAGGGCCACGTTCCAGGTGCTGCATTTTCCAACGTCCTTGGCTTTCTCCTCTCTCAGGTCCTTGGCTCTATCCTTTGCAAACAGGATCACTCAACTCTATTGAAAAATAGCCACAATCCTCCAGATGCCCCTGGTTTGGGTGGGCACTGCTACTGCTCTGTGACACCTTGTTTCATAAGGGTATTGTGCGTACGTGTGCACGGGGAATATTTGCATCTTTGACGTTCACCAGTTGCCAGGAAGTGCAATTTAAAGCATATATAGCCATAGGGTTGTCTTGCAAGTTGTGCAAAGCAGGCTACGTTCTTTGAAGGGTGTTTTACACGTGCCTTGTGCAACGGAGCCTGCAACCCATCCCGCACGTGACGGAAACTCTCTGGCAGAAGGGATGATCTGCCCGCTCTAGGCACAGAGTAACCATCAGTGGCACAACCTGGGGAGCCTTAGCAGACCCCCGTTGAGGGCCCTGCTGACCCTGTGCTTTACAAAGCTCCAGGACCCCCCCGTGCTCTGCCTGCATCTCCCCCATTGAGGGGGGAAGCCGCACAACCTCTCTCCGGTGGCAGGGAGGAGCAGTAGGGTGCTTGCTGCCCAGGGAGGTGGTCGAGTCCCCATCCTTGGAGGGATTTAAAAGAAGGATAGATGAGGTGCTTAGGGACACGGTTTAGTGGTGGGATGGCAGGGTTAGGGAAACGGTTGGACTTGATGATCTTAAAGGGCTTTCCCAACCTAGAGGATTCTATGACTTTAAGGGGTGCAGGTGCAGCCATCTGTCCTTCAGCTGAAGGCTTCTGGTTTTTTTAGTCCGGAATTATGGTCCAGATGCAGCTAAAATGGCATTAGAACACATCTGTTGGCCACCTAAAACTGTGTTATGCACAACACGTGATTTACAGCGGTGCTATTCCGTGTGCATTTGAGCTATGCATCTTATCCAAGCCTTTGGAGTTGCTCATTAATATATATTGTTGTTTGTTCACCTGGGCAAATCCCAGAAAATCCTACAGGGGCCAAACCTAACTGAAATCCTCATTAGCTCTAATAGCAAATGATGCGTTTGGCATCTTTAAGATGAAAAACTTAGTCCCTTTTTCTTTCTTTGCACATTAAACAGCTTTTTCAGGTTCTGCATTTGAGCACAGAAGGCGCAACATAATGAGTACCAGTCTTCTGAAAGAGGCAATGTGCTGGGGAGGATTTGCCTTTTGTGGTTTGGGTTTTTTTTGTTTTTTACTTATGTTACACTGCAATTCCAAACATAGCAAGTGTCAGAGATGTTGCTCGATGCTTGCGTTCATCTGCGTGTTCCTTAGCAAATACTTTGACAGTTGGTAAAGTGAGAATATCATCCTTTCATTGTTACTTGTTTCTTCCACACCAGTTACCCCACGCACAAAGTGAAAGTTGCAATCATGCTCTGTTCCCATTCTTCGTGTTTCATATCTCTGTCGGGATGTAGGTGGCTCAGGTAGAAGCCTGGCATCGTTTGCAGGAACCTTGTAAGCATTATGGTGGGGGAAAATAATAATACGATTAAAATAATGACATCTCTTGGTAACCTAAATTTAACATGTGGTAAGGACCAAAAAATTGTTGCTTGTGCTCCATGTTCTGTGTCAAAAGGTTTTCGTATCATTCTCTTCTGCTGTGATCAGGTAACACATTTTAAAACAAAGCCACAGCAGCCAGCATTAAGTAGTGTTTTGTTGTTTCGTTTTTTTTAAAGGAGGAATGATCTCTTGCTTTTCTTGGCAAACCTTCACAGCACGGTGAGGCTTCCTTTTCCTTGACTTTGGCCGGAGATACCCTCAGTTCTGCACTGAGCCTTGCAGCCAGGCTCTGGGGGGCCAGGGAGGGTCCGAGGCTTTGGTAGACGCTGGTTAGCAGGCATTGCAAGCTGCCTGTTCTCGAGCCTAAAGTAGTTGCAATGGTAGGGACATGGTTTAGTGGTGGGATGGCAGTGCTAGGTTAACGGTTGGACTTGATGATCTTAAAGGTCTTTTCCAACCAAGGTGATTCTATGATTCTATTCTATGATGACAGCCCGTAGTTCAGAAGAGCAGTGCATTACCCAGACCACCTGCATACAACTGCTGGACTTGCTCATATATAAATAAAAATACTGTTAATGGGTAGAGGTAGCTGTGATGAGGGTTTCTTATGGGCGTATGACTGTACGCGTGTATACAATGTATAAAGGACATTAATAGTAAAAAGCCAGGCTTGCTCAAGTTTTGTCAATTGTTGTTTCAGTTGTTTTGCAAGAATAACATTTTATAAAAGACAGGAACTTCTCAGTTCCATTTAGTGCATTCTTTGAAGAAGGATGAACCATTTTATCTCCCTGCATTTCATCCGACCTTTCCAGCACTTTCTTTTACTGGTGAAAATTTAGATTCTTTTTTTCATCCTAGTGCACTAAATGCTCCTTTTCTTACACTGTAACAGTAGTATAAGATCATCGGATGGATGATAGAAAGCACAGTGATTTGCCTCCAGTCTTTCTGCTGTCCATCTGACGTACTAGTGCACAACCTGCTTCTCTCTGTCAAATTGATGTTGTTTTCCATTATTTACACAGAGTGAGGACCGAAAATCAGGTAAATTTAATCTATTTGCATTTTATGCTCCCTTCAACCATTCTTACAGACTTGAGGCCTTGGTATTAATCATTGTCTCTCAGTATTTCTCTTGTCTACTCCCCGTCTATCTACAATTTTCCCTTTCAAATTCTGCTGAAAATTAATTTAGTTTTTTCTTACCATCTTTTTCCCAGCACTCTGCGCATCCTGCCTTAACTGGACTGTCTTTTTTTCATTTGTCTTATGTATTTATGGATTGGATTATGTCCTTTGCTGTACATTAAATCCTTTGGTGCTCCCTAGCCAGCCTTGACTGTGTGAATTTAATGAGGGCTGTGTAGTGGTTGGTGTCGTAAGTTATCTTAGGCTGATTTTTCAACTGTCTGCTGTTAGGCTAGTTTATCACTTTACTGCTGTGCATGCGTAAGGGTGCCCCAAAGGCTGCTATTCGGCGCAGCAGTCTCATTCTCCGAGGTCTATGGCTCATCTGGATGCAAGGCTGGAGCTGTTTTCCTCTTAGGTATGCGTTTGTGTTGCAGGGTGGGACATATGTAGTGGGAAAAAAAAGTGTCTAGGGAAGGCTCATATCTCTGGAGTGCAGGGAAAAAAAATCCCCTAGCAGAATGATACTAGAAACATATTTTAGAGCTCCAAGTCATCTAGCCCATTTGCAGACTAAAGAGAGGTTATGAACAGGGGTGATTATGGTCCTGCTGCTCTCGGCGCGGGGCGTGAATAGCATAGAGTGAGTGCCTCTTCTCAGGAAGAGCTGAGATTCTTCTACAGTCGTGGAAATTGTTCCTACTTACGCAACCTGGAGGAAGATCAGAATCGAAATTTGAAATTTTGTTAATCATCAGGTAATCAAACCTAAATTGGAAAGTTCCAAAAGGGTAGTCAGGCGTAGCAAGAATCTAATTACACGTCGTCTTGCAGTGTAGAATAAAATCCCCATGGGATAACTGCGCTTTTTTCATAACCTGTTCGTGTTCTTAATTTCATCTAAACTGACAACACATCAAAGCAAGTTCTTACTGGTGGTTCTACTTGAGTCCTTGACTGTCCCTTGTAATACACACCCTGCTGCTGTGGCACAAATCGTTTCCATTATGCTCTATGACACTTCCCACGCATCTTGAAGGTAAGTCAGGAGACTTCTGCGGGATAACGAGCTACAGCATCCCAGCTTCAGCCAGCTCATGGCAGAATGACATCTGGTTTTAGTAACTGATTGTAAGAGGTGATATAAGGCACTGTACAGCTTTCTTCCGACTGTTTCCAGGTGTATTTATCAGGAAAACTGTCTACAGCTCCCAGATTTGTAGTGGAGCTGTGACGAGATAATTTACAACAAAAAGTGCAGTCCTTTCATGTGTGTTTTCCTTCTATGTCCTCTAGAGCTATCTTGTGAGACTGTAGTTGGAGTAACTACAATATTTTTAAAGCTCTGTTTATCCCTCGTTGTGGTACGTAACACAGCCTTGGTTTACCATTTTACAATATTATTATGCACCTTAGATCTGAATATGGAGCTGAAACCATATCTAACAAAAGCACTGATGCAATTTGGGTGATTGCAATGTAGTTACTGAGCTGATGTGAAAACCTGCAGGTGTCCGTGTGCTTTTTTTGGATGCAACGTATAGACTGAAACTTCAGGTTGTTGGGAAAAAAACATTTTTATCTGAGATACCTTTCATAGTAACCCTATGATTGCGTAAACTGGTTGTGATCCACTGGGGAACCCCTAGTTGTCATCACTGTTTTATGGGGTCAGCTTTTTAGCAAAAAGTGTGCACGGTGTCCCTGAAAAGTGCTGTGGTGTGGGAGTCCAGGGTCCGTACCTCACCCTGCCATTGACCTGCACACAGATTGCTTCGTCTCACCATGCATCAGCTTCTCTACCTGCAGAATAAAAACAATAACGCACACCTTCCCGATGATGCTTTTCGTGACCTCCGGGGGTAGCATGGTTTGTCAAATGGTTACTAAAGATCTGGTAGTTCAGACAATTCGTAATGACTTTTTCTCAAATCTCGGTTTCATTTTTATCTTTTTTGAAGACTATTTTCTTTGGTTCTCAAACCACAGAGTATGCCGCGGTTCCCTTTCTGGGCATTTCCCTTTCTCATCTGATAGGAGTGAATGTGGAAAGCTGTTTTATCTGGTACACAGTACTTTGTCTAATGACCTGGGCAATCAACGGAAGAAATAATTAGGCACTTAAAGTCATTCTTGGAATTTTCTAAAGATGAAACATTGGTCAGAGGCTGGTTTTGTGATTTCTGGGTTTGTGCAGGCAATGTTTCAGTCCTTCTGTGCCCATTCTCCCTTTCCCCTCAGTCTTTTGCATGCTTCTTGTTAAAACAAAGTTCTTTGAAAAGCTCTCATGACAGTTAGCACAAGCTGTCCTCCATTTCTATTCAATGAATGTATAGTGCTGGTTATTCAGTCCCTAAGTGTAGGAGTTGGTTTTTTTTTTTTCTCTACTCTTGTGTGCACTCATCCAGGTGAGATTTAGGTACTTCGGTGCTGCTAAGGCCTATGGGCTGTATTTTTATTTAGGACATTTTGTTGTTGTTTGTGTTTTCTTTTCCCTCTCCTTCTACTGAAAGCATTTGTCCAGAAAGGTGTCTTTGCTTTAGTGAGCTTTCCTAGCACCTGGAATTCTCAGCCGCCGGGTTGACTGTTGCTGTTGAAAGATGTTAAGGCAGGAATGGCGTTGCTTCTCCACCCCTTGCTGATCCCAGACCCACCAGGGAAATGACAATGCTAAATATCTTCACCTTTGGCAGGCAGAAAGGTTCACCCGATTCCAAATCTCTTCCAAACCAGTTTGACCTAAGCTTACTTGGAGCTGTAATATGAACTTTTGCTAGTAAACTTGTATAACTTTTAATAAATCAAAGCACCTGTAAGCCAAAAAGCCCCAGGGATTTACAGATCTTTTCAGAGAGATTTTGTTGGTGGTTTTTTTTTTTTTTTTTAAGACACCTTGTTCTTTTTACTTTCTGCTAAGGTTATTTGGAAAGTCTCAAGGTAATTACATTCAGCAGAGGTGGGGCAGCAGGGGGCAAAGGGGGCACCTACACTGCCTTTACTTTCAGGATGGTTACTTGTCTTATTTCACGTCAGTGAGCCAAATTCTGTTCTTGACAAAATGAAACCTCAAGGTCAAGCAAATGTGGACTTGTGGTGTCAAGCATCAGATGCAGCACTACAATGGGTGCTTTCTACAATCCGTGTGGCATTATGAGAACATTTCATTGAACCTGTGTTCACAATGTGTGTTCTGGACACAGTGGTTTTGCTAGACTCAAATGAGAAATGTCCTTCTAAAATAGTCTGGTATTACAACCTGCATAGCATACCCAGTTGAATCCAATAAATGGTTCTTTTATCAAGCCCATAATTTTGAATCGAGCTAGAAAAGAAGAATTTCAAGACATCAAATGATGAAGCATCCCTTTATCATCCTAGTTGCTCTCCTCTGGACTTTTTCTAGGAGTTCCTCATCTTTCTTGAACTTGACAGTCTTGGGTACAGTAATTTTCTCCAGAGAAGTTGGTATAGCATAGAGCAGCCCCGAATCTCTTTGCCTGACACGTCAGAGGCAAAAGCAGGCAGAGGTGTGGGACACTGTAGGGTTGTATTTGCACTGGTCATCTTAGCAGCAGCAAGCTTTATTTTAAGGATCTGTCCCACTAGCTTCAGGGTCAGATCAAGGCTGACATGTTAAGTGGCTACGTTGAAGCATGTACGATAAGAATGTTCAGCTTCCCTAACAAAATTTATAAGGTGCTTTTTCTTTCCATTAACCATTTATTGAGAATTCATTTTGTTTCATAATTACGATGTGTTGAATATATCAATAGGGATTTTTTATTCTATTACAGGTGTTATCTCTGCTTTCCTTTGCTTCACCTTTAAATATCTATAATTAGATTTGGAAAGAGAGTCTTTCATTCTTAAACTTATTTTAAAAATGGCATTTTGCT
The DNA here is from genome assembly GCA_017310255.1 of Butorides virescens. NCBI lineage: Eukaryota > Metazoa > Chordata > Aves > Pelecaniformes > Ardeidae > Butorides > Butorides virescens. Next base: position 231,633 of record JADKXX010008014.1, on the reverse strand, counting down.
GTACTTCATAGAATAGTTAGACCTATTAAATTCTTCAAGATAATGGTGTTCTGAACTTGCATCTATTTTTGGAACATTAATGATATTCTGCAATACTTCCTGTGAAAAATCAGAGACAGATACAAGCATTAGTATGTGTTAATTAAATCTGAGTGAATAATATATTTTTGGTCAGAGATCTGCAGTATACACATGGATGTGTTGGCTGGTTAATATTTTTGATATTATTTATCCTAGTCGTATTTCCTTATTAATGAAACGGAATACATTAATTTTTGTCCAGCCTAGGTAGAATTTGATTTGGTCAGGTCAAAGTTCACTTCTGTCCATGTTATCCAAGATCAGTCTCTGCTTTGCACAGAGCAGGAAAATGTGTAGGGGCACTACTTAAGACAGGCTGTTTGTCAGAAATGTTAAACTGAAAGTCCCGTTGATTAAATGTTTTTCTACAATTTTTCATGAAGATTTTTTTCTTCTAAAGAGTCAAATCTCTAAAAATCTTAGTTTTCATCCAAAACTGAAATTTTTAAATGTTGCTGAGATTCTTTGTCTTCATTTAATTTTGTGACGTTAATTCACAGGTATGTTTTCTTATGCAATACTTTGACCACATAAGTCCACAAGGCTTTATATTTGTGCTCTGCATTTCCCTTTTTTATAAGGACATGATGGAAACTCTAGTGTCAGCTGGGAAGCTGAGCATATAGATGAGACTTTGTGCATGAAATATTCATGCTACAGTTCCCTGAAAGTGTCGCATTGAAGTAGAAGGGCTTGTTTTCTTTCCCTTTCCCTCGTCCCCTGTATTTTACATTGAAAATTTTGGCATAATCTCAAACAAAAAAAAAAAGTGGGTCAGGAAGACATGAAACATCTGACTCTTCTTGTTTTGCTGTGGGGCACCACTTCTAGCAGATATGGGAAGAGAAACTCATCAAAAGCTGTTTGACCAGGCCCTTCCCTGGACATCAGGAGAAAACAGCCGAATGGTACCTGTTGCACCTCACTTGTCATCTGCTCGTTTAATCTTCTACATATTTTCAGACTGAAATCTATTTTTAATTTCTCTTGAAATGAGTGGCTGCGAAAAGGTTTCAATTCCGTACATTTATGATGCTCAGTCATTTCAGTCTGAAATTCTCATGAAAATTTTAACTCTTCTTGCAAACTGTTCATACAAAAATATTGTGGGGTGCTAGATAATTGGGAATATTTTTCTTTTCTTTTTAATTTTAAGGATAAATGTATTAAAATGTCAAAAAGTAAACCAGTCTTGAACCCGAGGGCTTTCCATTTAGAAAATGTAGTAATGAAAATATGTGAATTTCATTGTTCTCTTGACACCCTTTAAAAACTGCAATATTCTTGGTAATTAAACTATGAATGTGTGTTAAAACATTATTTTCCACTGGAAATAAATTAGAATTTTTTTTTACCGGGTTTCTTTGTTTATGCATTCTTGTGCACATGATCTAGACCTGTAACCCTCATTTATTTATATTATTCCAGACAGTGACAGGAAATATTTTAACTTATTTTAAACTTACAAATATATTTAGATTTCCATTACCTAAGAAAAATTTCACTGTTGTCTGAGAATGCGAGTCATGTGCTGTCTGAAAGACCTCCAGATCTAATTGCTGTAGGCAATTAAACTTTTTAAGCTGTTCTTCTAAATAGGCAAACAAGGCTTTCTTTTAGTGGTACTGTGCTGAACAAAAATAATGAACAAATATAATTATGTAATTTCAAATAATTAAGTCATTAATGGGTAAATGGAGGTGCAGGCATAGAAATTTTTGGCGGAATTTGAAAACGAACCTGGATCTCTTTGTGACTTATCTGCCACTTACTCTTGGGTTAGTAAGCTGTTAGCAATCATTATTGGTGAATACGTGGAAGTATGCCACTGAGTTGTACAACCTTTTAGCAGAACTAGTCCAGATTTTTTCATTATCTGTTCTTCATCGGAAAACTTGGGAGTTAAAATCGGATATCTCACATAGACTCTTTTCTGAGAAGTAAACTTATTCTCAGATTAAGAGGAAGAACTTTTTCACACCTAAAAGCTGCTCTGTGGGAGTTGTAGGCTGAGTGCTGCTGCTTTCATGGTCTTCCTCAGCCAGGGAACCTTCCCCATGTTGCGTTATTGTGATGCACTAAGAGGCAAGGTGGTCCCACCCTTTGGGGATGGACAGCTGCCCAGGCATCCCGTCTGGTGAAGCATGGAGGGACATGGAGTCCTGGAAGGATGAGCAGTGATGTTTGTGCATCAGTGTGAGGGGCATGCAAAAATATTTGGTCTTCTGGTATTTGCTGATGAGTCAAAATTTGTAAAGGAGAAAGAAACAGGTTTTCTACAATTTCTTCCATTATGTTACTGTTATAGCTGTGCCTTGTCTGATATTCATCGGTTTGCAAGAAGAGAATATCACACAAAGTGTTGGCTGTTACTGCTGAATATTCCTATTCTGAAAGTCTGCTTTACTCTTACAATGCAAGACCGATGCTGCTTTACTCATGCTGTGGTCCTAACGCTAATTTGCTAGATCTTACGCGCGGTTCCAAGCATAATGAGTCTTGCATAGATTTTGCATAGACAGGTTTGAAAAGCATCTGTCAGTGACAAAGTAATCAAATATTCCTCCCATCAGACCTTAGCAAAGCAGAGGAGGATAATCTGTACAAACTGCACCTACTGATTGCTATCCCCTCCCCTCCAAATAATAAATAATTTACAGCTATCACATGTTCCTTCTACAGTTAAGTGTACAGGCAAAAAAAGAAACTATCTACATTTCATCATTAGTTTAATCAAGCCAGTGTATCAGTAACCTGCCGTGAAACTGATTGCTGAAGAGCAGGAGGAGTTGATGTCTGCGTAACAAATGATTTTGAACCTTAAAGTTTTTGAATTTTATTCAATTTTAACTGAAGTTTCTAAAAACTGTAAGTTCTTTTCTGTGAGAAGGGATGGCCTTTTGAAAAAACTATTTGGGAACAAAATTTCAAATACACAAATTCCCCTCTTCCTTTTTCTTGGTTTTTTTTGTTTCCACGTGGAATAGGAGACCTTGACCCCCGGAGAGAAGGGTAACCTTAAAATCCAGCAACCCTGAGTGAAGCGAGGGGCTGTGCACCTCTGGGCTGCACAGCATGGAGCCTGCAATTTTGGAGCACTTCTTTGTGAAAAAAAGTTCTCTGGGTTTGCAAGCTTCTTACCATGGAGCAGAGCGCCAAAATCCAATGTCTGGGTAAAACGAGGGCTTCTGGATTTCCAGCTAAAATAGAGTGTGAGCCAGGGAACCCAGACTCAGAGTCCCAAAGAGACAGATCCCGAACACGCAGGGATGTGGGACCCAGTTCAGGTTAGCATCCTAACTAGGTAGGTGGTAGTCTCCTAACTAGGTAGGTGGTAGTCTCCTAACTAGGTAGGTGGATATGGCTGCTCTTGCATAAATATCCACCTCTCTGGGAAATCTCTCTGTCCTGCTTTGAACTGTAAGAATTATTTCTAGTTCTAGTTTCCAATTCAATTTTAAATAAGTGTTTTAGTGCTTATGTGGTGGAAACGTGGAGTGTAAACAGGAAACCTAAAAACTACCCCAGGTTAATTTGAGAATGTGAATGGCAATAAAGGATTAGATTTTTTTTCTCTGGAAGTTGTATAGATACTTGTGGTTTGGAGGCACAGAAGATGGGATACCAGAAAGACTTTTGGGGTCTATAAAAGTGTATCTGCTACCCAAGCAACTTCAGAGTCATGGTTTGTCTGAATTTCACCCTTAAGTACTTTGAGTTTGGATGGTGAAGATGGAGAGCAACTACATACACCTCTTGGAATTATCACCTTTCTCTTCCTCCTATAGTTGTCTTTTTTCCCACCCTCCTTAAGACACCCTGTGGCCTTTTTGTTCCTCTGTCTCCAGATACTTTTTTTTTTTTTAAATTATTTTTTCTTTCTAGAGTTTTAAAGCCCTCAGGTTAAAAAGGATGAAGAAGGCAGATCTGAAATGCTCAAGAGAGTTCACATCCTTTAAAAACAGGAGTGAAAGTAAAATGGGAAAAAAAATTACGGAAAAGCACAATGCATAGGACCTAAAGGTTTAAAGAAGGCTTGAAAAGAGACCTTCAAAAACAAATTTTCCCTTTGAGAAATATTCCATCAAAATGTTCTTTCAGCTTCTTTTATCTCCTGTGTCCTCGGTGATTTATGTTTTAAGACTGAAATACTCCCTTGAGCATACATAAGCTCAGAAATGAATTGGGGACTAACTAGAGATGCAGAATTCTACTTTGTACACTTGATACTCTGCTCGCCCCCCCCAACTGGGCTAGATCTGCTGGATTTTTCTAGTTCAGGGATACAAGTAATTCTGGAGTAACGGGTAATAGCTTTTATTTTCCGTGATAGACTTAAATCCTTAATTTCACATGCTTTGATGCTTTTAGGCTTTTCTCAGTATCAAGTCACAGCAATTTGCCTCATGTTTTATAAAACCTATAGCATGAGGTGCAAGAGTGCATCGAGATAACGGCAGTATAACAGCATCAAAACAGCTAAAGATTTGGGGGGCACAAGCTGCTAGATGTGGCAACGCCAAACTCTAAAATTATGAATTAAGATTCCAAGAATATAAAACATACTGACTAAACATAAGCATATTTACAGTGGTATGAGAGAGGTGGACCAGTCGGGTGCAAATTCTGGGCTGCTTTACATTTCATGTGATCCCACTAGGCCAGATTCTGACCTGGATCAGCTAAATATCAAATCAGAGCCAATAGGTAGAAATGAACCAGTTTGTAGCCATTGAAAGAGAGGTAAGAATCAAAGATGTTGATGTCACTGTCGCCGCATCTGATACAACTCATTTCAGACTAAATAAAACATTAACCACCTTCATGCCTCTTGCTGTTATATGGAATGCTCTAGTTATGAGTTTGAGCATCCCCAGGTATGTTTCGATGCAGAAATTTATTTGGAAAAGGGCTCGCTTGAGGATTCTGTGCTAAGTTATCTAACAAAATATAATTTAAAATGAGTCAGTGTCTCCTATGCATTATTGCCTTGCTGAACCGGCTGCTGTATTTGGTGAGGTTTGAACAAAGACTGCATTTCTATAGGTAATCTTGTTTAATAGCTGTATTAAAACATTGAAAAAGGGCTGCTGCTGGTGGATAGGCTGATGGAGGCTAATGGTGTGAGGAGACAAGTGGGCACTCAGCATCTTAATTATAGGAATAGGGATGCTCTACCTGTGTTGGAAGGGTTTTAGTCTGAGACCTGGATCTCTGAGGTTTTGGACCTTGCTAAATGTTCTCAGTATTTTTGTGTTCACAGAAGTGACTTATGGTTATTTTTATTGCTGGTTGGACTATAGCTTATTTAAAGGCCTTGCACATACATAGATGTTTAGAACGGGGAATTTATTGTCTGGTATCCAAATAATGGCTGGGTAGGCCTTGAATTCAGAGCTGGTCCTGCAAATAAGCCCAGGTAAAGCTTTATTTAAAAAAAAAAAAAAAAGAAAAAGTACCATTCTAAGACTACAAGAAAATTTCTCTTATTTTCTTCTTTACTTAAGGAGACAGTAAAATAAAAAAGGCAGTGGTAAAATGCTGTGATGGAAGGAATGCCAAGGAGATGCATGAGTGATCCTGATGAATCCCCCTTTCTAGCTGGTGGGGAGATGTTTCCTAAACACGGCCTCAGTTAATGGGGAAGGAAGCACTGGATCCCTCAGGGTGTAGGAAATGGAAATCACAAATATCTATATTAGGTCAAACGCTTGATTTGCATTCAAATAGGGGTGAATATAGTTGGTTTGACTCCTTGAGTTATTGAAGCCTAGAAGTTTCTGAAGCTCTCAGCGTGGCTCTCGTCACCCTGAGCAGTCGGCCTGTGTTGGTGACAGCAGTACGAGGTCCTCTCCTCTCTGTTCCTGCGCAGGTAGATCTGCAGCCGCCCGCCCCCTCGGCTGCGGTGCGGGGTGCGTGGGCAGGCTGGGTGCCACAGACCCTCCCCCGGCCACACATCTCAGGACAGCAGAGATCTTTAGGGTTTCCATCAAGATGCTCTGTCAGCTGTATGTGCAAGTGGAAATTCTGGGTGGTAAACCAGAACAGAAGAGGATCCCTTCACAGATTGCTTTTTTCTTTTTCTTTGAAGTAGCTCGCATTCTCATGTTGCATTTGAGTTCTTGCTAACAGGTTTTTTTTCAGCGTATCTTTGCCAAAATAATGTGTATGTACCTTATTTTAATATTTCCAAAAGGAAACCTTGCCGCACAAGGCGCTGGGAGGAGATGGGCAGGCAAATAAATCTCCCTGGTGTGTAAATGAAACCTTCCAGCCAGCAGATGCCTTTTGTTCTCGGGAGGGAGTTGTTTTCCCACCCCTTTAAGCACACCAGCCCTGGAGCTGGCACATCCTCAGTTCTGGCAGTGAAGATCAGCTCTGTAGATTAAACAAAGAATCCCTGAAAGTCACGTACCCAGACAAGCCTCCCAATCTTACCTTAAAGTGTTACAGTTTAAAGCCACGTAGTTTGGGAAGGTAGAATAGAAATGCTTTTCTGCAATATTACATTGATTCTCCACGCTACATCCTGATGAACTTCAATCATTTTTTTTCCCCTCAAGTGATCACTGATTAATCTAAAAACTGTGAAATTACGTTGTTTGAACCCGGAATTAAAAATTTCCAGCAATTAAAAACAAAGAAACAAACCAAAACAGCCACCAGCATTAGAAAGCGATTAAACATGACAACTACTGAGATGCTGAAATTAGTTGTCCTCCTTCCAAAGGGCTCGTAACCACTATGATGTTTTGAAGCTATTAAATGATAGTTAAGCTGTGTTATTATTTGTAAAGCAGCTACTTTTGTATCCTGGGCCCACGGAGTGCACGTCTTGCACAGCAGGAGACTGGAAGATAGCAAGCCTAATCATTGTCATTTTACTGTACAAGAGGCAATTTTAGAAAATGATTCCTTAAATTATAAGATCCAAACAAAGACAAGGCTCTGCAGCTGGGAACTTTGTTCTTTTCTGTCATTGAAAAGTGTCTTTCTTTTAGATTCTGTGAACTTAGGGCGGTTTCACTACCACTACTCTAAATACAGTAAAGGAAATGTAAAATTTTGCATATTTAATAATCTTTCTGCTCGTTAATGGAAGTATAAAGGCTAGCTTGGAGTTGACTGAAGAAAGGGTGCTGTGCAAACGATGAGCCTAATTCTCTCCTGAATCGCTCTGGCTTGGCTCCAGTATAATCGGGCTGCAATCGATAACACGACGCTGCTGTAAATGTAAAATAATGTAGAAGAGAATCAGATGTGATGAATCTAACATTTGGGATGAGTGTTTGCTGGTAGCTTATGTACTTCTAGTAGTCTAGGCTTTAATCATTGCCCCTGGTTATACAGATGAAATCTGTTTACTTCTGCTCCGTACCGTTTGGAAGGTTTTAGTGTACTACATATAGTTTGGAAGCTTTTAGGGTGCTACCTGCCATAACCTCCTCATCTTCCTATTCAGTGCTTCGCAGGGTGTGCTCTTATAAAGAATATATTCTATTTTCATGTGTTTTGCTCCAGTCCTGTTACCTTACTTTTTTTTCCTATATGAGTTGCATAAACTAGTCGTTAAGCTCCTAGTCATTCAGAAAATTTTAAGTATTTTGTCACCCTCCTTTGTACTGACTTAACTTTCACCCTTAGAAAAATGTCACCTTCGGCTGGCGGTATTCCTTTTTTTTAGTTTACAAAAAAAGCGTTCAGAATACGTGCTAGTTCTGAGGTCCCAATGTATCCCGTTCTGTTGGCATTTTTCCCTCTCTGCAGCGGATGCAAATCCATTACTCATTTTTATGTGCTAGCGTTTTACACCCACGTTGCACAGATGAGGATTACTAAGGCGAGGTGCAAGGCAGAAAGAACGGAGCCTACGATACACTGGGGGGGTCTCGCGGCAGACGGGAGCCGCTGAAGCCTGGGTTCTGCCACGTCTCGTTAATTCGCTTTGCCCGGGGCATCCCTTCCCAGCGGCGTTGGCGCGGGAGAGATCCGCCTTATTCAGAGGCAGCATCTCCCCCTGTCGGCTAGCGAATCCGAAATGAACCCCAAGGCGTCACGTGAGGAACACGGGCAAATAATTTAGCCTGCTATTAAACTTCAAGATTGTCCCTTTTCTTCCATCCTGACTGCCACTTGGTCATCAATGTTGCCTGAAAGCGATGGCTGCTGCCGTTGCCGGTGGGTGGGGGCGCAGCTCGCCGTCGTTAGATCCCCCGTTCCGTATGCTGTATCGCTGCGGATTTGTACCCCCGGCGGGTGACAGATTTGAGAAAAGCCTGCATGCAGAACACTGCAGCTGTGCGCAGGGAAGAGTTTGACAGGGAAGCGGGCTGGATCAAACAACTACCAGAGTTCCTAGAGGGGAAAGTTTAATGACAAGTTACTGTGACATTTATGACCAGATTGATTATGAAGACTGAATAAATCTATGGCATATTTCAGGAGTGTTGCTGTATGACCGTCTGATATAGGGGTTGCCATGGTAAGTACAGATTTTCTATTAACCAGGAAGGTGAATAGTCTCATAAAACCCATGAAACTTGTTAGTGAATAAATTGCATATGAGAAGCACCTCTGTTGACCCCTATGGAAATTTAGGATTTTTCAAACAATGCTGTAAAGTCTTTTCCTTGGTTATTTTTTTTTTTTAAAAAAAAAATCTGTGGTTCTGTCAAATCAAAATGTGCCATTTCTGGTATTCCCCATGTCTTGGATGACAACTTAAACAGATTGGAAAATCATCACTGAGCTAAAAATACCAGTGTGGAGGCAGAAGAGTAAGAAAGTAAGTTCCTGAATATTGTTAAATAGGACTTGCTCTGCAGCTTTGATACTTGCTAAGGTTAAGATCTTCAGCATTACAAACTGAGAAGTAAATAAATAAATAAATAAAAAATTTATGGACTGTTTATTACTTGATGATATAACTTGTGAGAAATATTGAAGGAGACCAGTAAAACCAGGAAAAACATTATTATTAATGCAACTTGAAGAAACTGAGCAAAGCAAAGCTCATCAATGGTAGCTCGTGCACGTGTCATTCCCTCCCTCCCTCCGCTGTGTGTAGACAAAAAAAGAGTTCCCCTCACTTATGTATCGGAACCCCGCAGAAACCACGTCAGGGTAAAAAGGAGGGTGAAGCTTCGTGGTGTCTTGCTTTGGCCCAGGCACGCAGCCACATACACCTTGCCGGGTGACGCGTGGGGTGAAGCAGCCTGGTGGGAACATTGCTGTGCCATTGCCATCTTCTGTATAATCACACAGAATCACAGAGTGGCAAAGGTTAGAAGGCACCTCAGGACATCACCCAGTCCAACCCTCCTGCTAAAGCAGGCTCTCCTAGAGCATGTTACACAGGACAGTGTCCAGGTGGGCTTTGAATATCTCCAGAGAAGGAGACTCCACAGCCCCCCTGGGCAGCCTGGGCCAGGGCTCGGGCATCCTCAAAGTCAAGAAGTTCTTCCTCATATTCAACTGGAATGTCTTATGTTTTAGTTTGTGCCCATGGTCCCTTGTCCTGTTGCTGGGCACCACTGCAAAGAGTCTGGCTCTGTCCTCGTGACCCCCACCCTTGAGATATTTGTACGTGTTGATGAGATCCCCTCTCGTAGTGCTGCTTTCTTCTACAGAAGTTTTGGGTTGAAGCAGAACCATAAATTTATTACTGAAAACTATGATTGTATGGTTTCTCATAGGGTATAAATTGGTCAGCAGTTAATGACCTTGGGAAAGTCCAGTGGAATACAGAAAACACATTGGGATTTCACTGGGCAACGGTCTTGACTGGTGGCAAGAACTTCTGCAAAGTGTCAGCCAGATGCTGACAGTCCAGCAGGGAGAGCGCAGCAGCTGTGGATGCATTAGCTGATCTGATAGTGTATGTTCTTTATAGTAGAGGAAGGCAAAATCATCCGTTGTGTCCCCCTGTTCCTCTTGCCCAGCCATACCAGAGGCTGTCTGCTCTGACTTCTCTTTCCCTGTCTTTGATACCGGTGGCTCTGTCTCGCTGGCCGCTCAGCGTGCTGCAGGTGCGATAGCTCAGGCAGAATAGCGTTGTCTCTACCCAGAGGCAACACCGTGTAGTAGTGACCACGTAACATTCAGTGAGGTCTGACCATCCAGCAGCATGAATCCGAAGAACTGGAGTCGCAGCTTTCTCTTACCTACAGCAGGTCATTTCTTATTCACCCCATCAGATGTATTTCTCTTAGCAATCACCTTCAGTCTTGTACATTCTTATTAGCTACTTATTTTATCCATATGCTAACTGCCTGCTCCAATAATTAGCATTGCCGTGGATTCAGTTCATACCATATCTTTTTAAATGCTCTGTGCTCGTATTTCCTAGTCCACATATCTTCCTCCAAGCGATACCGCAGGTGTTTCGCTTAGACCTCCGCTGGTCCTTTGAAGTAGAGAGGTTCAGCTTGTTAGCCTGCCGTCTCACTTCTTATCAGTCACACTCACTTCTCATTACTCCAGTTGCACAGCTACCGTAATTAGATTTAATATTTTTAGGCATTCATAACAGTGCTTTGGTCTACACCGTGCTATGAGAAGCATTTTAGACAAGCCATAAGACCAAACTAATTAAAATGTTCCACAGAGACTTTTTAAAGGAGGGTTGTTGATACTGCTAAATCAGTGAATTCGTGCACAGGCAGATGTTAAGGCCAGAGAAGGCTGACAGGACAGGTTAGTCACCTCTCCTGCGTACTGGAGGCCACAGGATCTCACCCCGTAATATTTGCTTTCAGTCCGTGGTGTCTGATGTCTTTTAGGAGAAGATAATCCAGGTTTGGCTTTAAAGAGTTGGGATTTTCCCCTCCCTGGTATAAGTTTCCCTTTTCCCTCCTTTTGTTGAAGGTTACACAGAGATCTTGAGCTGTGTTCATTAGTACCAGGTAATCCAAAGGCTTCTCAGGAACTGCAAAAAGGGTTACTCACCATATTCACAGATTGCATTTTCCGATTGTTTTGGGTTTGGTTAAATGTTTGTATGATTTTAATCTGAATTTACACAGTTTAGGCTCTACTGTCTTTCATTGCGTTCTCTACTACTTGTAGCCTCCTGCTAGGGATTTTCTTACCAGAGTGATAATCTCTGCCTTTATTTCCTTTCCTTAGCAGTTGCATTTTCCTCCTCCTATGAGTGGCCGTTGTCTCCTTGGAGGAGAAGAACATCTTACTAAAGGATGGGCTGAGGCTGTCTTTTCCCTCTGTATAGGAGAAGCCTACAGAGAGGTTGGGTACGATGTGGTCCTTTGTGGCAGCAAGGGAAATGGGGCTGGAAGGCACCCTGCGAGGCTGGGCATACCTGTGAGGTATTTATACAGTTATTGCTGCTTCTGTTCTAAAACGTGGCTCCGTGCAGGAGCATTTGCCATGTACTCAGCAGTATCTTTTGGGGTGCAGCTTGCCTTGTTGGATGATCTCTGTATGGAACGAGTGATTTTTAGATGAGAGCAATTTTGTACACAGGAAGTTTTAAGTTCGCTTTAGTTACTGAAATAAAGTAAACTTCCCCAAAATTTACTGGGGGTTGGACTAGATGACCTTTAAAGGTCCCTTCCAACCCAAAATATTCTATGATTCTAAATATTTTCTGTCTCTGTGTTGAATATAATCTGAGCTATTGGGTTTCATTGGCTCCTAAAATAACATACACAGACGTATTTATATTTATTTTGTAACTTACATAATTTGTATCTGGAACTATATATTTTGTAAACAATCCATCTGAAATGAGAAAAATGATGTGGTGGTGTGGTAGGATGCTCATTTTCCTGGAAATCCAGCTTTTAATGTGAAGCTTACTTGAAAGTTAGCTACAACAGCTATAGGTGCTCTCCATCCTTCCATCCCTTTTATTGGGTCTCTGCCAGCACTGTAAATGGTTGCTCTGGAGAAGTGAACCACAGTGTATTCTACCAACACGAGCATATTTCTCTGTCATTTGTTCACTTATTTTAGAGCTAGCAAAGAAGTTAAAGGTATATTTTACAAGAACAACTCAATTACTGACCTCTCTAAAGGAAGTAGCAGTAAATATGGGACAAGTGCTTGATAATATTTAAAGATAATAACTGCAGTGCAAAATTACATGAATAACTATTGTGCTTCCAGAATCCAAACCAGTGTATTTCCCTTCCCTTTCCTCTCAGATTGAATGCTTGCAGTTGGATTCCCATAACTATCAACTGCAGTTTGGGTAGCACAAGTGTTGACTTCTGATTTGGACATAACTCTTTGAAACCGTTATCACTTGTATTGTTTCAGCAATTGAATTTTCAAGACCATCTGTACAAGGGAATTAGAAGCCACAGAATCACTAAAGGTCATTGGTTTTGTTCTTTTTAGTGGAACAGGAACTCCAGACTCAAGGGCTTTGGGATATTGCATCTGGATATATGCAAATACATACACAAACCACAGTATTGTTTTCACATGGCGAAGTACTCCATATCCTTGAGCACACACAAAGAAAGTTTCCACAAAGTGAATTTTTTTGTAATGGGTTTTCATAAGCGGTATTTTGTCTGCAGGAAACTTTCTGGAAACAGAGATTTCTTTGTCAGCTGATACTCCTTGTGCTGAATCCATCATTTGTGCCTCATGCATCCCTGGAAAAACAGAGAGGTGGACTGGAGCCAAATCTGTAGATGCACCAGAGGAGTCTCTTCTTTTATGCCCCATAAAGAGATTGATGTTGTGCTTACTGTCGAAAACCACAGATTGTTCGTAAACAGTTGGGTCATCCAGCAGCGTGCGAAGAGCGCTCCCAAGGGTTCCCATTGACCGTGCTCTTCAAGTATTTTCATAGGGTAGCATTTGGAGAAACCCTGAGTCTATCTCTGTGGGTTTTATATGCTTAAAGTGGTAAATAAATTGATGCAGCTTTTTGTTGGCCACTTAATGGGCTGAGATGCTCCATCCACGCACCGTCCTCCCAGGAGCTGTCGACAGAGCAGATGGATGAGACGGCACCGGCTGTCAGCTTGGAGAGTATCCCACACAAGATCAAGACAGGTAAATGCCTTACTCCTGCTGCAGACTGAACACTTTCAAGAGGATTTACAAATGGCAAACCAGCACTTACTTGCCTCAATACCTCAGATGCAAAGCACAGGCAGTGGCAGCGACGTAGGCTGGCGGAACTGCGGCAACGTGCCTTCACAAAGCAGACCTCTAGCCCCATCAGATGTAGAGAAGAGTATGCAGATGTCATCTGAAAACTGTCACAGCTGGTCTCTACCTTTCACTTGGGTGGAGCAACACAAGGAACCAAACGTGTTTATCTTTCTTGTAGAAATTGGTGACATGAAAGCCCTTGGTGTTAGCATTTTCCTTGCAAAAAAAAAAAAAAAACAACAACCAAACCCAATGTGTTGGGGAAGATTTACAGAACTCTGGCTCCTGAAGCTGGTCTACAGTTAGGAGGGGCTTGTTCAAACCTAACCATGAAATATTTACAAAGGCAAGCATGGTTAGAAACCAAGAGAAATGAAAACAACTGATATCCTGGTTTCGGCATTTGAGTACAAAACTTTTTTTTCCTCCCTAAAGATGGGAAGTTTGAGGGAAAGGATGCTCTAGGTAAGAAGTTAGGCAACTCGGTCAAAAATCACTCAAAGAAGAATGATTAAGGAGAATTTATCTTTTCAGGCTGCCTTTTGCTTCTCTTAGTTAGCAATTGGAATATTTATTTCATGCCCCTCTATTGGTTCGGTATTGCAGATCGAGCATATTGTGGCTGTGGGCTCTTACAACGCTGCCCGTTTGCCCTGTAGTTTAAAATTGAGAAAAGCCCCCATGTGCTGAAGCACTCAGTAGTATTTTGTGTTCGGATGGGGCTAAGCACATCCTGTGCACGTGGTCCGGGCTCTCAGACAAGTTGCGTTTGCTCCTTTCTCTCGTCGTCCTCTCTTCATATAAAGTGAAGGTGCCTTTTCCGACACACGGAGGGTCTGCTTTGTCTAGCGAAAGAGCTTCCATTGTTATTTCTGCCTCAACAGCTCAGCAGAGGTTTCAGTCTATTTAAAGATTCTTGTAATGATTTCAGTGATTTTTATATGTATACAGGGGGGATTTATTGATGTATAAAAGGCAATATTAAGCGTCAAAGACAAGAAGTAAGGAACGTGCTCATGTATGTGGGCTTTCTGTATAAACCCTGCAACCCCTAATCAGTTGCTAATGATGTTGATGTTTTTGTTTCTTTACTGCAATAAGAAGTATTTCTAAGAGGCTTTACAACCTTATTGAATCCAGCTGTGTCTTCCGCACTCTTTGTCCGCAGCCTGGCGATGACAGGAGGATCATTGTCAATGCCACAGGAGTTTGGGTCAGGGTCTGTGCGCTGGTTCTGGTTCTTCATTTGAATTCCTCTCAAGTGTCTTCTGTTTTTTTTCCAGGCTTTTCTTCCTGTATCAGCTGTCAGTTCTTCATTTAGACTGAAACTGTTGCCTTTCCTAAAGCATTTGTCTCTAAAAATATGCTGCTCCCTGGAGCTTCATAGTCCTGAGTCCTCACTGGGGACCAGCCTCCGTCCGGCTGAGGCAAGAGTGAGCAGGTGGCATTCGTCCTAGAGGAGATGTGATCTAGTACAAGCAGGAAAAAATACAATTAAAAGACAAATTAGGGAAGTAGAAAGAAGCAATGCAGTAATTATGGCCACTTTGATTATCAGCATAGCATAATAGGAAGAAATGCCTTTTGGTAGTCTTTTTGTTTGTCTCCGAAGGGCCGGTCGGGCAGTTTGCTGGTGTATGATGTATCTTGCTTAGCCCACGGGAAAGGAGGAGGTGTTATCACAGCATGGCTTCTAGAAGGTTGTAATTTGGGTATCACATTAGAAAATGGAGTTGTAGCTGGCATGTTCAGGACAATTAAGAGATGGGGCTCTTCATTTACATCCTTACTGCGCCGTTAGACAACCCTCAGGAAAAGCAATTCTGCGTTTCTATCTCTGAATTTTGAAGGAGAAGATGGGAATGAAATCTGTTATCCTTCTGAGAAGGATGTTTCTCACTCTGTAGAAGTGCAGCCATCCTTCCTGATGCAAGGAAAAATTATTGGTGAACTGCAAATAAACCTTAACAAGAAACATCCTCTGAAAGGATAAGAGAAAATAGAGAGCTTAAAGAGTCTGGGGTGAACACATGTTTTTCTCTTTGAGCAGATTAAAATCCCTGAAAGAACAATCCCCTCTAATACTGGCATCTAAGCCTTTTAACCAATGAGGTGTCATAGTCTTTTTTATTTTATTTTTTTTCTTTCTTTTCTTATGCAGGGGAAAAACAGTGGAAAAATCTTATGGCCAGCCCTGCCCTCTGACTTAATAAATCCTGGTTGGGATTAAGTAGACTCGATAGGCTATTCCCTACCCAATGCTCAGCATAAATCCAGGCTTTCTGTCCTGTTGCTCCTAGATTAAATAGGTGCCGGCACACTTTACAGTCCTGGTACTCCTGTTCACAATTGGGTCCTGCTCATATCAACAGCTTTCTGGTTCGCAGACAGAATTTGGCCCCCCCAAAACCAAGGTACAGCAAGGAGGGATGCAGTAGTGGATCTTGCACTGAGTCAGTGGTAGCTGTGGGGCATGTTCAGCCTCTTCAGCCTGGAGGTGCTTGTTCCCTGGCCCACCAGTTGACACCTAACCCTAGAGGCTATTATTTTCAATACATCACAACACTCCTATTGCAATGTCATGAGGAATAAACAAGAAATGAGAATAATTCAACGTTACCCTTCTCCATTTCCAGAGTATTAAATGCATCCTGAGTCCCTGTCGTTGAGTCAACGTACTAGTCAGGGATTTCCGAGGCTGCATCAACCTAGGCTTAATAAACAGTGTTATCAAAGTAGCAATTCTCTTTCCTTTTTGCAAGGCAGTTAATTGTATTCACTGTCAGAGCAGTTAAGGACATATCTGTTTATCTTACTAATGGGCCTGTCAGCAGTTGCTGAAAATCTTTGGAAAATAGTAGCTGTGTAACAGGCATATACATTTAACAGTTTGCTAAGACTCCCTTTTAAAAGTTTTGGCCTATGTTTTGTCTCATTTCTTGCAGACACTTTCTGGAGTGTGACCTCATGCAGAAAATCTTTTCATGGGTTCACTCTGTTGTAGGTCAGCGGTGGTACAGAAACCCTTCTTAGGTCTAAACCATTTATAATATATCAAATATGTGTAAATTCTATACACGGAAAATGCCTTATTTCCATAGTATTTTCTGAAAACATACTGAAAATTCACTTAGAGCATTAATTAAGCTAGAATACTTACATACAAAGAGATATGCTTCCTTCTCAGCATTACAAGAAAGCAATTAGTTAACACTGGAGGCAATGGCTTTTGCTAATCAAAAGAACTGAGCTGAACTTGTGTCTGCTTAAGCAATTCTGTTATGGAAGAAAGGAGAAAACCCGCCATGCTACCGGACTATCAATTAAAATGAAAACATGCCATGCAACACAATTAATTCTGTTAAAAGCAATAATTTTCCATTTATAGTGCAAATGTGTTTGGAAAATGACACGGCTACTGCTCAGTCTTCGAATAATGTATTATATGAATGACTTCTTTAAAATTCAACCTTGCAAGTTTGTCTGCTGATATTAAAATGTTTTTTTATCTAAATGCTTATAGATCATGGATATTATATTTTCACCACCCTTTTTCATTTTGATCTTACTATTGACGGTGTCTTCCACTTTGTCTTCATCATCACATATTCTTTGTCTTCTATAAGAGAGACCTGGTGAACTTTAAATAGGGCCCTTAGAGAGAAAAAAGTCTTTTTCTTTCATCAATGGGTTTGACTGAATGAATCTTTTCCTTTTTAATTCCTCCCCCCTCCCTTTTTTTTTCTTTTTTACTGTAGTGAGTTTATAATGGAAGTCCAAAGTAACTTAATATTCTTAATATGTAAAATATAGTTAGCATTTTTCACGTTGCAGAGAACAGGCACCACAGCTTGTCTTGATAGATGTATTTCCAACTGTAATAGCTCTGATTTAATCTTTATACGAAACATCCCTACACAGGGCTTTTTATTATTCATTTATACGCTAGTATTAAGGAAGTCACTGTCCTGGAACTTGGGTGAGATCTGAATTGAATTCTTGACTTTGCCACAGATTTCATGCTTGTTCATGTGAAGTTGCTAAATTTGTATACCCAGATGAGTCCTTTGGTGAAGGCCAGACTCCCGTTTCTCACTCAGCCTTTTCTCCCTAGTCTTGACTATAAACTGCAAGTACTGAGGATCATCTTATTTGCAATATGTGGTTATTATTTGGGATCAGCTTCTTGTTTCTGAAGCACAAATGTAGTATGTATTACTCTAGAGTTATTTCTATCAAAACAGGCAAAACCCCATACCAGAGATGACACGTTTAATCTCCTTGGAGTTTTCTGATAGAGCATTTGTCTCCTGTTGAATACAGAGATCTCTGTAGTTTGGCACATACACTGTAAAGACACTTGAGTATTCTTCATGGTAGGTTCACCAGTGAGAACCAACCATTACACAGAAAGACTCGTAAGAAGATGGCATTCAAAGATCAATCTAGTCTTGGGGCAAAGGGATGAACTGAAAGAATTCTGGTGGTCCTTTCCTATGTCTATCTGTGTCTAAAATAACCTGTCACAGTTTTTTCTCAAGTTCTTCATAAAAAGAGGAAGGTGCAGCATCTAGAAACTTCCAACTCATTTTCCTATACTCTCCACACTGGAACTGTATAACCTAATGTTTTGCCTAAGATGTGATGTCTGCTTCCCAGATTATAGAAATGTCAGTGGAATATCTTCCTGTCTGTGTTCTCTTTCTAATCAAGTCCCCCACCTCCCTGCTGCCCTCCCACCCCCCACTACCTTTTTTGTTCAGGTCCCTCTCAAGAGTACAAAAGGAACGGGCCAGCTTTCCTGTTGCGAATGACAAAACCTCAAGATAGTGTTAAGCTGACACAGCCTGTGCTGCTTTGCCAATCTCTGAAATGTCATTGCCTGGGCAGCCTGCTGGGCTCAGCTCAGACTCATGGTACCAAAACTGCTAATAAAAAAAAGAAGAAAGGTTAATGAACGAATGGGTGTTTTTTTTTTATTATCCAAAATAAAGGTGCCTGCTTTTTAGCTGCAACGTTTGTTCAAGGCATAAGGTTTTGATTTTTATTTCTTTATTTTTTGCCCTTTGCAGTGTTTTGTATTTAGCTTGCAGGTTAAATCACAGTGGATGCGTAGGACTCACTCTAGTATCTTGCTTTCAACCTGGTCTACTTGTTTTCTCTAGCAGCCCTTGAAGGACGGGACCACTAATGGATGTGAGCGAGTTAGCCTCAGCTGATTGCAGGCAGAGAGGGATCTGGTCTATGGCTACAGAGGTCCCCGTTCCAAGCAGCAAAACGCTAAGGGTGCCCAGAGCCCCACTCTGCTGCTGGAGCTGCTTCTTGCCCCTGCCAGGGTGAAGTGTTGCAAAAGATGCAGATGTTCCCATGCCTTGGCTCCGTGTCGCTGTGTGCTCTTTGGTGGCACGGGGCTCTAGTGACAGCAGCATTGCTTCTCTATTGATTAGCTTATATAGGGTAGGTTGTTTGTTTGTTTTTTTTTTTCACCTGTTGAGCTACAGCAGAAGGATGTGCTGCCATATGAAATATAGGGATTGATTGGAAGAAGAAGATAAGGCAAAGAACGTTTGACACTTCTTGGTTTTTTTCCTCTTGTCTATTTGTGCACATATTTCAGCTCTAACACACCTAGGTGTTGCTCCCATCGCCAGCTCATCGGTGCAGAGACCATTTGATGTTGATCCTCTCCCTCCTGCCATGGCCCTGTGAGTTGTCCAATCTTGGTGTTTGTTTATTTTTTCCCCACACCACTCCCAGGTCATACACAATTCTTCCATGCAAATACGTGGTCTTTGTACAATACGACGTGACACTGAGGTTAGACTGCAGCTGGGTCTTCTGGTTTTTATCCCTGATATTACCTTGGTCCTTCTGGTCACAGGCAGCAGATCTACCCTTAGTCTCCACCTCCTGTATTTGCTTTTGCCACTACAGCCACAGCTGGTTTTTCACCACCAAAAAAGCCCATGTATCAGGATTTTTGTGAGTCTTTGCTCATCACGTGCATGAATCTGTTTTTTATGGTCACCCTACGATGTTAGGGTATGGCTAGAACACAAGTGCATAGTTTTCAACTGCAGTTGAGATGGAGACAATTAAGTGTCTATCCTAGGGTGAATTTTTATTTTAGAATTATGGAAAACAACTTATTTTACAAAGGTAAGGATCTGTCGTATCCCCCGTTCCACCTTCCTTTAGTAGCCCCCTGAAAAGCACACTGGGAGGCTGACAGAAAAATTCTCCACAGTAGCAAATAACAGGTTGAAGTCTGACAGCTAGAAAATGTTCTGAGCTGTAAGCCATACTTACAGTAGGGGAGAAGTCTGAAAAAGCTCTGCTTTTTTATTTATTGAAAAGCTGGTCCAAACTTAGGTGATTACTGTAGTTATTGCATCTCTGTCTTTTATTGTGCTGCTTTTTTGAACGAGTGAAAAGAAGTAATAGCACAATGTAAACGGTTTAAATTTGTGCGAGACTAGGATGAAAATGTATAAATGGATGTAAATATGTCAGTGCACACATACAGGTACACAGGGTTTTCTACAGACATGCGTTATATAGTGATCAAAAAGACCAGGCTTTGTTTGTCAAGGATTCTTGGACTGGAGGTCTCCAAAATTAAAACCAAGAGCTATCCCAACTGGAACTAACTTAATGGTTGCCACAAGTTGCTGCTGTTCTAGGATGTTATCCTTCGTTACTTGAAAAATGACATAAATTTATAATTGTTGCTACCCGCTTATAAAATGAGGGGGGGGATGGTGGGAGGAACAGAGGCTGCTTTTTTAAATCCTCCCTTGCCATCAGTACAACATTACCGACAGAGAAAGTAAATCTGTTCTTTTAAAAAAGAAAAGTTACACCTTACTTGAAGAGTAGAGGGAGTTGGCTGTTGGTTGTTTTTGTTTTGTTGTTTGTTTTTTTTAATTAAATTCTGTAAATTTGGTAAAATACCAAAGTAAACTCCTACCCAGGAGTGAATAGCATTAGCCAGCTCCCAGTTAAGTCACTGGAAATCCTCCCATTGACAATCACTGTGCATTGCTCCGTGCTGGAGGCAGAATACAAAATGAGAGGCAAAACATAATCTAAGTATTATATGTAGATACACCCAAGTGTTGTATAAAACGGTTTTGAGGAGTGTTATACCATGTAGTAAAAATGAATGGCAGTAAAATATAACTAGGATAACTATATAGCAACACTGTAGAAATAAAATAGTTTAAAGAAGGGTAAAAGAAAAACAGATACTACTAAGGAACAAGTAGAATGTGATGGTGAGGAGGAGAAGACCATTCTAAGACGTGGTTTTGGTTGAAAACAATTTAATATAGAGCTTTATATTTTCAATTTTAAAAGGGCAGTGTTTTAGAGCCTTCTTCATAGAGCTACGCTTTTGAGACTAACACAGAGGAACTTTGAAATGGAAGAGCAAAACTCCCTTGAAGGCAGGGAGCAAGAGCTCTAATTTGCTTTGGAGAAGTTGAAGGAACACGGTTCTTGCAGAGGTCTCCCCCTTTCCCTTAATTTTTATAGAGCTTTTTCACAGCCTACTCAGGAGGTGACACTCCCCGGGGCACGGTTTTCCAGCCCCCACCGTCAGCGTGCCCAGGTCAGACGTTCTCACTGCTCGGGGAAGGGTAATTGGTGATAGATGGGAGCGGGGCTGCTCGGGTGATCAGCGCGTCCTGATACCACGTCCTGCGTGCCAGAGCAGGCGTTTAATGGTTCTGCTTGTGCTTTTACAAACTAATTCAATAATTGTTCCTCTTGTTTACACACACACTAGAAATTCGCTTGTGCGGGTGCTGTATCCTGCAGCTTCTCGGGCTGATAAACCAAAGGCAGGAGAGAACATTCCCTTCTCCCTCTGAGACCCATCCGTGAGGGCATCGGTTTCTACAGAGACTGTTGTGTTTTGTCGGACCTGGAAAAGGGGCGTATGCATGGCCCTGTGTCACCAAAGGCCAGATATTATAAGAGATCGAGTAAGAGATCGAGGTTACAGCTCAGAGCGGTGTTCCCATTTTTCAGTCTAGCCCTTTTGAGGGATGGGGTGAGATGGTGGCGAGAGATGGGATCACATCTCCTCACTTTTTGATCAGGCCTAAGGGGCGAACTCAGTTTTAGGCATATTTGTGAAATGCAGGTTCTGCTTACTTTATTAGATGTGTTCAGAAAAGCAAAGAAGAAAAATGATGTTCCACTAATGTTCAGTGTCTCTAATTGTAATTAAATGTCTGGCAGCAAAGCATTAAGTTTGTGCTAACAATTAAAGAAGAAGTTTGCTGTTTAAACCGCCTGTTGTTCATGAACTTGACTGAATCTGCACTTTGAATACAGGGCATCGCAGAGGAAAAGACTCCTCTTCTACTTGGGGGAAGTAAGTCTTTGATTTCTTTTAACTGTTATTTAAATTAGACCCTTCTGGCCGTATCCATCCCTGCTCTCACTCTAACCGGTGGCTTCAAAAGATGAGTGAATGAATTTCGTCCCTTGTCTTTATGAACTGTAGCTGAAACCCATTAGTTTGCTTTAGAGAGAGAGTGCCTTTTGAAGCTATTCATGAATTGCAATTTTTTTTTCCTGGGTTATAGAAACCACTGCATTAATCCAGAAAATCAGAGCCCGCATCCATTTGTATCACCATTGCTGGTTTTGCTTGAGTTTAACACTTTCCTTGTCTCTTTTGTTGATTTTAATGAGTTTTGTCTTTCTCTGGAGCAGCAAATACCCAGAACACCTGTATCTGGTTGGAACTATACCATCTCTGATCTTCCTGTGTGGGACATGTGGCTGGTAAATCCACGTGTAATGCTTTTCTGGTTTGCTATGGCTACAGATGGGAATTCCTTTTTGTTGAGCAGCTCATTTTCTCAAGGTGCTGTAGAATTGTGGTGCTGCAGGGTAGACTTGGTACCCTCCAGATGTGAGGCCTAATATACGACCCTGACTCAAGGCAGCTTTTCTTAAGTTTTGTTTTCATTTTTTTTCCCCATTTTAAAGAGAACTGAACAGCACATATGAAAATGTTTGGGAAGAATTTCCTAACGTTTATCCCAGTTGCAGTCCAATATCTACCACTTCAGTAGTGAGACAAATTGAAAATTATGTTCCTAGAAGAGCTGGTGTGCGTATCTCTTTCTTTACGGAGGCTAAAGCTCAAGAGCAAAATGGATTTTGTTGCATGTGATGCGCATGGAAGGTAATTATGGGTAGATCTGAGCTGTTCCTGAGTGCACAGAGGAAAATCCTACGCACAGCCGCAGGAACTGTGTGTGGGCCATGGTGGGTGTATGTACTGTCACTTCACCTAGCAGTTATCCCAAACTGTTTCTGCTTTTTTACCTATCAGTGAGCACAAATTACTACTCTTATGATTTTGGTTAACATACTACCTAAGAGCAGGCCAGGTCCAAGTACCTTGTGGTAGAATCCTGTTTCTGAAATTGTCAGCCCAAAGTTGGAGCTGGGGATTATACCTTTTTTAGGCAGGATTGGCAATAACTTTGGAGAATTTAGGTGAATCTTCACTTTCTGCAGCCTGTCAAGGGCATGGTTCACCTGCTGGGTGAGTGCAGGTATATTTAACCTGACTTCTGTAGTGGTTTGCCTTATCGCTCTTGATTGTAATATGAAAACTGGATAATGAATTTGGTGAACTTTTTACTATGTAGATATTACTGAAATCTATGTGGGTAAAAGCAAGGAAAATATAAGGAATTCTGAAAGACTCAAAGGAAGCATTCCAAATGTTCCCAAAGTCTATTAAAAAAAATCAAACAATTGTTAGCAAAGGGAGATTTGTGGAGAACAAACTCTGCAATAGATTCCTGAATATTTAGGGATTCTTTGGGATGTGTGTGTTAGCTCAGAGTCCTTTAATTGAATTCATATTGGAAGACCATATTATGCACTGCAGAGAAAAATTACTTAAGACCCAGTCTGGATTAGCATATTGATGTTCAAATACCCAATTACCAAGACAAAATGTGCAGTTGATAGAGCAATAGAAAATAAAAGCATATTCCAGAAGCAAGGCAGAAATCAATGGTCTTCCTCCTGGAAACCACCTGCTACTGAACTGCAGATTTATGGTGTTCATCGGGTTCAATAGCGTAGGATGGACCCCTTCAGGTGCCAATGCATATCTGTAGAAGAAGGAACCCCCCTACTATCCACTGAGAGGAAGTTGGAGGTACCAGGACTCTGAGATCACAGCCTGTATGATCAGCACCTTCAAAATAAGAATCATTATGGATGCTTTAATAGTGCTATAAAATGAACAGCCATCGTATTGAATATGGGGTGGGGGAGGGAACTTGTGGAGCTGAAAAGTACAAGTATCAATCCAAAGATCTTAATTTTGCATTTTAAAAGTGCCGGTTGATTTTCAAGGGTTCTATGGAATTTGAGATCCAGTTTTATTAGGTTAGCACAATTATCCTGAAACCGCTTACGGACATCACTGACAAATACGGGTCTTGGGAGTGCGATTGTGAGAAGACACTCAACATTTCTGAAGTGTCGTTTTTAGTAGTACTTGAGCAATTGACATTGTGGAGTAATAAGACATCAACTCCAGACTATCAAGAATTAGCCAAGTAATTATTTCTTGAGTTCTAGTTCTGTACAAATATTTAGGGGCTTTTGTAGTGCAGTCACATCCTAGATCGTAGAGAATATGCCACGGTTGTAAGTGCTCAACACTGGGTGTATTTTTGTGGGATTTTTCAGGCAGATGTTGGAGCGCTTTGCCAGGCAGATGTGATGTTTTTTCGGCCCAAGTGCCAAACTGGCCAGGAGCCTTATGGCTGCAGCAGCACAGCTCTGAGCTCAAGATACCGTACCCTGCCTTTGGGGAAGCCTTATTAGCTTCGGCTCTGTGCCATGCGGACTGTGGCTCTGCTCTGGAGCTGACTTGTGCCCAGCTGGCTGGGAGCATGAAGAGAGTTTATGTCAAACACAATGTAGGCTTATCCAGTAGAGTTACTTATCCAGTAGACTTATCCAGTATCTCTTTCTCTCCCCAACAGCCTAATCCAAATCCTAGTGAAGTCAAGAGAACGATTCCCATTTCCTTCATTAGGCTTTCAGACAGTGGCAGAAGGCATTTGCCCCAGTACTAGAGTATGCTGCTGCTAGGCATTCATAAGACTGAGTTTAGGATGAGCTTATCCTTACTGTGTCACACTTTGCCGATACTTTTTTCCTTGCTATACCACTTTATTTTTTCCTGTGATTACAGCAGCTGCAATTATCCCCCCACTTTAAATATTTCACCCATGACTATTTTCAATCTGTTTTAACCTGCTCGCCTGCCTTTGGCTAATAAATTCTGAATGTGCAGACAGTTTTTACCAAATCTAACATGGGAAAGGTGATCTCAAAGTTATTGAGTTGCTAAAACTTTTAAGAAAATAGGCAGCCAAGGTAGAGGTGAGGAAGAGAAGATGTGAACTTAGTGCCCATCTGTGAAGGAATACAGGCAACAGGAGCGGAGTTTCTTGTCATGAGAGCATCAACATGAAGTTACTCATAGAAAAAATAGAACTGATGAGGTTTTATTCAATCTGGAGTAATCCAAAAAGAGAAATTGAAAAAAAAAAAAAGCAAACTTCATCATTTTTGTTTTATCTAAGCCGCTTAACTTTGTAAATTCTCAAGAGCTGGAGGCTGAGTTTACAGGACATTAACATGGAATAGGCTGCAGCTTGGGCTTTTTGCCTTATTTAATACATTTTCTTAAACATCTACGTATTTCATCAGGGAGATTCTTCTGGTAACTTCAGTGGCTACGGGGATAATGAAAAGCGTGTTAGGACAGCGAGCCGTCAAAGCCAGTAATGTCATGCCCAGACTTCCAGAAGATTCACCTGGTGTTGTTCTATTCACCTTCTTGTATGGCTGAAGCTGATGAGGGTTAACAATATGATTTATTTTGCTTTAAGTGTTTAATTCTGCAGATTTTATTGCTAAGTAGAGTGTGTCCTGTGTAGCTTTGCTACTCACAAGGCATAATTGATATCAGAATAGTGAGCTACATAATAACGTAGATCTCAAGGTGCTCTGGGCGTAACATTTAGGCATTTGTAAAATCCCTAGAAAAATCTGCAATATCTCAGTGCACGCTTGGCCCAGCCACACGCAGCTCCAGGAGGGCAAGGTCATCACAACAACCCCTTGTGATCTCTCGTCATCTCAGCCCACCTCAAACGTGAGCTGGACACCTGGAAGTGGCGCCACAGTACCAACCACGTGAGCCAACTAGCGCTCTGAATCAAGGGCCACGAGTCCAGTGTGACAAACTCTTGCCTGGAGTTAATGTTTATGGCTACTTTTATAAGCTGCTGAAAAGCAGGACGTATTGCTACACCCTGAAATATAATGGTGTCGGTGACTGCTGGTATAATAAACTGCAGGGCCTCCTCCCAACCTTTTGGATTAAGTAGTAAAAGAAAATGATTAAGAGGGCAATTCCATCATTTTTCTTTTGTGAAATAAAACACTTTTTTTTCCTTCCTGACTCGCTAACAGAGACAGCCATGAAAATGAATGATTTGGCTTCACCCAAAATGATGGATAATCCTGCTGGAAGAGCATGACAATGATAGACAGGCATCTTCTGAAGGAAAAGGTAATAGAAAAGACTGGCACTTTGATAGGCACCATGATGAACAAGCCCTCAGGGGCTGCGAGTTAATAGGTTAATAGAAGTGTTCTAGCTCTCAGCTCCTTCTATCTCTGTGCTCCTTTTAGAGCTCTTTCAGCATCAAAAGAAATAACGTTATGAACAGAGGACAGATACATTTTGTAATACAGAAATGTGCTTTTTTTGTGTGTTTCCTAACACTGCAGCAAAACACAGAGCAAAACTGCTTTCTTAAGTGAGATATAGTCAATGCCCACCCTGCTCAGCTCTTATTAGAGCCTTTACGCTTTTCCTCTTCCATCTCTTAGACATTGCTTGCAGGTAATATAATGTCCTAAGGATATTGCACATGTTGAGTTTAATCACCTGTGAAATATATTGTCAGAGTCCTGCTGAAGTTGATGATGGGCCACATTCTGAGGTTGACTAAACCAGAAGATAGCCCAAATAGCTTCACTGACATCAACAGAATATGTGGCTAATTTCTTGGTTGGCTGCTAACAGAAATATTTCAATATTATGAAAATAAGAAACTAAGATTTAGTCAAATTATTTTTAACTGGTTATAGATTTTCTATTTTTTCTTATGATTTTTTTTCCTTATAGACCTGTAGCATTTTTTCTGATAACACGAAGTCACTGATGTATCGGTGTGTATTTTATTATTTGTTGGATGCAGTGGTGGTTTTCCTTATTAATGTCTGTTAAGAGGTTATGATTTTGCAAGCCTCGCCATCTTGGCCTAGCAATTAAGCTAACATATACTCTACTAATTTTTTTTAATGTCTTTTGCCATATGGAGTGTTTTGATTTGAACTAACATTTTCTTACCCAGTTTTCAAAACCAACTGCAAGAGTAGGTTTTGACAGGGAAGGGTTTAGTGCAATGGGGTTGAACAATTTTATTGTAAAATTGTTAACGTAAGTCAAAGTGACGTGAAAAATAGTAAGATAAGTATATGAACGAGGTAAATAAACAGGAGATCTATAATGTCATGCTTTGCAACTAAAAGAAAGTAAGCTAATATATTTCAGGTCAAAAGAATGTGAAATCACAACTGGAAAAACCTCTCTGAGACTGTAATGAGAAGTCATAATGAGATACTTGCTTGTGGCGTTAGGACTAAGAGATAACGTATGGCTCGCTATAGAGGATAGGGGAGGACAGATCAGCTCCCTGACACGCTGCCTGAACTTGGACGTACAAAATTCTTCTCTGTTCTTATCTTTTTCCCTTACTTATTTATTTTTAATGGTCCCAGATGTGGATCGTCAATGTGTCCCTGCCTACACATGCCACCTCTCTGTATAACCTTTAAAGGCATTAGTGTAATGCAAATAACCGAGTATCTTGCGAACACGTGCACATGCATTTATTGATAGCTTTCTAGTCTGGCTTCAGGATACAGTCAAGTTAATAGAAAATATCAAGTTCATATGGAAAAGAAGCATGCTTGAATTTAACTGGTATAACTAAACTATGTGTTTGAATGGGAAGAAGTTTACCTCAACTATTCGTTTTTATGTTGGCTTGCCTATTTAAGAAATTTTTTTTCATTAAGTGCATCTGTTGCTTTCTCTTCATGTACCGATGTATTTCTGATCTTCAGTAGAACATGACAGGGGTGTTACGCTGTTAGATAAAAGAACAGATAGCTATTATATCAATAAGTGTAGCTCCAGAATTAGTGCCATCAAGTTGGCTTATGTCACCCTTGGGTATTCCCAGACTTTCTAGAGCATGACTGCACGTTGCTATGCAGGAGCCTTGCAAAGCTCTATTTCATACTATGGAATAAGACCCTTTAGAACTGCAAACCCCGTTATGATGCTGGCCTTCAGCCTGCCCCCTCTATGCTAAGCAACAGGTTATAGGTACCTTAAAACGAAGACAAACCAGTCAGAACAAACTACTGCACAGCACAAGGGGTGTCCTGGTGTAGAGGATGTGAGGGCACACTGCAGATCAAAAAGGGCCCCTAAATTGCTCCCTGTGCTTTTGGAAGTTAGTTATGTCCCAGACGGTGAGGACTAAGAACACAGCAGATTACGAAGTTCAATCTGGTTTATTTCTTCTCACAGGATATTGTTCTGGTTTTTTGAGGGTTTTTTTTAATCTGATATTCTTATCAATTAGTCACAAAACGTAGATGGTACCACGCTTTACAGCCCCCGCTCCAGGGACCTTGCAGATGACATCAAATAGGACACCATAAACAGAGTGTACAACAAAGTGCCGTGCAGATAAATGGATTGGAAGAAGATAACCCAGAACCTCATGGGTATCGAACCTGCCTCATTTTCTGTCTAGCAATGAGCTGGTTAATTGTGTCTTTCACTTGTAGAACCTAAAAATGCTCATGTCAGGGGGCCATGCAAACTTGCATGCTTTTAGCTAAATGGTGTATTATAAAGGATAGATTACTTATCCTTCTGGAGCAAGTCACTACATGCTTTTGTACTTTGGTTTTCTGAAGGTAAAATACAAAATAGAATTCTGTAAAACAGAAAGAATGATTCTGAGTTGCCTAAAAGATACATAGAAAGAGGGAGATGCTGCACTTTGGAGTGTTAGGGTGGATGCACTGGTACGTGGGTCACAAGGGACGTGCGGTCGCTGTGGTAGAAGGGAAAGGAATTAAAATTTGATTGCAGCTCATTGCCCTTTCGGCGTGTGCTGGCCGCAGGGCGGCGGCAGTCCTGGCAGGCCCGTTCCCGTCCCTGGCAAAGGCAAGGAAATGGAGGGGTTGAACCAGCTCCATGATTTACTGCTGCCAGAAAATGCAGAGCTTAGTGGTTCTTTTGGCTTTGCACAGATATTCAGGGCTGTGGCGAATTATCCGCATGCACTTCGGATGCAGACTTATTGGGAGCTTATGCTTTTTCTGCTCTGGTTTAGCCTAATCAGTTCATGGCTGGGACTTGTAGCTATAAAGACACTTCAAGTAATAATAGTAATGAGTTGTAAGTATCTGTGGGTTTACAGCACCTGGCATGTATGCCACCCATCGATACTTGAAAACAAAAATGCTTTTGAAATAAAATCCACTACACCTTGAGTCCAGCACGCTTCCCAGATCACAGGTTGTCCATTTCCTTCGTTTGTAACATGCCCCCAACGCCAATTATCTTTGTAGCTTACTGTTCTTTCCTACAGAAAAAGGCAGTTGACATTAAGCTATGTTCTAAAAGAATAGGCTGATCTGAATGTTAAATTAATACGTATGCATGCATGCACATATATATATATCTATTTTAACTGCGAGGAAGGTATTTCGAATGTATCAGAGGATTTTTGTCATTTACGTATGAAAATTAATTCATAAATCTTTTTTGTATTTACAGCAGTCCTGACAGAGTTTATCAAAAATGAGTTGTCTTACGGAACTATCAATGGATTAATAAAAAGAATCTGATCTAATATTCATGACACAGGAGACAAATGTAAACGGCCAGGCAACTTCATCTTTTTATTGTTAGAGAAATGTTGTTTTTTTCATAACTCTTCCTTGTAGATTTTGTTTTCTCATTTCATAACTGCTTTAACAAAAGAACTGTGCCATCAATTTTGCTATATTGCATTATTCATGTGGAAGTATACACACCAAATTCGGTGCACAAAGGAAAGAAATACAAAAGAACGTACTATATTATTATTCATACAAACCCGAGAAAGCTTTCAAAATCATGCTGTCCTGTTATATTTATGACCCAATAATATTCTTCAACTGTGTAGTTCTTAATGTCCAAATACATCTTGCTGCCCTGTTGCTCACAGGAAACCTTAGTATCTAATTGTTTATCCTGATTACCTCTGTCACTTGATTTTGCTCGGAGACTCAAGCAGCCAATAACTAATTTGGGGAAAGGATCACTCTTACACTCAGGTCTGTGGCCTCAACTGCTAGCTGTAATGGAAGTTATTAGCTTATCATAGAGGAATGTGGAAATAAAAATAATACTTTTGTTAAGGGAGTGGTTGTCCTCTTGCTGGACTCTCAAGATTCTTTTTGAAAGCCATTTCTATGCTGGTGGTATTGGCTTTTGGGTGCACTTGGGGCGAAGCTTCTTCAGCTCAGCCCCAGAAACGCTCCTGTCCGACCTGAAGGCTCTGCCCAGCTTCCTGCCCTCGTTTACCTGTCCCTATGCTCCTTTTCTCCTGGGGAAGTAGCGAGCAGCAGTGGACCCAAAGTATTTCTGAGAAACCTCACAATCTCACCTAGCTGGGTGCTTGGGAGTCCATTGAAGTCTGTGGTTCACTCCTGCATAATTTACATGGTGGTGCTTAATTACGTTTCTGGGCCAGATTCTCAATTGGTGAAATACGGCATGGCTGCAGGGTAGGCAGCTTTCTGGCACACGGAGGGGCCGTCTTAGAGTCAGTATTGCTGTTAGACCATGAGAGATACACCATTAAGCTTTTCCAGTCATGACTAGCATCATGTGGTCTGCTCAGATAGTGTTACCTTCCATTCAAAAGTAATTAGTGTCCTCAATATTGCAGACACACCATTTACTTACTTTCTAATTCAGTACTGTACTAAGGACAAATTACTTTCCAACAGAAAATGTCAATGGTTTCATAGCAACCAGAAGGACCTGAGAGCTTTCCTTTCATGTTAAATCCCATCATAAGAGCGTCAAGCCTGATGCTTTCTACCTCGTGCTGGCCCTAGGAGCTGACTGCTGCCTCCAAGCAGCAGAGCGGGTCTCCGGAATCCACTTCTGGTTGT
Source organism: Butorides virescens (assembly GCA_017310255.1). Lineage (NCBI taxonomy): Eukaryota > Metazoa > Chordata > Aves > Pelecaniformes > Ardeidae > Butorides > Butorides virescens. The sequence goes on along the minus strand of JADKXX010008014.1, from coordinate 201,036 downwards.
GCATGCTAGAACCAGAATTTCAGAGGCCACCGCCTTGTCCTGTCAAAAGTTGGGTGGTTTATTTTAATTAATTTCAGCAGTTGCTGGTGTAAAACAGAAGGCTGGTTTAAGCGGGTTTTTATCATCAGATCTTTTATTTTGTGTAATGGCTTGATTTCATGCTCGGAAACTGTGAAATGAGAAGTTACTGAAAAAAAATCAGTCAATATTAACTACCTTCCAACTGCCTTCTTACAGAAACCAAATGGTAACCAATACCACAGTCGGATCTGATACATATAATTTGAAATGCAAATGAAACCCTCTAACTATTGCTTTCTATAGTGGTTGGAGGTATTGCACCCCATAGATATTTCTTTTTTGCTGTAAACGGAACGAAGCCTAGCTGCATCATTTATAGACTAGGGGGTCTCCTAGGGAAAAAGCAAGCTCCTGCATGATCAGCCTTGACTTGAGGGACCTGCGGGTGTTCAGCCTGGAGCAGAGGAGGCTGAGGGGAGCCCTCATCGCTCCCTACAACTGCCTGAGAAGAGGGGGGAGCCGGGGGGGGGTCAGGCTCTGCTCCCAGGGAAGGGGCGATGGGACGAGGGGAAACGGCCTCAAGTTGTGCCAGGGCAGGGTGAGGTTGGGCCTGGGGAACAATTCCTTCCCCAAAGGGCTGTCAGGGGCTGGAAGGGGCTGCCCAGGGAAGGGGTCGAGTCCCCACCCCTGGGGAGATTTAACAGCCGGGCAGAGGCGGTGCTGAGGGCCAGGGTTTGGGGGTGGGATGGCAGGGGGAGGGGAATGGTTGGGCTTGATGAGCTTAAAGAGCTTTTCCAACCTAAATAATTCTATGATTCTGTGACTCAGGGCTGTTCGGTGCTACAGAAGGCAGGGGAAAGCAGAAAGAAGTGGGAACCCGTTGCACTGGGAGCCAGCGGTGGGCGATTCCTTTTGCTGTTACAGTACCTGGGAAGCACGATGATACAAGGTTGTATTTGCCTCGGCTATTGCCTAAAGACAACCGTTAATTGCCAAGGGCTTCTCCATTTTATAGTTCAGAGCCGTGGCCCTCTACCTGTTGAGGGCAGGTTACTCAGCATCAGTAGGTCCACGGCTATGTGAATGTCTGTTTTATTTCCCAGGAATATGATTGCATGCAGGAGAGCTCTTCCCTGAGCAAGTGCAGAAGCTCGTCTCAGCCCTTGAACGCTCTCTGTGGATGCACAAGCAAACAACAAAAGCACGGGAGCTTGCAGGTGCTTTGTATTGGTGGTTTTGAAATGCATACTTTTTTCTCTCTCAGTACTTAATACAAATCCACTCTTTAGGTCAGGTTTTATTGACTGAATCTCTACAAGCTCTTATAGTGCTTAGGTGTTTTTGGGGGTCAATTTAGCAAAGGAAAAAAAAAAAAAGAAAAAGAAAAAAAAGGGGACTTGCTGACATACCCTACTTCTGTTTTCACTTCTTTTGTCAAAGGAGAGGCATGGTCTCAATACACAAATCAGAACACAAAATAAGAAATTTGTCTTTGTTATGCTTTGTATGTGGACAGAAATAAGCTTCAACTGATGTGGGATTTGGTAAAATTAAATATGCCCACTAGGGAAAGCTGTTATTGGATTTCATAAGAAAAGATTGATTTCAAAAAGCTCATACTGTCATAAGAACAATCACTAAAATCTGTATTTTTATACAGCAAAGGCATAAAAATTCCAGTGACAAAGTGAGCCACAGTTTCTTCATGGAAATGGGTTTCCAAAGCACCCTGAGAAGAACGGGCCAGCTGCCCTAGGGTTGGCATGGTGATGATCCTTTCTTTTACTGTACACCTGAACAAGTGAACAGATTAAATTTGCACATTATTTGACATTGCCAGAGCTTCTGTTGCCTTTTTAGCCATCTTTTTTCAGTATGGGTTTTTTTTTTTCCTTAACATGATTTTATTATCTTAAATGAAAGGGTATATTTGATATCATATTTATGCTATTGCTAAAACTTATATTTCCCCTCCTTCAGCATCTCCCAGTTGTTCCTAGCTTATAAAAGCTACTTGGGCTACGCTCCTGTATCATGGGCTATGCTATGCATCATGGGCTTGATGGTCCTTGAAGGTCTTTCCCAACCTAAAGGATTCTATGATTTCACGTGGACTCTGTGTATTGGGATGTGCAGGAGAAGATTTTCACCAAATAAAGCACCTCAAAGCAGTGAGGTAATGTTGTTCGAACTTTGGTTGTGTTCTGAATACAGCCTGAAGTGATCCCTAATTCTTATGGGTTTGTTCTGTTGGGTTTGTTTGTTTAATCTAAGTCAGATTTAGGGAGATGCTAGGTTTGGCCCAGTTTGCTTTCAGCTAAACAATTGTATTAGTGGCCATGCTAGGAATAAAAACAAGCATTTAAGCCTTTGACAAGCAGCTGTGCTTAGCTCCAAGTGCAGTTATACGTTATAAAATTAGAGTAAGGATCTTTTAAAAATATTTTATAAGTGACACGTTTGCATGTCACACATCACTTTATTCCTTATAACCTCAGAATTAAAATTGTGGACTGTGACTGATAATCCATAAGAAATATATAGAGATATTTAAGATTTCTAACAGAACTGAAGCATGAAAGTTGCAGAACTAAAGCTGCTTCTTGTAAGAATAATAAATCCACAGAAATCATAGAAACACAGATCATTGCACAGATAGAGACCAATATAACAAACCAATAAGCACAAGGTTGCTCAAGGAAGAAGGTGATTATGAAAAATAAAGGAAAACTTATGCTTGTATAAATTCATAAGAAGGAGAAGAGGAGAATGTAAGCATGAAAATTCACTTGAATGTTGGTACTTTTGCAGGAAAAATAATTCCCTCAGGCTGTTGTCCATCTGGTGTCCGGTTTGTGTCACACAAACCAAGGTCATCTTCACAAGCGTGTCAGTATATTCACGATAACCAGATTTGTAACCTGCATCGGTTTTGCATTTATATGATGTTTACTTAATTGGCTGTATTCCATTAAAAGTAAGGTGTGATTTCATAAGCTTCGGGATTTGTTCCACTGCCATAAATTCCCTACCTTTCCTCCCAGTTATTTTACGTTTTAAGCATTTATGGTGACTAACAGGAGGAAAAGCTGAACTGTTCATGTTTTTAATTGGTATTAGTTAATGATTCATTGATTGTCAGTACTGTGGTCACTTTCAAAGTCTGTCTTAGGCTGCTGGAGAATGGTATATTTATCCATTCAATGCTTGGGATATTAGAAAGAGACCGCCCCTACCAGAACAGCAAATGCAAACCCAAAGTTCCATCATTGCTGGTGTAAGTTAAACTGAGCTGTCTTTTTCGTCCTCCATTTCTAGATCTTTCTAAAACATGATTTGTTGGAAATCTATGCATGCTTTTTAACGTAAGAAGTCGACGCTTTTTTCGGGGAAAAAAAATGTAATATCTGGGTTGCTTATACAGCTCGCTCTGCTGCTTGGCCTATGGGGCTCTAAATCTGACCTATTATTTTTGCTTCCTCCAGTACATTTGCTTGCATTTAATGCCTCATCTCTTTTCCCTCATGATTTCAATGGCAAAATTTGCTCAGTTCTCATTATGGTAAAGATTCTGCTAAGGTTCTGGTTAGAAACAGAATTTAAAGTAGTAATACGGTGATTTTAAAGTGTCTGTTACAGATGAGTCGTAGAATATTGGGAACTTTCCTGCTATCTGTGCTTCAGAATAAAAATGGGATATGTACAAAGTAGAGGTACAAGAAGGTTTTGGAGGGCAGAGAAAATGCATTCCAGTGAGAGATTTCTGTTGAGCTTATAAAAAAGAAAGTTAAACCTGTATAAACACCTTCTATGAAGAAAATATGAAATATTACAGTGTTCTTTAATCTACCAAAGGAAGTGTAGCAAGAACCAGTAGCTGGGAACTAAAGCAAGGCAATTTCAAATTAGAAATAAAGCACATGCTGTTGCTTTTTTCTCTCTGTTTCACAGGGATGGTAATTGAACTTCGGAACAGGCTACATTGCAGTAGAAAATCGTAGACGTCATCTCTGGAGGCTTTCAGACACAGACAGTCTACCTTCTGAAAGTTATTCTTTGGCTGAACACAAGTTATGGAGGCTCAATATCAGAGATAATTGGATGGAATGTAAGTATCTGTGAAACAAAAACTCAGTGTAGATGAACTAATCTCTTCTCCTGGCCTTAAATGTATGAAAATATAGACTACATTACTGGAATGTGTTTGTTTCCTATACCTAATTGGTTTTCTTTCAGGGCTTAAAAATTTTTAGTCACTGCAGCTTGCATCACTAACCGTTAAGAATTCAAAACAATGTTCTTTACTGCTTGCTGAATTGTCACATGCTATATGTCTCTAAATCCATCTGAATGTGCAATTTCCAATTCCTGATTAGCACCAGGAGCCCAGTCAAGGCTGACAGAACAGCATCCAATTTTGTTGATCTCTACTACAATTACAGCAGTCAAAAGCTGCATAAGTGCCATCCTACAGCTTAAATCTCTTGAGGAAAGACTGCTTGAAAACATGCTCTATCGCAGGGATTATTGATGGAAATAGGGGGATTGCCAGAAAATTTTAAAAAGAAAACCTTCCTAGGATGCATTACAGCACAAAGGTGTAATCCTCAAAGAATGGACTGTCTTTAGGGTGGATCTCCATGGGTGGGTTCCTCACAAAGCACTGGGTAGAAGGTGCCACCAGGCAGTTGCAATAGCTCAACTCCCGGAGCAAGGTGCTTCCTTGGTTCCAAGGACACTGTGCATATCTTGATTTAAAGTTTCCATGTTCTGTCTGAGCAAGTCAGAAGTTGCACTGAAATTGTATTGGATGTATGACGGCGGGAGTGTTCAGGAGAGCTGGCGGGGTTAAGCCATACACCAGCCATACCCAAAATTCCCTATCAAGGAACTTAGAGGATTCTTTTCCAAGAAAAGGGCCAGCTACTGTTGCATCACTGATTAAACACAAAATTTTGTGTGTGCCTACTCTGCCCTAATCCCCGCTCTTCCTTGTTATGCCTTGCTGTATTCGTCTTCCTCAGCTCTTACTACAAGCACTTTTGATTCGGATTCACTTCGTCTCATTGGGCATTTGTCTTCTTCCTATTTGTTTGCCACGGAAGTCCTTTCTCCCAGAAGATATATTCATTCAGTATTTTTTTTTTTCAAATCGTATTAATATCAGGTTGAGAGAAACATATAGTAAATGACTGCAGCTGTAGACTCTTCACTGTAATAAATTGTTAAAGATTTTTAAGAAAATTATGCTGTCTTCTAAGCTATGGTCTTTGTAAATCAAGGAAGTATACCACCATAAAACTTTCTTGTCTAAGCTATTATGACAGGTGTTGAGAACGCAATGCTTTGGTTGATCCAAACTTGAAGATGGGCAGATTGTTGACAGTTGGCTTTTCCCAACGCCTGCCTGTCTGTAAAGACCTTTTCATGCTCAATAATGTTGTCAGCCCTACCTCTGTGCTCTCATTGCTTCTGGTCTGAATTTTGTTGCAGCCAGGACAATAGGAAGAGGAGGGATTTCCTACAGAAAGGCCAGTAGTGCTTTTACTTTCCCCCAAAAGCTTCCCTAATGGAAGGCAGAGTTGTAAAAAAAAAAAAATAAAATGAACGTATCAATCCTAACTGAGCAAAACATTCAAGCCCAACCCAATACATTTTAGAATTATAGAATCATAGAATTGTTTAGTTTGGAAAAGTCCTTTAAAATCATTAAGCCCAACTGTCCCCCTACCCCTGCCATCCCACCCCCAAACCCTGGCCCTCAGCACCGCCCCTGCCCGGCTGTTAAATCCCCCCAGGGCTGGGGACTCGACCCCTTCCCTGGGCAGCCCCTTCCAGCCCCTGACAGCCCTTTGGGGAAGGAATTGTTCCCCAGGCCCAACCTCACCCTGCCCTGGCACAACTTGAGGCCGTTGCCCCTCGTCCCATCGCCCCTTCCCTGGGAGCAGAGCCCAACCCCCCCGGCTCCCCCCTCCTCTCAGGCAGTTGTAGGGAGCGATGAGGGCTCCCCTCAGCCTCCTCTGCTCCAGGCTGAACCCCCCCGGCTCCCCCAGCCGCTCCCCAGCAGCCTGGGGCTCCAGACCCCTCCCCAGCTCCGCTGCCCTTCTCTGGACACGCTCCAGCCCCCCCAGGTCCTTTGGGGAGGGAGGGGCCCAACCCTGACCCCAGCATTTGAGGGGCAGCCTCCCCAGTGCCCAGCACAGGGGCACGGTCCCTGCCCTGCCCCTGCTGGCCACACTGTTCCTGATGCAAGCCAGGATGCTATTGGCCTTTTTGGGCATCCGGGCACGCTGCCGGCTCGCATTCAGCCAGCTGTCAACCGAGTGGTGGGTTTGACCTGCCAGCTGGTGGGATGCCTGAGGTTCAGTGCAAGAGTCACGGTGTCCTCAGGTCCCAGTTGGCTTGCATGTTTGAATCTGGGGGTAGATAGCTCACACGAGAGTGCAGTTAATTTTTTAAACTCTTCATGAATTTGAATCCTAGCTTCCGCATCTTGTAAATTGAATGCATTATCTCCTCTTTCCACCACATCCTATTATATAGGTACGTCTTGGGTAAGAAATTGTCTCTATTAGCATTTCTGTCATGCAGAACAAGCGTTCTGTCAGTGTTGGCAGCTCTTTTTTACTACAGGTCTCAAATGTGAATTGAATTTTATATAAATTTCATGCTGCGACTTAAATAGTCTCCCTTGAAGAATGACTACCTGTAACGCTCCTTTTAGTGGAGAGTCCTCAAAGCATCCCAACTATGGGACTCAGTAGTGGAGTTAAAAATCAAGAAGCAGGTTTTAGGTAAAAGGACATTTTATCCAAAACATTTTTGTCACAGTAATTTCAGCTGTTTCCTTCTTAAGGTGGAAAGCTAGCTATGTTTTTTTCTCGAGTGCCAGGTATTTCTGATATTCTACATTCCTAAATATCAATTCCTAGGTGTGAAACTTGGCACTAAGTTGTTAGATCATTCTGCTTTTGAGGTCTTCTTCAAAATATCCTTCACATGTAGGGAAGGATAATTTTGGAAATCCAATCAGCGACACATACGGCGTGCCGGCTGTATTTCTTATTTATCACATCCCTGCAAAAGACATGGGAGAGGGCCAGGGGAGTTTTTCATTGATTTTTAATGCTGTCCAGGATTTCAACCACAGAGAACTAGTGGTATCTTATAACAGATAACCACTACTAGTTTTGTTCCCAGGACCTCCTCTGTGGAAAGCAAACAAACAACAAAAAAACCCCCCACATATTAAAAAATTGTCATTCAAAAGCCAAGAACTTCTTTCTCCTCCTTTCTGTACAGGAAGGAATCTGAGAAAGCTGTTGGAGGTGTGTGCTTTAGGAAATGCTGTGTTAGGAGAATTTTGCAAAACACTTTTAGGAAGAGCTTTTTATCATGTTTACCATCAATATCCAGTGCAGAGCTGCAATCGTGCTCCCTGTTAAAGAGAATTAAGTTAATTCATTTCCATGTTGTGACCTGCAACAGTTTAATTTACCTTATACTATTCTGCTTGTTAATACAGGCTGGACAAAAACATGATAACTTCAGGTTATGTTAAGTGTCTGATTTGTGATGCAGCCTACCTCTGCAATGACTGCACTGTTCAAATTAATTAATACCAGATCGTTATATTTAGATGGCAGGCAGATGTTGAGGTTATGGTGTTTGTGAACCCTAAGCGCATTTTTTTTTTTTTTACTGTGCAGATCATGAGCAGTTGCTATATAAATTGAGGATCCAAGGTCTAGGCCTTCTGGCAGTCAATTGGTTTTGTAATTATCTTAGTAATAGTTCTCAATTATTATTCAGTAAAGGTCGCCTTTCCTCTGCTAATGGGTCATGGCACCCTCTAGGGATCCGTAGATGGGCCAGTTCTCATTTTTCTCATGTAAATGACTTGCCATCTGTGTGCCATGCAGGTTCATCTAAGGCATTTCTGAAAACACTGATTATTAATATCAAAGTTGCAGCTTCTGACAAGATGGTAGAATTATTTTAAAGAGTTTCAAAAATGGGCTTTGTTTCCTAAAATTATCAAGACTGTCAAACGTGGGAAGATTAGTGGCAATTCTCTTGAAGTAAGACAATGAATAAAAATGCAGAGTTTTTCTGGTTTTTGACTAGATCGTATGTATTCTACCTGCTTATCTTTATCATATATCTTCAATTTAATTCACAAATTATGACGTTTGGAACACATATTGGAAATGCTTTTCCTTTAAAATTAGCTGCAGTCTGCAATGTTAACATTCAGACAGATTACCGATGTACGTGGCAAATTTCCCAACCTTTGGAATGTTTCAGTATTTCCAAATCCTTTATTTTAAATGATATTTCATGATTTTGGTATGGTTTTTATGCCAGCCAATACAGCTTCTGTATATGTTTATTCAGTAATATTTGGGTTTTTCATAGATACAGTTGAAATGCAAGATCTTCACTGTTACAAGGAAAGCTATTTTTTTTCCCCAAGGGACTAGTGATCTTATATTGCAGACTATTTCTCCAGAAAAATACAGACTTAGACTTTAACAGAAGCTATACTGCAATAGAAGGTGGTTATGCTGAATTTTCCTGCTGTGAAAGCCATCATCCCTCTGGTTCGCTTTTCCCATAGTCTGATAAATTTGTATTTCTCTTGATAGCACAAGCTCAAACAGGCTCTGAATCAACAAGCTTAAAAGGTAGGCGCTAGCCCTGCCCTACACCCGCTGCCGGTGCCGCCTGGACGATGCTGCGGGCGACGCGAGGCTGCGTGCACGCACGTCTCCAGCCACGCCGCTGTGAAATCCAGCCCCGGCGTTACCCAAATATCGGGGCACGTGGAGGGATCCTGCCCTGCTCCACCCCCCTATTCTCACGGCTGCTGTAATTCTCTGCGGCGACGTTATTCCGCCTTTCCATCCTTCCCATGGCACTTTTCGCAGGCATTTATAGTTAACAACCCCTGATACCCTTCCTTCTGCTCCATCCCGGCGCCTGCCTTTATTTCTGCCCCCTTGTAGCCATTTCTGCCGCGCGCTTGCCTGGGGGAAGTTGGGTTCCTAGCCAAAGTTATTAGACTTGCACAGAACTTTTTTATTCCTTTCCCTACACCATGTTTACATTGCAGGCTGTGCTAACAATGAATAAAATGAAAAAGTTAACAAAACTGATAAAGTCATCATTTGCTGCTACTCTATTGTAATAGCCATGCTGTAATTGGTGCTGTTCCATATAAAATTACCATATAAATTGCGCCATCCAAAGCTGCAACAGAAACAGCAACAGTATTTACAATAAATGGCAAATCCCTGTTAATTATTGATAGCCTAATAAACACACCATTATAATTCATTCATTATTAATAATAACTCTTATTTAGTATTCATTGTGTAAGGATCAATTATGATTAACTGTTCTAAAAACGAACGGTCCACATGAACGTTTCTATTTTCAGGGCCTTTCCCGTCGAAGGAAAGGCTTTCCATACTAAAAGGCTCTGTGCAGTCAACAGGACAAAATACCACTACGGCTGAACAGCCGGTCCCGTGTCCTTACCCTGGCGTCTGGAAGAAGCTGTGACAAGCTCTGTCAGAGGCAGGTAAGGATATTCTTTCCCTGGAGACCATCGCTTGCCCCTAAGGTGGTTGGCTTATGACCTAAAGCATGAAATCATGTAAAAGAGTATTTTTCCTACCTGTGGATGTCCATAAAATATTCTAATCTGTACTTGAAATGTATTGGTCCCTTAGGGTGGGATTCGGGTGACTGTATAAGGAGTATAACACAGGCACAGGCAAGCAGTCTAGATGCTCTACGCTCTGTTTTTATACCAAATAAAAAAGATCTAGCCAGTGCTGTTTAAAGTATACTTCACATCATCCTAAAGTAGGTGCCTGCATTTGGGCAGGTGAATGGTGCCCTCGAGGCCGCTGAATGAATCCACCAGACTTCTGTTGCCTACGATAGGAACCCAGAAAACCAGTTCAGATGGAGGTAGCTAAATTTTATAAACATCTAAAGTTAAATGAGATCATAGAATCATTAAGGTTGGAAAAGACCTTTAAGATCATCAAGTCCAACCGTTAACCTAACACTACCAAGTCCACCACTAAACCATGTCCCTAAGTGCCATGGCTGCCTGGCTTTTAAAGACTCCGCCAGTCCCCTGGGCAGCCTGTGCCAGTGCTTGACAACCCTTTTGGGGAAGAAATTTTTCCCAATATCCAATCTAAACCTTCCCTGGCACAACCTGAAGCCCAAAACTGAGCACAGTATTTGACTGTGGTCTCACCAGTGCCCAGTCCTGGGGCACGATCACTGCCCTGCTCTTGCTGGCCACACTATTCCTGATACAAACCAGGATACTATTGGCCCTCTTGGCCACCTGGGCACACTGCAATTTACCTTTAATAGCAACGAAGTTTTGCTTTACTGCTTAGCAATGTCAAAGAGAGCTCTTTTTTGAAAAAAACTCAGCCCAAAATTCGTTGACACCTCATAAATCCTAGTGGCCTGAAACCTTAAGTTTGCTGGTGAAGGAGGCTGAATTCCAGGAGCTACAATGACAGTGTGTCCTTGGGTGGATCTGCAGAATGATTATCAGGTATAGTGCAAATGAAGCTGTCTTCTCCAGAAAAGATAAATGGATCAAGCTCTTGGTCTTATAATACTCCTCACTTAGGTGCAACGAGCCCAGGCGTTCTAGACTATGTTGCTGGAGTGATGAGTGTTGCCATCTAGAGATGGTAGCCTCACTGCTGGCTGTAGGAAAAACAGGACTAGAAGTACTGGCAGCCACCACTATAGCTGGTATTTTCTTTTTTCCACCACGTTGTATAATTTTCAGACCTCTGGTCCAAGCGTGGCTCAACAGAAAATTGTCACTAAGAAACAGCAACAGAGAATACTGGTTTCTTACAATGCAGACCTAATGCCTGCTTTCTTCGTTTCAGCTTTTAAGCATCTGACCAGACTTTGGCTCATTTTTTGCTTTGTCACTTGTTTCAGGTTGCTGATGCACTGGTAACTCCGCTGTGTCTCCTGTTGGGCGTTGCCTGCTGCAATTCCCACCAGCTTGAAATGCTCTGAGACCATCGATGCCCACCAGTGCGCATGGGACGTGCCCCTAAGTGTGCCCCACACCTTGCGTGTGCCCCGAGGTTTTCACAGCGCCTTCAGGTGAACGGAAAGCAGACGTATGGTCACTGGATGCTGAGGTGAGACCTTTCTCCAGCTGTGACTGTATTTCAGACTGCTTTATTAGGGGGAGTTTGAAGCACGCTGTCTGCAGGCAGCATTCTAGAGGTATCCAGAGTTCCTTGGCACAGAGTAACTGCTGCATATGCACTTTTTGTTTGACAGGGCTTCTCCACTGTCTTTCTCCAACTGCTCACTTCAGAACTTAAAATATCTGATATTCTCTGTATTTTTCCACGATGTGCCAGTTCTCACCAGCTGTGGTTTTCCAAATACAGCGATGCACTACAAAGCAGCCAACTGACTTGCAAAAAGACGTGAGTTTGTGTGCCAAGGAGAATTTAGCATAATGATTCAACTGCAAATATAAAACATAATTTCAAAGGAGGAAGAGAAGAAATTAAAAATGTATATAAATATGATATATATAAATATTTTGATATTTTAGAAGCCCAAGCTTCATTTTTTTTTTTTTAAATAGCATCTTACTCTGCTGTGTATATATCATCCAAGACATACTAAACATTTTTTTGGCAGATCAGTAATGATTCATTTAGTCTGCGGACACAAAGTAGTATAGAAAGCATGGAGTTCAAAAAATGCTTTGTTTCCAACTCTTATGTGCGTTACACTGTGCTATACCTGGAATCATTCCAAAAAGTCATTTAAAGGTACGGAATGGAGGTGGAAGAGTAGCGTCGCTCCCGGCGCATCCATCGGAGGCAGCCCCAGTGCCGCGGCGCAGGTTAACACCACGTATGTGCCTCATGCTTCACGCCTTTCGTGAAGTTGTGTGAGGCCATACCAAAGTGTGACTTCTTAACCGCTGTTTTCATTGCCCGGGGGAGGTGTCTTGCACGCTCGGTTGCACAAGTCGCAGGTTGAGGCGTTGACACCTCTCTTAAATAAAGAAGCGAATTTGATCTCCCTCTAACTGATCAGTAGCCCTTTGCATGGGGTCGTTAGGCAGTTCTCCCAGCTGCCTCAAGAGGTAATTAACTATTGATTTCGCCCCTTTTACAGATGATGAAAATACTCATGCTGTGTTTCAAGAAATGATCACTTCTTCAGTCTCTTATTTTTCTTGATCAAGCGAGCAAAATGCACAACCTTGGAAAAAGATTTTTTTTAATCTGGTTTGGTCATGCAAAATTCTAAGTAAGCAGCCAGAGAGTTGATTCTGGGTCGGGGTTTGTGATCAGAAACAGTTCTCAGGGCAAAATTCCTTTCTGTAGTCTAACAGCCTGGGGTGGGCTGAGGACGTGCTCTGTAAGCCATCTGACCACCCATGGCCCTTGGCTGGTGCACTTAGGTGTGCGTAAACCCCTCCACGATTGTAATAGACCCCGACCCCACAGCTTTTGTTTCTCCTTCATCAAGAGACTTATTGGACAATAATAATAATCACTTCTGAACAAATGGTAGTTTACTTTCAAGACATTTAAGCATTTATTCCCATTGATATGATTTTCTAATTAATGTATCTCTAATTAACCCTTATAAAGTCTTTCTAGAAAAAAAAAAAGCACTCTAGAAGTACTACCTAGGAGTGAAACTGTGACCATCTACTATTATTGAAAACAGCCTAGGAAACCATTATGCTATTTTAATTTCATTTTCTAAATGAAATTAAAGAATGCAACCCAGAAGTTGCTATTATTGTACAGGCTTTTATTATGCAGCCTAACTGAAGAGCAACATCATGCTTAAAAACAAACAAGCAAGTAAAAAATGAAGGATTTTGGTCCCAGGGAATTCAGCTCTACCATGTGCTGTAAATATTACTGAGGCAGCAGCATGCCTACTTTACAGAACCCAGATAATGAACAAAACGAGGTGAGGAACATCATGAATCATAATTTGCTGCGAATGCAAAATATTCACTATATCTTTTTTTTTTTGCCTTGTTTTGTTTTTTAAGTAAATATACTTATTTTGATCACTTTGCTGGAACCTCAAAACGCGGAAAATACAGCAACAATGAGACGTGAAAGCTCCATCAAATGCCTGCTGGAAAGTGGCTTTGTTGCTGGGGCAACTGCAAGAGCTTTCGCTGTTTTTTCAATCGCGGTATTTCCCACCTCGTGCTGGAAATGGTGCCTGTTTGCATAAACATATATTTAAGGCTTAAAAAAAAAAAAGCCAACTTTGAGGTGAGTCCAACCGCCAATGTTTATGGAGGGACTGGTGTGCCAGGAAAGTAGCTGCCTGTTCATCAGCTTGCCGTGGCAAATCTGCCGTCGAATTTAGAGAGTCAAGAGTTAACCTTCGACTCCCGTTGCAGCTAATATGGACAAATCCAGTGCAGTGTACTCCTTTTCCATCGTCCACATTTTCTTTTGTGCATGGTATAATTCTCGGTTTCATTATAATAACTCTTGCATTTAAGTGTTATACTTATCTGAAGGCAACCTGGGAGATTTTATATTTGCAAAATCCATTTCATCCTTCTGTAATAAAACTATATACTGAACGTAGCGGGGCACCAGGCAAATATCAAACTGTCTGAGATGATATACTCTTGCAGATAAATGAAGACTGGCAAATAAATGAAGGCAACTAAACTAGTTAAGCCCAATACACAGTTATTTGACAATTTAATGACTAGCTATTCAATAAATATTTGCTTATTTGTCAGATTAAACAATAAGTTAAATTACTCTTCATAGCATGGAAAAGCTCAAAAGGTTTTTCTTTAACTTCACTTCTCCATTTAAGGCTTTCCTATAGGCAGATTTTGTTAACCCAGGAAAGTAGAATTGTGCCATTTTTGAATGCCTTGGGAACATAACAGCACCAAGGAAGTTATATTTTAGGTTTTTACCATAGAGGCAAGTTCAATAATCAGGTCAGGTTTCCTAGGAGAAAAGAAAGCAAATAAAGCCAACCTCCCACCCGAACTTAATTTGATGCAGATGAATGAAACGTCAGTAGGCTTTTGGACATAAGTGAATAAGGAAACAAATAAAAGACAGTTCTTTTTAGTGTGAAATAAGTCCTTTTTTTTTTTTTTTTAAATTTATTTTGCACTTCTAAGATTTGAAGCCTTCCTGAAAAAAGTGAAACTCAAATATAGGTCTTTGTTTTAAAAATAATGTTTTTCTTTTATATAAACATAGGAAAGTTGGCCATATCACTCTTTTATTGCATTGGAGATTACAAAAACCCCTGTAACTTTACGTGCTGTGTTACTGTGCCATGTACCAGTTTAACAGCAAGCTGAGACGGTCATTATCCAGGACTCAAGTAGAGTTGTTATGCATTTTATGTTGTGGGCTTTTTGGTGTTGGGTTTTTTTGTTTGTTTCTTTGTTTTTTAAATTCACTGAATACATTTCACTAAGGTTTTACTAGGGATCCTTTTTATCATTGCTTTTAGTCTCCTTGCATTCATGATATATTATGGCATCCACAGTTACAGTCACTGCCTTAAATTCTGTAGCTCTAGAAAGTTTCACAGGAGAGTTTTTAATGAGTCTAACTTACAGGTATAATTTCCATTTTCCCCATTTTAATTTTGAATAAATTGATTTTAGGAAGAACTGAAGGAACTGATGGTCACTGCTAGACTGATGCTTTCCAGGCACATCCATACAATTCCAGGTATATTTGCCTGACTTTCTCCATTCCTACTGCTACAGGAAGCAGGAGCTTTCTAATTTGCTGAAAAAAAAAAATGCTTGCTTTCCAAACTGATGGAAAACTAAGTTCCATAACAATATAATTTCAAAGGATTAACTGATTTTACGAATTGATTTAGTAAAGGTCAATTTATTAGGGATTAAACACAAAACTTGTTTTCCTTGGGGCATGTGAGAAATTTGTTTCTAGGACCCACGATCACTTACTAAGATCTTGCATTTCATCACATTTCCAGATGGGAAAGAAAGATTCCCACTGCAATCTGTACGATACCATCCTGTTCACGCAACGCTGAGGACAGTCATCTGCAGATTGGCCGCATGGTTTCGGACCTTGGGATGGCCTTCAAAGGTATGATGAAAGCTTTGTCGTAAACCAAAAGTGGTAACGAGGGCTAACAATAATTTAATACCACAGCCTTTTTCTCTTTTCTTTGTGGGAGCTGGAGGGGGGTTGTATGCTGTTGTGGATGGAGTGAGAGGGAGGCAAAAATAATGTGGTTTATTGGTGTGAAACAGTGAGTTAACAAATTTCAGTGGTAAATGCGACAATAGTTTATGAGATTCGATGACAAGGTACACGTGGTTATTTACTGCACAGAGGACAGGG
Organism: Butorides virescens; assembly: GCA_017310255.1. Taxonomy (NCBI): domain Eukaryota; kingdom Metazoa; phylum Chordata; class Aves; order Pelecaniformes; family Ardeidae; genus Butorides; species Butorides virescens. The sequence goes on along the minus strand of JADKXX010008014.1, from coordinate 185,581 downwards.
TCAGACAAAACTGTCGAGGGGACCCTCCCGTTGAGTCATGAGGTTCAGCAAAGATCCCCTGGCTTTCTAAACTCCCTCAGAGAGGAGTCTGGGTGTGGCTGGATCCAATCCTAGTCCCAGACTTGGTCAACGGTTTATGTCTAAAGGATTATGTATACGCAATCAATCCTTTATGTCACTTAGCTAAGATCTCAAAGTTAGCATGCTGCGAGCCACTTACCGAGAATCTGTCGTGGTGAGGAATCTCTCAACCTCAAGGAGTGACCTTGAGAGGGGTCCCTGCTCCTGGGGAGATCCTGGCGTGCAGCCGCTGCCGTGCGGGAGAGCTCCAAGGGCTCTGGGGCTGCTCACTGTTGATGGGGGGCAGAGAATTGGCTCATGGTCATATTTGCATCCTGACCACCGTGCTTAGGTGGGCACATTCCACAGTAGCCCTTGGCTATCGTATCATCTGTCTCCCCCCACATCCAGTGGGTGCATCCTTCATGACCAGACACATCCATCACCACCGCAACGGGTGGTTATTGCTTGAAAGAGGTCAAAGGAGGGGGAGTCAGAGACAAGGGGGGAGCACACCACCATATATGCATCTCATGTGAAGGAAGATTTTGTAATGGGAAACCGCCCAGATTGCTACTTTTTAAGTTGTTTCTTTATGGAGCTGGAAACGCTTGTTGTGCATAAACCACTGGATGCTTCGTTTGCTGTGAATAATGAATAGTTACCATAAGAAAATAAACTTTCCACGTACAAACAGGTCTCAGGTAGCATTTTATTTTTCACAAATGTTAATAAACACATATATATATATATATATATATATATATGATAAATAATTATGTCTGGCCTTCATCCACACTGCCAGCCAAGTGGGCTTTTTTGATCCACTGAGTGGCATGTAATTCATAAACCCAAGGTATTTTCTTTAGCACTAAAACCACTGCACTGATAAATGATTCATTCCAGTTGGTAGAAATCAGCTAAAGAGTGTATTTACTCCTTTTTGGAGAGTATTCATTCTTCACTTTCGGTAGTAAAAGCCAAACATTGTTTCTGTGTCATTTTATCCCAAATATTTGCTAGTCCCTTTCTCAAGGACTGAGAAAATAAACATACAGGGAGAAGGCATTTATATCAGAATATGAGGGTCCCATGAAGTCCTAACCATTACAGTACAGGTCAAATTTTAACCTGTTCTCAGTGCAGTGCATGGAGCCTATCTCACTGGTGCCACTTCTAAACACAGCGTCCATTTGAGTCTAAACTTCTTGATTTGTGGTTGTGTTGTCTGCTCAAACCATTGGCTGTAGAGCTGATGAATACGTAACATAGTTCAAAACATCCTGATGTAAAAAATTTCCCTCTCTGGTACCTGTGCCGTATAATCTGGAACCTGCACTTGCACCTTCCCAGGCAACTGAGGATGGATCTTGTGCTCTTCCAGTCCTGGCGTGCCTCTGGCTTGGCTTCTCCCTCTCCTTGCAGCTCAGGCAGCTTTTCCTGGGTGATCCATCAACGAAAGCGTGGTCCACAGCGCTGCTCTCCTCTGGACAGCTCCTCTGCTCTCCTCTGGACAGCTCCTCTGCTCTCATCCCAGGGTGAGAACCACCCCGCGTGTGATATTTTGGAGGCAGCAAGGTGGGTAAGAGAGAATGTGATGTTAAGGGTGAGTGAAAAAGCAAAGTCCTGAGACTGGAGTGAAGGAGGGGCTTGCTCTGAGAGATGGGAACAAATTGAAGGAGTGAGACCTACTGGTTCCCACGCGCCTTTTCCTGCAGATTTTACTGCAAGGTGAAGAACTGCAATGGCAATAGCTCTGCTAGTGGGGAGACCGGGAGCTGCAGTGAGTGGAAAAGAATTGCAGGATCATTTTATTCTTCTGAAACCCCAGTTATTCCATGGACATAAGGTGCAGTTAGCATCACAGTACCTGGAGATACTTTAGTATAGTTTCTAATATTCATAGCGGGAAAGAACCAGATAATAACTGTTCACTCCTGGCAGTATGGAAGTGCCTCCGGCAGCCAGTGCGAAAGACTGAGTATGGAAACAGCAAAAAAGCCTCAAAAAGCCTCGAAAAGCTTATCTAACCCCATAGTCGTCATGAGCTCATGCGCTGCCCCAAGCCTTTTGAGAAGGGCAGGTACGGGCAGCGTTCAGCGCGTTGAACGGTGTGGTTGGCTGCACCCTAACACCCACAAACGACCGCAGGGACTCGGCTAACCAAGAGCACGAATGATAAGGGAGCTAATGCATACTTTATAACACCACGCGCTATATTTTGTTTGCTTTTAATACTGTAGCCAAAGTGTAAAAAATAGATGCAGGATTTTTAAAACTTCCCAATAAAGAGAAAACATTGTTCGAAGCCATGGAAGCCGCACGTCGGCTGGCACGGCAGCTAATGCAGTTTGCTTCTCCAGTATTGCCCTGAAGGATCTTTAGAGATTCATATATAAAATCTAAGTACGTAACCTGCTGTAAAAAGCTACAGTAGTGCCTTTGGCAAGTTTCTCTGGCCTGCGGAGGGTAATTACACGTGGAACACAAGTACAGCTCCAAACTGGACCCGATGAGGTCTCCAGCTTTTTCTCATATAAACGCTGTAAGATCCATCCATCCTCATAAGAGCATCTGCCATGTCTTGACATGGGATTTGACTGTAAGAGCATCATCAGGGCTGGCTTCAGCAAAGAAAAAAAAAAAAAATCTAAAGGGAGAAGATACTTTTCCCATCGGTTCCAAGAAGGATTTAGATATGAACGGAGCGCTTCCAGTCGGGTGTTTTCCTCCGAGTTAGCAGTGCAGCTGGAGGTGTGAGCGAGCCAGGAGGGCTAGCTAGTTCTGGATGGAAATGTCTCTACAGCAAAGGCCAGCCTGGGAGTGTGGCTCTATGATTTAGCCAAATACCAGACAGAAATTGTCACAGCTTAAATACTACGTTTAGTAAAATGTACTTGGTTATTCCTCATGGCTAACCACAATTAGCTGCGTAGGAAGGCACGACTTCTAAAATTTATTCTTTATAGGTAAAATTCTGAATGTTCTTATGGGCTTCCCATGAATACCATGGTCCCTGTGAGTAGTGTAAATAACAACAAAAAAGAGACTTCTGCATTTTCAAGAAGCTTCTGCAGTGTTTTTAAGATAATTTTGTGATTGGGTGTTTTTAGGCATTTACCAATGCTTTTAATGGATTTAATGGGATTTATGTTATTAGATCACCCCATTGGTCTGTCCAGACCAAACGGTCTTTAGTCATGGCTAATACTTGAGCCAGTCAGAAATGTTTAGCAGAAATGGCTTGTGCTGGAAGAATTATGATGTTCCCAAATTATTCATGGAAATCTATGAGTCCTGATAAAAATGTTAAACCAGCTAGAAGGCTCCTGTCCAGGATGGCCCTTCCTGAGGAGTTTAAAAGCAAAGAGCATGGAGGAGAGAGAAAAGAGATCCAACAGCTAGTGAACTCAGATGTGGAGGAATGAGATTTAAGTATCATTTATGCCGACAGAGTTTTGACACATATGCAGGAAAAGAAAACATAATTATACTTGACAAAAATTACTGGATAAGAAAATGAGCAATTTGATACAGATTTACTGTGTAAAATTTGAGGTGCAATATTTGGAGTTAAACATTTATATAAAGGAAAGCTGTGTGTATATTTCTGTACAAATGATGAAGGTGACCCTGATTTAAGTCATTCAAAAAAAAAGAACATTTAAATATGTAAATCAGAGATGAACTAAGTTTAGGAAGGGTTATCAAAAATGTCTGTTATCTTTGAACGTGAACATATGCTCACTATGCTAATTCTGTAGGCTCCTTAGATCAAATGCTGGCATATTTCAGTGTTTTGCGCAGCTTTAAATTTTTACTTTGGATTTCATCCCCGGCTTTCCTTTTTTGTACATTATTTTTTCTATTACCAAATGCCAAATTAAGACGGGCCATCTGAAGGGAAAAAAAATCTTACTGTGTACCTCTGTTAGACTTCAGATGTTGCATCTTGCTGGTTACTGACCTGAGAATTGCCCAGAACACAAGACCAGAACTTGGCCACTCCATAAATTTGTGAGTAGATTTAATGTACCACAGCAGATAAAATTTATTTAATTTTTCCTTAAAAATGCATGCCTTTAAAATGGTTAAGATCAGAAAGCCCCAAATTTTTAAGTATATTAGTGTCCCAAGGTTGTTGATGGCTTTCTGTATTTGGAGACTAGTCGGTCTTTGTTTCAGAGAACACAAAAGAAAAAAGGGTGATTGTGCAGAGAGAAACAAATCCCTCAGCTCCTGGTTGTACAAGAAACTTTACTGCAGGCTTCTTCATAACTTACAGAAATAGACTGTGTGGTGAATGATAGGATGAAGTCCGACTGCTGTTCTATAAATCCCATTACCATTTGGGTTTTTTTTCTTTAAGAGGAAGATGATAGCGTGGTGAGAGGTTTATGTTTTCGCTTCTTACACAGTCCACAAAACATTTTCCTATTAGTTTAAGCACTTGCATCTCTGTCTTTTGTGCCCCCCAAGAGCCCTTTCATTAAGGTGTAAATATGTTCCTAAAATAATGAAAAGTGCCATTACCACCCTTTTATTCATTTAGGTGTCCAGGAAGGGAACTGAAAAGGCATTTAGCTAAAAGCATACTTTTAGTATAAAAAGATAACATTAACATAAGAATCTCTGCAGATCGTTAGTCTGATTATTCTCTAATGTATACTCCCTCGAGTTTTGTTTGCCAGAATACAGCGTGAGATAAATGGCAGGCACATCCCTGAACAGGCACTAGGAGTCTTCCTTCATTGCTCACCTCCATCTCTCAGCGTTGGCCTGATCCAGCAGCGTATTCACTTAGGTCCTTATCTCCAGACTGACGGATTGCCCCCGTCTGCATCCTGTATGGCTGAATCCCTCTGGAAAAGAACAGGTCATTCAGGGCTAAATGATATTGTAAGACTGCTGATTTATTTTTGACGAATAAAAGCACAGGAGGCCCTCAACGTTTTAGCATGAATCCCCAGATTCTTTATTTTCTACAGAGTCGGCAGCTGCTTTATTTTACATTGTCCACACTATGTTCCCACGTGGCTCCTCCTGGAGCGGTGGGAGCACGGTACGTCGTGGGACCTGGTAGAAAGCCTGAAGTAGTGTTGCAAAAAGATGTCAAAATATTTCTCTATAAGAAAAAATGTTCTGACTTTTTTATTCTTTTTGCAATGACAGTAATTTTTGACTTTTGGGAAGAAAAGATTTAAAATATTTGCTTTTCGAATTGAATGAGTGACCCCGATAGGGATTTTAGGTGTGTAAGTATACATTGCTTCCCTAGGTAAATTGCCCTGCTGGGTACCTATCTGCAATATACTCCTTTGAATTTGTCTAGCATTAGTTTCTAGCCATTGCGTGAAATTACACTTTTTCCTACCCTCTATACCAACCATAAAAATGTATATCAGTCTCTGAAAATTTCACAAGTTTGCAAAATCATCCAGGCTACTGGTTGCTATACCAGTGCTTCAAATCTTAAAGCATTTACAAGTAGCTTTTGATATCAGAGACAAAGGTAATGGCTATCAGGAGTTTCGGTGAAGCTTGCCTTCATACCATGGATTCAAAGCACAATCTAGTGACCAACCCACATGCAAATAAAATAAAGCAAATAAGCTTCAACATCTCCACATAAAAAAACTTAACTCTGCTATTCTGTTGTCCTTGTGCTTTAGAACTAGAATTGGCAATGCCTGTCTAACGTGGGGTTGGATTTTGGGGTTGACTAACAGCCAGTCGTTGTTCTTGACTAAGGTTGCGCTCTAATCTTGGATGCTGTATGAACGTAAAGAGAGCTAATGAAGATTTGTGGAAAATGGCTTGGCCTTTTTCCATTCCTGCTAATAGGATTAGAGAGGTGATGAATTGCCCACCGGAGGTTTTGATACCTCTGAATAAAGAAGACAACCTGCGAGCAATATTTGCGCCCCAGCCATTGCTATTTACGGTGCAATGCTGTTTGGATAGCAGTGCTGTTTCTTTTTCACCACCGCTCACTAGCATCTTTACAGACTGATCCATACGGATTAGTCACCCTTCCTATAGCCAACAGTTGCTTTGCAGTATGTCGGAAGCCACAGGAGACAGAGTCAGGATCGATGCCCACTTTTCATAGAAAGGAAAAAAAAAAAAGACGGCAAGAAGGAGGGGTGTCACAGATTTCTTAGCCTAGAAATTGTGGGCTTGCTGAGCTGATCAGCTTACAGTTGGGTAAGTCAGCCCCTGACGCTCGTCCAAGTGCTTGCGCTCAAGTTGAGGAACGTGAAGGCCAATGTGAGCTCGTGCAGTCTGTGAGAGGACGGTTATGTTGCAGAATTTTACCCTCTGTGTTTAACCATGTGTACTAGCATGCCCCTGGCTTATCCATCATGAAACGCTTAATCAATTTGCTAAATAATGTGGCTGCATGACCAAACCTTTAAATGTTCCTCAAGAAAACAGCATTTCATTAGATTTGAATAATTTTCATTCTTATGTTTTGTTCACTGACAATGGATGTGATGAGAAGGAGGGGATTTATATCTTTTCCCTGTCTACAAGGAAGAGGCAAATTAATATAGCTGTAGTCGGTCAAGACCTCTTGCATTACACTTTTCTTGGTTAAAATAACAAATTCTAGCATATTAGAAACCTGACATTTATGAAGAATAGCGTCTAGAAGTTTTTTGACTCAAAAACACTTCAGAAAATATTTCAAAATTATCAAGAAATTTCATTAGAAAACTTTTTGAAGACATTCCAAAGCATGGATTTTATTTTAATTTTAAGCTAACTAGGTAATGCTGTTTACAGGGAGAAATACTCAAATCAGATGAAAGATTTTGAAGTTATAATGGTTGTCATGGTTTAACCCCAGCCAGCATCTGAGCACCACACAGCCGCTGGCTCACCGGGACAACAATAAGCACAGGCTATTTCATATTTGACTTCACATCAGTGTGAGACTGGGAAATTTCCTTCCATTTATTCCCTATTTTTAAAAAGTGATGTGAATGTTGTGACAGTAAAATAAATCAGAGCATTGCTTCTAATACCAGAGAGTTTAATTTTCAATGGAAGTGCTGAGAAAATGGGTTTTCCCAGGGAAAAAACCCAACCCCCAAACCTTGATATTTGCTAATCTTGCCTTTTCTGAAAATGCTGACAACAAAAATAATTTAGAAAAGTTGCAATAGTGTCATCTACGTGCCTGCGGTAGTGCTATTAATGCCTTTGTTCTTGCCTATGGATTCCCTCCTGGGTTGCAGTTCCCTGGGTATTTCACAGTCTCTCCTGTTCCTTAGCCACTGCTATGCATCACAAGAGCCTCTATCATACAAAAGATGGGGAAATCTCCTTTTTGCAGAGGAAGCATGAAGTCACAGTGGCCTCTTTGGCCAAAAAATTAGGCTTTAAGTTTTTAAGTACTAGTTCTTTAACTTAAACGTTGTTTCCCCCTCCACAGATAGCACAAATATCTCATGAACATGAAGAAAACCATGCCACCAAGAAATTTCATCAACAGCCACCACCACAACTTCAGCTAAATGTCTGATCACCTTTGATGTTCTTTCTACCTACCCATGGCTGTTCCTCAGACTTCTCTGAGCAGACGGTTTCCTTATTTTTCTTACTCTGATGCGCTGGAATTAGGAGAGGACATCTAAAAACATTTTCATGTAGATCAACAGTTGGTTCTGGTATTTAAATCACTGGCTAGCACTGACGATCCTTGCCCAGCTAACAAGTGGTATACGTTTAGACATAACCTAACCTATAGAAATAAATCAGTCCAGGTTCATCACAAGCCTTTCAACCTTAACCACGTGGAAGTACTCTATGAAGACAGAGAGGGAAATTCCGGAAGAGTTAACACTTAGCTACCTTACTAACACCAGGTAGTGTGTCAGGATGTAAATGGATCCTTTTGGTAAGGATAGGACCCAAAATGGGAGCAGCAACTCAGCTTTAATGGTATAATTTAAAGAGATATATAGCCCATTTTTACGACCACATAGTACCAGAACAGCAAAGCAGCAGACGTGACATATACACCATTGATTTCTATCCCTTTCAGAGCTGTCTTTCATGGTATTTTTAATGAAACATTAAATGATTGCAATGTAAACTGTAATAGAATGACATAATTTTATACTTTCTGAATTGGATGCTAATATCCATGTCAGTATTTGCATGAAAAACGGTGTAGTAAGCCAAAATGTCAAGGTTTTTAAAACTCATAATCATTCTTCTGCTGATAGGATCTGTCAGCTTAATCTTCACCTCCCAGAATTCAAGCAAGGGGGTGCCTTCAGGGAAAGGAAAAGGAAAAAATTACTGTTATGAAAGTACAGTAAATTGAGTTTAGACCATAGATTTGAAATCCCATTTGATTAGCTAGGACTTATTCGTTATTAATTGTCAAGGTTGGGAAATAATTAAGAATTCCTGTTGGGGCACTGTCACTCATCCTCCCTGAAGATGCCGTCAAGGCTCCCCGGAGGAGGCGGTGGAAAGCAGCCCGCCCGCACAGCAAGCTGCCTGCGGAGAGCTGACCGAGGCGCCTCCGAGAGCCCCTGGCTCAGCTGAAAGCCCCGGGCGAGCAGCAAAAGCCTGCGCATCCTCTGCGCTGCAATGGAGGGCGAGCGAAGGAGGCTGAATTGCATATGCAGTGTGCTTGGTCCTCCTTGAGCTCGTCATCTTTACAGCAACCCTGCCTATGCATAACTTGCATATAGCTATTCCTTGGGACGACCTGGTGCTTGTCATTCCTAGGATGCACGTCCTTCTTCAGCGTACCATCAGATACCATAGAATAGAATCATAGAACCGTTTAGGTTGGAAAAGACCTTTAAGATCACCAAGTCCAACCGTTGCCCTACCCCTGCCATCCCACCCCCAAACCCTGGCCCTAAGCACCTCGTCTGCCCGGCTTTTAAATCCCCCCAGGGATGGGGACTCAACCCCTTCCCTGGGCAGCCCCTTCCAGTGCTTGACAGCCCTTTTGGGGAAGAAATTGTTCCTAATGTCCAACCTAAACCTGCCCTGGCGCAACTGAGATACCCACTAAGAAAGGCAAATCATCAGAAAAAAAATAAGGTGGGGTGGAGCTGGAGAGCACATTACCTGCTGCAGTTTATTCTGAAATTAGAAAGTATGTGCAAAACAAGCACATATCTTCTCCAAGATTATCTCAAATCTCTGCAGTACCGCAGGGGCTACAGGCCAGTTCGTTCTTAACAAAAGTAAGAGGGTGCATTTTCAAGTATCTCCAGCTGCTAGCAAATCCTTTGACATACAGCTAGGCTACTAGATTGGCCTAAAGAAATTCAAAAGCTATTGTTCTCTCAAAATGTCGCTATTGTTCGAATTTCAAAGACACACAAACGCATCGGCTCTTTAATATTTGTGTCTGTACGGCAGCTGTGCCTCCACGGCTGCCACCGCGGTGCTCGGCCTCTGCAGACCCATAGCTGGAGGTAATCCCTGCCCCATGGGACTCTATCGCAATAGGAGTGAACCTAGAGAGCAAACCAGGGGGTGCTGAGGTCTGTGCCCTGGGTGCTGGGGGCTTGCTCTGCGTTGGCGCTGGGCTGGTCGCGTAGAGCCCGTAGCGAGCGGAGCGCGTTGCGTGCTCTCAGCGCGCGTCCTCCAGTCGGGGCTCAGACAAAAGGAAGCTGCTTCGTGTGCTTAGGGAGAATTTTGCAAGCAAGCCCATGCGCAGGAAGTGGGGAAACTCGTAAGAATTGCTTCAAAGGTGCCCATCTAATCCAATGAAATAAATATATGTCATTCCATTTTTTTTCCCTTTACTTTAAACCAGTATGAGCTCTGAAAAAAATATACAGGGCATTTTTAAATGATTTTTTTTTTTTTAACAAACAAAGATGTCAAAGTCTTTTAATGTTGAAATGCTTCAATTTTTTTTTTTTTTTTTCCTCCCCAGGGAATGCTTGCAGCTTTTCATACTGCTTGAATAGCTGGTCAGAGGAAAAGGAGTAAGTAAAAACTTGATCTACTAATAGCTACTCTACTGCCCTGCTAACTCTTTGCTGCTGATGCCTTGCTCTCTTGCAAATATGTGCCACAAACAATTACAAAACCACCCCTAAAGCAGCATGTGAGAAACGCATAGTCCTTGGCACGTGCAGGGAAGGTGGCATCTGCAGGAGCCTCCGAGCCAGCAGAGGAGGAGTCTTTGCTTCAGGTTTTCCAGCTGGGGCAGGAGGTACAGTGGGTGGAGTGTAATTCAAAGGAGACAAGGGGAAGGAGAAATGGAATTTTCATATGGAAAATTCTTGGTTTGGCAAAGAAAATCAAAATTGTTCCAACAAAATTTTCTTCCAGGATCCGAAATCAATGAGCAGTTGCCAATGCCCATGACCCCCTCCAGCTCCTAACAAGGCAGACAGGATCAGACTGTATCAGAACTCTGGCATCAGACAACTGAGCTTTTTTCATTCATTTTATTTTCATATTTTCAAAACTTAAAACCAAGCATGTGGTTAACTGAACAGGATGGACTGGTTGGCATAAGGAGAAATACTGTTATGTTCTAACTTGTAAAGCTCTTCCTCTTAAAGTGGTCTTTTTTTGTCCCAAGAACTAGATTATATAGATGTAAAATCTTTGTACAGAGTAGCTTGCAAATTTGAAATTTCATAAGGTTTTTGTATCTATATGCATACTCATATATATACATGCACATGTATATTTAGTTAGTTATATAAATGACATTGTACTTTTCTTTTATTCAACTGCCATCCCCACCTCCCCATATTAATTTTCTGATTTATTTGTCCTTTGTTTGCTTATCTGTAATCCCAGAATGACTTTAAGTGATCCTACTGAGCAAGTTTCCTAGAATCAGAGTCCTCAGAGTGGTGTTCTGGTAATTCAGTGGCAGAAGACTGACTTTTGGAATATTAAAAAAATTGGGGTCCTTATTTTGCTTTTCTTTTCTTGCTCTTCCTCCCCACCCTTTCATTCAATAAGTAATTGCCAGATTAAAAGAGGGAGGGGGGCGTTTCATATATTCCCTTGTAAGTAGTTTTAAAGCTCAAGTAGTTTATCCTGCCTTCCATTTATTAATACAAGACAGAGTCTAAAGTACACACAGGCACAACACTTATATTCATTTAGCAGTGACAGGTTAACCAGACTCTCTAAACAAAGAATATTAAACACTGTTCAATCAGTGTCATCCTCCAGTTCTTTCTTCGGTCCATTATCTGGAATCTGAACGAGGAATTAAACTCCCACATCAGATAATAGTCAGTCATGCTGATGAGAAAGAATTTCCATAATTTATCCTCCAAGGTGAACTTCCACCCTTTGCAGAGGACCAGCCGGAGGCAGACGATCCACTTTGGTCTGACGTAAGTCTATTGAAGCCTCCAACGCCACGCAGGGCCCTGTGCTGCTCCTTGCAGAGAGATGTTTTTTACTGCAAGACATCGTATCACCTCCCTTCTGGAGAAGTTAATTGTGGTTATACCAAAGGCCAAATTAATTTCATCATCAGCTTATAAATCAAAGTTGGGTCAATAAGGACTATCCTACTACTTCAAATAATAAAATCTCTTATAAGGTGAGGAATTATTTGCCCTCCCTCTGAAGCATTTCCCTTGGGAAATGAAACGGAGAAGGGCAGAGAATGGCAACTCCATCTATTTCATACATTCCCAGTGTCCTTTCGCATACATAAGCCTTAAAGCCAGAGCTTCTTGGCTTTCCACGTTGTTGACAAGGTGATTTGAAAGTTTTTTGTGTGGACGTGCTGCTCTTAGTTCTGTGTGTCACTGACATATTTCTCTCGAAGATGTCCTAGCCTGAACTTTAACTCAGGACCTGGCAAGTAATTTAGCACTTATTTGTTGAAACGTGTGCATGAGCCTCAAAATCATCAGACAGTTCCAGCACAAACATCTGTCTTTTTAAAAGGTAACACCCTGTCAAAATGCCCCGGAGCAGAATCTCTTCCTTCGGTTTGAAGCAGAAGCAGTAGCAGCTATAGTAGTTAGCGAGTATTTTTGGACAGCTGACAGCTGGGTTGTCAGGCATTAATGCTGAATTACACAACATGTATGTTACAGCAGAAATGCAATAAGCAATTATTCCTACATTATCATATACAGGGCTGCCAAACCACTGTCTGAGAGGTAAGATAAAGGACTTGGGGTCTGTACCCTTTCTATTGATGTTAGGGGGTTTCCATCAAGTGTAGCTGATGTTTGGTTTATTTTCACTCTTGTCATGTAAGGAACTATCAGCTTAAACATCTGTCATGGAAAAAAAAAATATCGGCAAGTAACGTCTCTATGGCAGAATCCTCCCCAGCGTGAGAAAAGCAGGCAAGGTGGTTACCGTAACTGCTGCTGATGAGGACTTAGCTTCTTCATCAGCAGATTTAGTGTACAGAGTAAAATCATATTTACTTAATCTGCAGTGTTGGAAGCCTCTAACAAATTTCTTTGTATTTCACGTATGTTGTTTTTACACAGCACTCTTAAAAAAATCACTGCAGTCTTCAAAGAAAGTAAGGGGTCTCTGGGTGGCATTTATTTAGATCTGTTCTCATCTTGAAACAGGAAATAAAAGAACTCAAGTCAGGGAGAAGGATGAACAAATATATTGAATAGCTGCTTTGTCAAGGAAAAAAAAAACAAGCAAGCCTAGAGTTTGAAAAGAGATAACTGGAGTTGATATGACACAGGTCTGGGCAATCACAAATGAAGAAGTTAATAGAGAAAATTGTTCGTTGTATCTCAAAATGGAACTAGGGGACAACAAATGGCCTGATTAGGTAGCAGGTTCAAAACAATCGGGAGATAATTTTCCAACATCTGGTTAAACTGTTAGTTTAGTTAAACTAGTTAAAGATCTAGTCAAATTCATGGCTATAAGCCAGAAATATATTTGAGGTAAAAAGGTCAGCAGCCAAACTGATGGAAGAAAATAAAAAAATCCATCGAGAAGATATATTCTCTGCCTCAGTCCCAGAGTCGTCATCTTATATTTTTCCCTACGTATACGCAGCTGGTCACTACTGGAGGGTGGCTAATGGCCTAGACCAGACCTGAGATGGCTCTTCCCGTGCTCTAAATTACAAGGCTACAAATTCAACTCCAGTTGTCAGGAACCCACTGAAGTCAGCTAAGCTATGCAGATTTATTCTGAGGACCTCTCCGTATATTTTTAACAAACTATCATAGAAAAGGAAGGAACTTAGGAAAAGAAAAAATAGAAAAAGAAAAGGGGAAAAAAAAAAAAAAAAAGCTCTTCAAAAGTCTTTTCGTTACCTTAAGGTATCAACCATTAGAAATTCTATTTGAAATACTTGTGTGGTTTTCCACGGAGCAACGTTCAGCAACTGCTCCCTTTTGCCTCCTGGTAAAGCTGAGATAAGAAGGGCCGTTCTCCAGATGTGACGCTGCTAACCCAAGGCAGGGGGTTAGTTTCAGTCAGCCTCCTTCTCCAAAATAATGTTTCTTAAATCCTCATCTCACACCTCTGGTTTCTTAGATTTTGGCTCAGATTAAGCCGTAACTCAGCTGGATAGGACATAAAAATAGTTACTTGGGTTGGCTCCAACACAATGAGATAAATTCACAGTCAAGTCATGTTAAGGAAGATAGATATGTTTCCCCTTCCTTTTGGCAATGGTACAACATGAAACTGCCCGGTTGTTTCTTGCAAGAACGAAGGTCTTTGGGCACAAGAACAGCTAAGCAGAAACTTTACTCGGACCGTCGGCTGAACCAAAGGTTGCTGAGGCCATCTCAAGCCAGTCTTACGTGGCATTAACATGTAAATATTAGGTAAGTACCTCACTAAAAGTCACTAAGTGTGATCTGCTTCCCCTGTTTCCTTATGGAAAGACCCAGACCTGTGAGATTCTGCTCCACATCCACTTTTCCAAGCTGAGAACTGGGACAGAGGCAGCTGTCCAGCTGCGGGGCTCGGATCCCAGATTCCCGCGAGCTCTGTGCCACCGCACCTCTTCCTCGGCTGGGCTTTGGTTTCACCCTTCCCCTGGCCTAACGACAGCCAGGGATACCAAATGCTGCACCGCACGTACCAGCGTACCTGTAAGGAACCCCTCTTGTAACCCCATCAGCCGGACAAAGCCCATGGATCGGGTACCATTCGCCAGACAGATGAATGTTTTCTGGGCTGTGTATTTATCGGTAAGAAAAATCGACTAGCAGGGTACCGGAATTTTATTCACAGCATCTATTCATGGCACATAGACCTGTTCTACAATTGTAGTCGCTATTAAAAAAGTCAACAAAAGCCTACAGTATTATCTGAGCTTCTCTAGCAATTTCCTCTCTCATGTTAGACATGCCTTACCTTCCCTTTGTTGCCCAAGGAAGAATTATTTGTATAATGTTCCACTGTGCTTTAAATAGTTCTCCGGTTCCTCTCTCAGATGAATTAAGAATAAAATTACCTTTTATTAAACAAATGCTATTCCTTTGTTGCCTCAGATTATCACTTTCAGATGTGCTGGGGGAAAAAAAAAAGGTCCCCTTCCCCCTAACTCCTGCGCAGCCTTCCAGGGAGTCCTGGTCACATTCAGCCTTTCTGTGGCTTTCCTGGTTCTCAGAATGTCTTCTGAATAACAGTGGTCCTGTCTATTTTATTTGTCCCCTCTCTTACACTCATGCAATTTAAGAAAAGAAATTGAAACCATGGCATCTCACCTTGCAGTGCCTGTGTCATTTGAACAGAGAAGTAGCTGGAGATCAGGCTTCTGCATAAATGTGATCCAAAGCCTGGAGACATCAGTGAACTCTGTGGTTTGCTTGCTGAGCTGGTGGTCATAGCCCATCATGGGAAGGGAGGTCTGGGCTAGAAACAGCTTTTTACCTCTCTGGGCTGAGTGGCTTCTGCTGCAATTTGCACCTCTGGACCCACCAGTCAGTAGAGTAACACCCAGGTGACTCTGAGTTGGGCCGGCAGTCCAGGCCAAGCACAACGGCGAGGCATCAAACCACCACGTGTGTCTCCTGGCCAGGTTTTGCCATGCACATAAGCTGGCGAAGCCACGGGAGCTCTGTCTTGCCCCGCTGGAGCCACAGCGAGAGCCTCTTTCCCTGCCATGGTACACAGACTTCTAGGGCACTTGCTGCCAGAAGCTTTCTCACTTTTTTATACAACTGATTGTGTTTTCTTAGCTATACAATTTGGGGTTTTTTTCATAGGTAGAAACTTGATTTTTTTTTTTTTTTTTTTAAGTTCTCAAAAAAAAATCACCAGTGTTAAGTGCACTTCTATAGAAATGAGAGAGCAACCAGGCTGGCCAGACCTCATCAGACAAAACAGTCTTCTGTTGCAAGAAAACCACCCTGCTATTTCCCAGAAATTGAAATATCTCATGAAAAACATCCCTGCATCTGGAAGCACAGCTCTGAGCCACGATTCATTAAGCATCCAGGCTGCCTTCCACAACGGGGAGGGTCTGTTAACCCTGGGAAAGGCTTTGAGGCACTTCGGGCTCCGAGGCAGCTTCTTCCTCCAGGTGTGGCAGCGAGGAGTTTCCCAAAGCCCGTGGGCAGCGCTTCACCTCCTGGAACCTGACCTCCCATGTGTGGGATGAAAGCTCACCAATGCTTTTTAGGTTGTAGGACTTTTTTACATTGCTGATATTTTTTTTTGTATAGTGCTGTTTCCCTTGCATTGAGAACCCGAAAGTGGGAACATGGCAGATGGTTTGGCCGTTCTTCTGGGGCCAGCTGAGATGTTTCAGGTCTGCAGAGCTGTGGCATGACTGGTAAGTTCTTCCAAAGTCTGTCCGAGCTGCCCAGGATTTTAACGAGCACCTGAAAAACATGGTTTGCTCCTTCCCTACCATCATGGAGCAAAATTGGGTTGTACCAGCAATTTTCTAATTTCAGGCCTTTTTGTAAAACTGCAGTGATGGATGGAACGATTTTGGACTTTGAACATTATCAGAGTTTTCAATTTCCTAGACATCTCCAGCGCTGAGCTGCTCTTGTTTTTAATAGTGTGTGCTTACATTCTCTCCTTGCATTTCTATTGACAGAGAGACATTTAGAACCTGAAAGCTGATTTTTTTTTTTTTTTTTAACCTAATAATTGCATGTTAGGCTCATGAAAGTCTCTTCCAGGGATTTGTCCTTTAATTTCATCCTCAAAGTCTCAACCTTATTAAGCGACAGTGATCTTGGGATATTAAAAAAAAATCAGTTATGTGATGATTTTTATTAGTCCCATCTTTTTTCAGAACCTCACAAATTTTCATTTTGTTATTGTGGTCTGTGGTAGAAACCTATTTTTGGTGAGAGCAATAAGACAGGTGTTTGTCATTTTGAAGACCCCAGTAAAGGTATTTTAAGGCAGTACTTAGCAGCATAAATTAAGTGTTCTCTAATAATCTATGTGAAATTTAAAGAAGATTTTTTTCATTCAATTATAAAAATAGACCAGGGAAATTATCACAGCCTTTCAGGATCGTTTCATGGTTTTATGTCTTTTCATAGAGCAGTTCATTTCTGGCTCTTTCTTTTGTGATAGCAGGATGGGACCCCAGTTGCTGGCTCTTCCTGGAGGCAGGACTCAGGACACAAAGGTCCCTGCTGAGTGACACAGACTGGGAGGTTACGGTGGCATCCGTCGCCCAAGTGCGTCTTTGGAGGAGCGCCCCATCGCTTGGCATCACGGTGTGATGGGAGGTTAGTGGTTCCAGAGGGGGGGGAAAAGGATCACAATGAAACACCAGCCAGAAAATGGGTAAATAAGGGGTGGAAATGGTCTCATGCTCTACCTCTGCCCACCACACCTCCTCTGCAGGACATTTTCTTGTGCTTCTGTCCAGCTTGTTTTGTGTTTTACTGTTTCCAGCGAAACAGGTTTGACTGTTTCCCTTGGGAAACCATAACGCAGCAACCACACAGCAGTTGCTGTCAAATCATTTTTTTTTAATTTTCACTTGATTTCATCTCTCCTATTTACACAGTGCTTCATAGCTCTTTGCTGTGTATTTCAGCTCTAAGCTTTTCCCATGCAAACACATCCTTGAAATATCTACTGGCTGCTTTCCCTGCCTTGTGTTTTAGCCAAGTTATATCTATACGATCTTGAATCTCTTTTTTTTCTCATGTTAGTGCTGCAAATTTTATGGTTAGGGGGCTTGTGGGGTTTTTTTAACGCTGTAGTTTGTTACCCCTCTCACCACCACCACCTTCCCTCCCACCATCAGTGGATTTCTGGCCCTGTGGTGTCCAAAGGCAGCTGCTGGATCACGCCGTAAGGACTCCCACTGAGCTCCTCTATGTAGTGCTGGCATAGACAGGAAAAAAAAAAAAAAAAACACAGCTACTTTTAATGTCTGGTAAGATGACAGAGAGCAGCCGCACTGTAAGGAGCTACAGCTTTGCTCTTGCTCCCCGACATTCATTGACCACACACTTTTTGTCCGGGCTACCCATGTCTATTTTAGGCAATCCTTAGAATGGAGCCTCTTCTTTTTAAGAGATAATTTCTTATTACTGTTGGACTTTGATCGCCAAGTGGAGGTCCAGGCCCAAGTACAAGCTGCAATTATTTCTTAACAGCAGAAATTACAATAGTGGTTGTGTTGCCTTTTTTTTTTTTTAAAGCAAGTTCCATCTCTGCTAGCAGTTATCTGCGATTTGAGCTATTTTTCCTCAGATGTAGGGTTTTTTTTCCAATGAAGAATTCTACCATCAAGAAATTGGACAGTTCTTTGGGTAAACAATCCTCCTTTAATATCTTTATCCTTCTACTTGGATCATTTATTCACTATATATATAATAATAGAGATGAAAACCCTGCAATATTTCATTCTGTCAATTGACAGCAAGGTCAACATAACACAGGGGGCCTTTTTCCTTCTTTCTCTTTCAGTTTTGGGTAAGGTTGGTGAGTGGAGCAACACTGCCATAAGCCACTGTGCTAATTTCCCGAAGAGCAACGAGGTTGGTAGCTCGCTGCTTTGCCCAGCTGTACGGTTGTAGAAGCCTTGGGAAGATTTACCTTTTCAAGGGGGGGATGAATTTCCATTTCAGTTAAAATTTATTTCAACAAAGTGGACACAAGTCACTTTTAAATAAAAAAGTACTTGTTGGGGCTTTTTTTTTTAGTTTAAAAAAAATCTTTACTCTCTGATTAAAAAAATTATAAAGAAATCAGGTTTGCCAGCAGCCAGGATGTCCAAATGGGAGGCTTAGATAATATGTAACCATTCCCAAAAGCTTCTAGAGTCAGAACTTAAAATATTACATGTTTTTTTTTCTTATTTTACAACCAACGCTACTAAATAACGGAGTATTGTGATAACATTCCCTATAAATATCTTTACATAAATGCAGCTGACTAGATGTATTTTCTGCCCGCGGATCTGGATTAGTATATAGGTTGAAATATTGCTATATTGCTTTAAGAAAGTAGAAAGCCCGAGCATTATTGCTGTGCACCAGAAGTGATGGGGTACTTGGTAGGCAGTTACTTAGATTAATGTGCAGGATGCCTGCAGTCCACGAAAGAGCACCGGCGATCACTCAGACACCTGAGGTACTGCAGAGTGAGGCTGTTCAGACCAGAAAAAGTTCAAATAGAATGCTAAAAAAATCCACAATATTTTTGCTAATAAATGGAGCTTGGAGTCATGCTCCGTGTATTCATAAACTAATTAACAAAGGAGATTAAAAGCCAGTGGGAGATGCATGGCTGGAGATGTAGTCAGTAGGAATACACGCAGTAAAATGAGTGAGAAATGGATTAAATGGGTATAAAGGAGGATCGTGAACTGGATTTTGACCTCGCAGCATGTTGCTTGGCTATCTCTGCGCAGCGTTGGGCTTCCTCTGTGCTGTTCTGCCTGAGGAAAGGGATTTGCATGGCAAACCCAGTCCTGAAACACCGTGCTTAGAGATAAGTGAGCGAGCGAGCTTGCCTTTGGTCTTTCGTAATGAAGATTTATTCCAGGGACTGGAGAGGCGAAGAGAATGAAGGGGCCAAACCCACATTGCTGGATCAGTTCAGGCTCAATTAGGTGATACTTCTGCCTTTGCGATTCTCTGCATCTTGATAGATAGCAGTTAATAATTTTAATTATCTGCAGCTAAAATAACATGGCATCTTGATATGAACAACTTGTCAGGGCAGGTAAATGCACAAGGGTTTATAAAGTTGACAGTGTCTCTCTATGTAGTGAATGCTCATGATGGAAGGTCCCTGAACTGCTTACAGTGTGTTTGAAATATTAAAAAATAAATGGCTCTTTCATTTTCTGGCTAGCTCCAGCTTGAGCATTAGGTCAGAGGCAAAGTGTATTTGTTAATGATCAGTGCTAGCTGCGATGCTGGACCTTGAGGGATGAAATGGGAAAGGGGGATTGGGACTAAATTGACCTATCTTCTAGGTTTTGGGGAGAGAAAGGCAAGCAGAGGCTCCCAGGGAGCAGCAGTAATAATGTCCCGTACTCCCTTGGCAGTGCATCTCACTCAAAACCAGAAGCAAAATGACTTCATTGCCACTGGACGGATAATCCAGCCTCCATGCTTCCGCACCAACTAATATTAATCACCACGTCTAGTCAGGCTTCTGACCACTACTGGCACTGTGAAGATGTGTGTCCAAATTTGAGGTCGTTTTCCTTAATCAACCACTGATTTGTTTTATCCAACAGCTCGTCAAATGATGCAGTGGCAAGTTTTGGATAATTAAATAAATATATCCAAATTAATTCCCAATATTTCCTAATTCCACTGTTCCAAAAGGCAGAGGAAAAATACCTTTAACAAACACATTTTCAAGGAAATTATAATTTTCTCCGTGTTATGAGTAATGCAATATTAAGCACATACCTCAACTCTTGAATTATGTCTGCATCTTTGATGGTGGTGATCAAATATTCATTGCCTTGATTATTCAAATAATTAGACACTTTATCAGTTTCTTTGAAAGGCTCAGAAGCAAAAAGGCAAATCCCTTGAAGGGGTGTTCAATATTTAGTTTACTGTCAGCAGAAGTGTCATCAGGCAGGAGGATACTGTGACAGGGGGAAAAAAAAAAAGTGTTTGTTGCAGAAGGTCTCAAATTTTCAAAGTGAATGCTTTAAAACTTTTGCTGTGTTGTAGCTACTTCTTGTTCAAAAACTGGAGGCCAGATCCTCACCTGGGAATAGTTATCATGATTCCAGTAGCTTTCCTGGAAGGCCAGCCAGGCCAGCCCAGGGAGTGCTGGGCGGAGGTGAAATCCCTTGTGCAGCTGAAGGGTCTACTCAAGCACCCAAGCTTTGACTTAAGACAAGCTTTGATTTAAGTGGTGCTTAAAGACAATACCACGAGGAAACCGCATTTCTCCCTTGCAGAAGAGGAGGAGATGAATATGCATAAAAATGGGCTTCACGATCATGAATGATTAAACCTAGATACATAAATTCCTCATTTTTGTTACGAATAACAAACAGTGACACCAGTGAAATTCCACCATTTTTAAGGTTATGATTTAACAGTGGCTTAAAAAGAAAAATTGCCTATTTAGATCTTTAGCATGCTTAAATTTTTCAAGCTTTCTGACTATTGTGTGGATGCCGTGGAACATTAGAATAAAATCAGCTTGATGCTCATGCATAATGTGCGAGAAATTTTTTGTTTGTTATAATTTCTACCCTTTCATATTAATTGTAATCAGCAGAGAACGCAGGCTCTAGTTTTCTTGCTAATAATAAATACAAATATAGCAACAGTGGTTTTCATTCTATTTATTTATTTAGTTCACCCTGGGTGTACTCCATGCCAAGCGTATCTCTAAAGAAAGAACAACGGGATCTTGTCAGTGTGCATGCACTGTAGAAATGGGAGGGTGCAGAATCTATACGTGCTTTTTTTATTGAGAGATAAAATATAAAAAGTCCTTTCCATCACTGTCTGCTACAGATTTTTGTTATGGCTCCATGCTCCAGATGCTTATGTAAGCTTGCAGGAATATATTCTGAAGAAAGACAGAAGTGGCTTGACTTAAATGTTAATTATTTTGCAGATTCAGTCATGATAAGCATTATCTATAAAAAAAAAAGGGGGCCAGCATGAATGCTTTGTACAAAAATCCTGTTGCCCCAATACATAAGTATAGGTAACATTTTATGTATATAGGTACACGGCGAGTTTAGATAAGAACTGGGGAACACGTGAGACATGATAAATCTATCAGGTTGTTTCTAGAACACCTTCTCTTTTGGGGCAGTGTGTATCCATTATAACTGTATGACAGAAAGCAGAGCAGTGACAAACAGGACAAAACCATAACTGCACACACATTTGCGTGGTACTTCTCACCCTACCGAAGGCCGTAAAGGTCTGGAAACTCATTTTGCCACCTTCTGTCATTTTATTCCCGATGGACCCACAGATTGCGGTCCTGCAGATGAAACGTGGTTGAGGACAGGCACATGAAGTCCTCAGGGCTATGTGAGCAGAAGGTGACCAGTCTCGCAATAGAGGAACTTCTTCCAAGAGTCCCAGGGTAGGTGGCCAAGTCTGATGCCCACTGTTACTGAAACATCAAACCAGGAATATGCCAACAGACCTGGAACACTTGGGCCATTTGGCTTCACCATCCTAACTACCCTGTTGAAATAAGGAATAATACAAAGAGTTAAAAACACAATCATATTTTTTTTTGTAACTAACTTAAGTGTTTGAGGTACTTTTATGAACATGCAAATAATTAATTTCTGAAGAAAAATACATGCTTATCCATATTCAAGCACTACAATTTCAAGAGGCTCTTCTTTTTTCCTCGATATTGGATCAGAAATAAAAAGATTGCAGCAGTTACAAAGGGCTCAAGGAGAAAGAGGACAACTGGGAGCATTAAAAACAGGCAAGTGTTTTTATTTTCATTTTGTTTTTGTTACCCTTCTAAGACACGACCTCGCTATGTTCTTTCCTTCAACAATGATTTTCCATTCATACTGAAAGAAGCCAGGGTTTCTATGAAACTCAAACAAAATACTGGAATAATTCTTTAAGCAATATATAAAAAATGCATTGTCTTGCGAAGGCCAAACAAGTTTGAGTGCCAGGAAAATAATGCACTGTCTCTCTCCAATGGACATTATCGCTGCTGAATAGCATGGGGTTTGCACAGATGGTATTTATTGCCAGCAAAATACAAGAAATGACTGGCTGGTGTCAAACTGGGCCATGGATTGGAAGCACTGCATGAGAGACAGAGAAGACACGAAGTCAAAGGAGCACATTATGGAAGTGCTCGCTTGCCACAAGGCCCTGCCGTTGACTCTATTATAACGAATTCAGAGCCATACGGTAGCGGTTGTTGTCAATTCATATCACTTGACATAAGGAACAACAGTCATGACACCAGCTGAGTGCCGTCTCATTTATTTTCGGATGTTTGCAGCTCCTTTGTAAACAGTTCATCAGTAGGAAAGGTGACAGACTATTGAGTAGAGGTTTAGTGTACGTTCTTGGAATAGGATCTGCTTAGGATGTAGGAGCAGAGGGTTTGCTGATTGCCTCCATAGCAAGCTACTAAAAGGGTTTTCTTAAGAGAGACTGCGGATATCGTATAACCAGAGAAAGCCAAAGAAGAAGGAGGGGAGGCCAGTTGTCTCTGCCAGCTCAAAGAAATGGAGCAGAGAACATTTACCCTCTACACCAACCCACAGAGGAGATGGCATTCTGCACAGAGGGTGCTAAATCTGCCAGGTGATAAGGTCAAAATAGCTAACACCGATAGAACCTTTCTGAATCCTTTTGGGGGGGTGGGGGTGTGATCTCTGCATGGAGTGACTTTCAAATTCAGTTCATGGCTAGGCTTTTCCATTCCTTGTGTAGTCCTTAATCGCTGCGAGATTTTACTCAGAAGCCTGCAATAGTGGATATGAGCAAGAAGCAGAGCCACCAAAATATTCAGCCTGAAAGCAGCTGATTAAACACGTAGCTCTTTCCAATGGGGAGAAGTGAGTAAACAAAATCCTAAGCGGAAATCCTACAACATTTTTTTGTATCATTTCTCGTAACGAGATATAACCTTCATAGTTCTCCAAGTGAGTGTTTAGAAAGCTGCGCGTGTAGTTCCAGAACGGCCCTTGTCCTAGAGAAACTGCTGAGCCCAGCTTTTATATTGTTGCATTAATGCAATTTATTTACTGTGAAATGTTCGCATTATTGAATCCTATTCTTCTACGAGCTGCTCATTCCGTGAAAAGCAAACCATGCAGCTTAAATAAATAAAACAATACCATTGTGCTGGTAAGTCAGAAGGTAGGCTATTCTCTATAATGGAAATGCAAATAGGAATGCAATTGTTATTTCATGGATAAATGGAACTTACAGAAAGGTGGTGCAATGTTTTTCCCCTCTTTTGTTCATATAATCGTTAGGTCACGCACTAATCCATCCTTCGTTTGCCATATGCCATACATTTCAGTGGGCTGCAGTTCGGGGAGAATGGTATTTCAAAAGGGCTTATGAACGTTTCTTTTCTGATCGAGTAGCTCGGTGACCAGAGGTTGAGTTATCAAATCACCAAAGGTCTCCAAAAGTTATTTCATAGACACATCCTCTTTGCTGAAGATTACCCGAGATAATGGCTGGTTTTCTGCGGGTCTCTTACACGTTGGAGAGCATTCTCAGTGCAACATCCTTTTGGGCGGCTCTTGGCAGTCCAAACAATAAGCTGATGACCATATTACTTACTCACCGTGTCCTCTGTCTCTTTTTCCATTCCTTTCAAAGTTCAGGAATTATACTAATTAAGATTAAGAACAAATATATAACCAGGAACACTGAAGATGGCTCTTTTACTTTCTAATAAACATTTTTGTTGCCATACTTTTGTTTCTAGCATTCTAAAAGACTGGTGAATATTTTGTTGACATTTTTTTTCTTTTTTTTTTTTTTTTTTTCTATGCACACAATGAAGTTCAGAAAGATCTGGGGGGGGTAGCAGAATCGGAGGATTGTAAAGTCTAATGTAGGTGGAGGGAGCACATAACTATTGAGGGGCAGGAGCCAAAAGCTCGGAGCTAGCAGACCTCTGGACCATGAAGCGACGCAGAGCAAGGTACCGAAAGCGTGGGGTTGATGGTTGTTGCATTAATCCTGCTTTAATACTTCTAACATGCACGCTGGCCTTGCAGAAAGGGGCCTGTGTACAGAACGTTCCCCCCCTGCCGTCTGCGACTTTGCAGCTCTCAGATGCAGGGTAGACCCACTTGAATAAGCAGCTACGTTCCTTGGTGCTTATCCAAGGCAACTGAAACTGTGAAACTTCTGAGGCTCACCTTTCACATTAAATCTGTTTTCTTCAGGAAATAAATTCTCACTTCAGCTTGGCCTGTGCTACCTAAGTAGACAAATCAGGATGTTTTTCTGATTGAAAGGGCACGCAGAGACTGCTCCAGGCTACTAATACCATGCTTGTGTGGAATAAAGAGAGATAGCCAAGAGAGCTCAGGAGTGATAATAGGCACACGAAGAGTGCTGGGTTTCTAACACAGCCCGCCTTCACCACCACTTGCCCAGGGAAATGGTGTTTGCTTTATATTTCAGTGCCACTTACAAGGGTTCCTGCCAAAAGATGTAAAGGCAGAATTCAGTACCTGTATGAAGGCTACAGGATTTGAAAATTAGCTGAGGAACTACACTAATGCTACCTCAAAGATCTGGATGAGAATGGCAAAATATTTTCATTTCAATACACAATGTTGACATGGAAGAGGAAATTCCAAACTATCATCTTCTAACCTAGCACTTTAATGCCCCCATCCTCAATAGCTGTGAATCTGAATTTTGTTTTATCTTCCAGCTGAGTCTGATTCAGTTCCCATGTAAAGGACAGAGAGCTTTCCATTGGTTTCAATGGAGGTGTCATGGGCAAGGCCAATGGGTGAGTGAGCATTTACAGAATGAGGCATGAGCATTCACAAGTCATGAATGGATGACATGGTAGTGCATAGTACCCTCTGGGAATGCTAAGCACCCAGAGATTGATGTTCATCAGGCCATGTCCTACTTTACAGCTGGGACTGTCTCGTCTGAGGTCATCACAACGTGTTGCGTATGTGCACCCACATCAGCCTTATACAAACCGCCCTGGATCAAGACAGCGCACTCCGCAATGACGCTGCACAAGCACAGCACCCAGGAATGGGGTAAACGAGTCTGGGCTGGGTTCTGTGTTATGGATGGGGCCTGAACCCTGTCAACATCCTCTTGGCCCAAGAGCAGGTCTATCTGCCTGAATGAATCCTATCTTTGAGATTATTATTTTAAAATTCTATTTCTTCTCTATATTCTATAAAGGTATGTCTTTAATTCAGTATGGTAGAACCAACAGTGTTATAAGGCACTTCTCCTTCCACGCTTGTTAAATAATATTTTCCCAAGTTGTAGGTAAAAAGGTCCTTATCTCCAGGAGATAAGGGTAGGAGATAGTCCTGTCATATGAATCATTTTTGCTTGCCTGTCTGGAATTTTTATTACAATGCCAGATCCTCCACAGAGCAAAGAATATGACAGGAAAAGCCCGGACAGCATTCTCCAGTTCCTGTTGAGGTCCTTAGCCTTTAAATATTTCAGGCAGCGACTCTGATTCGGAATGAAAATGGACGAAGGAAAATATGGACTGAGTTTTTCAGGATGGGAGTTGCAGGAAGAGCTAGAGATGAGATTTATCAGGGTATGGAATAGGCTTCTAGTGGAAAGTTATGGCAAATTAGCCTGAATATAGTACTCAAATATATGGCAGGAAGCAATTCCAGAGAGTTATGGCAATAAGCAAAGTAGCCTACAGGTCTTTTTCATCTGGACAGTTTGGGAATGAGTCTGTGATTGGTTTCTCTCACAGCGCAGTCTGCAGCTGGTAAGCAAAGAGGGGAAAAAAAAAGTCAGGTTGTTTTGGGTTTTTTTTAAGTGTTCCCATTATTTTGTACTCTGGCCACTAGGTCATCCGATTCTCCATGTACTCATTAGTGTGTAAGTAAGTCATGTTGTCCACTTATTTACCCTATAGCACTCTGGAAACAATTTTGATTGTAGAAACAACCAACAGCATCTTGGAGGTGGTGGCAGGAAAGTAGGGGGACAAAAACAGAAGGGAAAGACCGAAACTGTTCATCTCCTCACTCCCCTCGCTGCCATAAGAGCATTCAGCTCAAGAGAACATTTTTTCAGGCCGTGTTCAATCTGCTGCAGTTTTAAATGTCTCAAGTGATAGGGAATATTTTCTCGCTACTTACTCGGAAGTTAGAGTGTGTCAGTTCAAACTAATAAATATCTGGTTTGACGGTGACATTTACAAGTTGCCTGCTCCACTGAGCTCAGCGCACAAGTTAACGGCTCACATTCTAAAGTCAGTTCCTTAATTATCTTGTCTTCCCCCCAAAGATTTGTCAGGAAGCCTTCTGGTGATATCCCCGATAGATGTGCTATGCCAGTGAAGCATGGCTCTGACTTTGACAAGCTTTCTGGGCTCCTGAAGACGTGGTAGGAGGAAGTGACTCAGCAGTCGTTCCAGGGCTCGTTCCTCCCACCCCCAAAAGATTTCCCTTAAAATGTGTTTGCTTGAGGGTTATTCAACTTTTTCATCACACATTCAACAGAAAGAAGAAAAATCTCCCCTCGAACAATGTTCTGTATTATTGAAGGCAGCTTGAGGAACAGATCTCGTATCTAGGACAGGGTAGAATATAAATTAAGAGGAGAAGAATATAAAATAAAGGACAAAAGGAAGTTAAACACAGTGTATGGAATCCAGAATTTTTTCATAATGAAATTCCTGCTTCTTAAATAGACCTGGGCTCTTTTCCCTTCTTCACAGATTTTTCCACTGAAAAAATTTTATTAGCAGTCACAAGGCTGGGAGAGAAGAGACCAAAAGATCCTATTGCAATGTGATTTCAGCTGTTTTTCTCTCTCCTTCATGAATCATTATGGAGGACAAATAGATATAAATTTTAGGCTCGTGGAACAACACCTTCTGTACATGCAGAAATCAATCATAATTCCTTCCAGAGTTAATCCTTATGATCTCATCAAATTACTGTATTAAAAATCATGATAATATCTTTTCATGTGAGACTCTCAAATACACAAGATGTAAATTAATTCTCAGAAAACCAACCTGGATGAATGAACCTGTTCTGTCAATGGTTGTACAGACACTTTTTGAAAAATTTACTTGTGCATGTCTACAATCACCTGGGGCCCAACAACAAAATCCTCAAGCCTTCCATCTTATTTGCTGCAACCATAGCACAGAAATTAGAGAGGAAACTTACTTTGGAACAAAAAATACGCTGCGATTTTGTTAAAATAGTTTAATCCTGAGCACCTGAAGTAAAAAACAAAACAAAAGAAAACAAAACAGAACAAAACAAACCACAAAAGCCTCAATATGTTCCTTGACAGAATAATTGCTTAGCGGACAAGAGATGCAGAAGGGGGCATCAGTATTTGCCCTGCTAAAGCTATATAGCATCCATATAAGCAAGATGAAAAAATATATACTAGCACTAATCAACAGTACTACCAAAGTGGCTTAAAATACACTTTCCTAGAAGATTTAATACTTTGCTCTAGAGCCAGGAGCGTATTTCAGACAGAAGTCTGTCAGTGCTTTCATTAACTTAAATGATGGAAAACTGTACTCATGTCAAATTTGCAGTGTACATTAAACTATCAAGGGGAACAGCATTCTTGAAGCCAGAATTAAGATTCAAAATGATCCTGATAAATTGGAAAGGTGGTGAAGATTCAATGAGATGACATTCAAAGTGGGCAGTGGCAATGTACTGTAGAGTACCGCAAGAGAAGACCTGAGCTGAAGTGCCTGTTGGTAGTGTAGTGTTGTGGCAGAAGTGTAAATCTCACCTGCTATATGTTACAGCAATGTCGTATATGAAATGTGGGAGGTAATTATTCTTTGGTACTTGGCACTGGTGAAGGCTGATCCAGAGAACTTCAGGACTATCGTATTTTGACAAAAAAAAAAAGAAAAAAATGTTAATAAATTAGCAGGAGTTGAGAGGCATCAAGAACAACAGCAGTTTTATCAAATATCTCTGAGAAAAGATAGAATAAATTGGAGCTTTTTAATTTTTAAAAAAGACAGACAGAAACACAGCAAGACAGTGAGAGAGGAGCCAGCCAGACGAGGGCTGGCGTTGGGGGCAGGCGTGAGCACTGCCCACCGGTACATGGAGATGGTTCAAAATCACTCACCGTCTGCTGCGTTCCACCACCTGCACTGGAGGAAGGAAAAGGTGATATTGCTGTGGGGTTTGTAAAGTTTACGGCTGGAAATTAGCAAACCCTTTCATGGTTATTGAATTGACGGAGAGATGAAATATGAAGTGTGACTGATGGGATAGAGGGCTCCTCTGCCCAGGAAAGGCATGTGGCAGTGATGGGGTGGCTCCCTGGTGTCCGTATCAGACCAGAACAAGGGAAGAGCCAAAGGAAGGCTGACATGAAAAGTTATTTTTAATCTTGATTTTTTAATACAATAATTTTATGAGATTGAACAGATTTATCTTGGAAGAAACTATAAATAATTTCTGCATATACACAGAGAAGAACAAGTGGAGCCAAGGGAAGAGACTTTGGCCCTCCCAGCTCCCGTTCATCTTAACACTGGTACCTCCTGCACTTCCCAGTTGAGACTGTGCTGGGAAGATGGATGATGCCTGTGCTGCCACAGCAGCAGATGAGGGTACCCAGTGGAGGTACGGATGCCTTGAGAGTCCATCTCTCACTGCTCACCAAGAAAACACATGCTGGGTGCAGTTTCTTTAACTTGAGGCAAACACAAGGTTAAACAAGCATCAGCTGTGATTAATCAAAGTATTCTGAGTCCTTTCTCCATACAAGGTGATTGGCCTCTGTTCTTAAGCCCTTTCCAATTATTCTGTGATCATAGAATCACAGAATGTTTTGGGTTGGAAGGGACCCCTAGAGGCCACCCAGACCAACCCCCCTGCAGGAGCAGGGACACCTTGAACCACATCAGGTTGCTCACAGCCCCGTCCAACCTGGCCTGGAATGGTCCCAGGGATGGGGCCTCCACCCCCTCTCTGGGCAACCCCTGCCAGGGTTTCACCACCCTCACTGCAAAGAAGTTCTTCCTTAGATCCAGTCTAAACCTCCCCTGCTTCAGTTTAAAGCCATCCCCCCTTGTCCTGTCCCAGCTGGCCCTACTAAAAAGCTTGTCCCCCCCTTTCCTATAGGCTCAGATGATACCCAGATTAAAGCATACCTTGCAACATGCACCCTCAGGAGAAAACAGTGAATGTCACCATCCTGAGGTACAGCCAAAAGGCATTCCTAAGGGACACTGACACTTGCGATCGTGAGAGTATATAACCATGTATGTTTTTAATGTATACAGCATTAAATATCTAAAGATGCAACTGAGGACAAACCTACCCTAAAAGACTGAAGATTTCAACGTGTTTATTTTGCTTAGAAGATACATAGAATGAATTTTAAAAACACGCAGCAACAAATGCAAGATAAAACTGTAAGCCAGCCCTCACTCAAGGCAGAGTTCTGCACCATTTTTTGCTTCTGAAAAATGCCATGGCACTTGTACAGAGCAACAAGAAAGCTAAACAGTGGAACTGACATTAATCATACGTTATTCTCCACTTTAAATGTCCAAGAAATTATCTACATTATTCACCAGGTTTGACACTTGCCATAATAGTCAAACAAAGCCTATTCTTCTTTCTGTTTTCACAGCTCAGCCTACAAACCCTCTCCCATGCCTGCTAAGAACAAGACACAAGAATTATGATTGCATCCACCCTCCTACAACGATAAGCTCCACGCCGTTCTCTCCAGCCATTCTTTCCCACACTTCTGACACACAATATAGGCTGAGAGATTTAGATGCTGAATCCCATGTAATGCTGTTACCCGCAATAACAAAGTAACTCTGCTGACATATTTTAAGGCATTTGCAGTCACAGTTAATAAAGCCGAGCAGTCAGTACTAGACTTACAGAAATGCTTGAGCTAACATTACAGGGTGGCTTTTTTTTTTTGTTGTTTTTTTTCAAAAATGTCTGATTTGTATATTTAATAGTGGCATTAACTAAAACCTGGAAAGCCTGCGCCCTCAGTGGTGGAACTGAAAAGGGCATCCACCTTTAAATCCAAGCAAATAAAAGACCATAATTCCTATGGGATCTCAAAATTGGATACTTAAGGTGGATTGTTGGAACAAAACATTAAGCACAGCTCTGGTTTAGTAGTTGTCATAACCAAAGAGTGTTAAGGCAGGAGGCATTCAAAGGATACAGATATAACATATCTCTGTTTTAATGAAAAACCATGGGGTTTAGAACCTCCTTGCCATTCAGCTGGAAATATCCCTCGCTATGGGTAGAATTTTTGGAAAAACCTCTCCTGTGTGTCTCTGTGGTTTATACAGTGGCTGTTTGAGCTGAGCCACTTCATGGTCCTCGTTAATTAATCTTCTCCAACATGTCAGATGAATGTGAGATGAGTATTCTTTGCGACCTTGGTTTTGCCCACCTCCAACTCCAAGTGAGTGGCATGTTGTTGGGTATAAAACAAGAAGTAAGACTGGGAAGCACTTGTCCAGAAGAAGGAAAATTGTGAAGAGAAAAGAGAATGCCAGGGAGTGACTGTGGCTAGCATCGCAGGTTTTTGCCTGGGGAAATAAAATAATAGGATGTTATGTGGAAAGGTCGAAGAATGAATGACTACACGGCAAAAGAGAATAAAAGCACAGGATACTTTCACAGCTGCCATCTGAAATACACTTGCTTGCTTTTTCTGCCCAGGAAAAGGCTATAGTTTAACCAGAAATTAAACTGCTATCATTTATATGCTTTCTGCATCAAGAGAGCGGCCCGAGCGGTATTTATGCTGTACGTGCTGATATTTCATGCTATGTGTGCTACCTACAGTCCATTACCACGGCACTGCCAGATGCACTAAAATACAAGGTATTCACTATATCACCCGGGAGCCTTCTGTGGGTCCTTCCTCAAATGAAGGGTTTGTCTGTTATTTACGGGTCTGATCCCAGTCTCCGGTGCAGCCTGGGGAGAGCTGCTGATGCCAGAGTTAGTGATGACAGCTCCTGAAAGGAATCTCTGCCCAGTTTGGATGGGGATGGAAATTTTTTTACAGACTGCGTGCTGGAAATCCCTTAAAGGACTAGAAATCCCTTAAAGAACTAGAAATGCCTCTCCCGAGCGTTTCTTGCCCACATCATTTATCCTCTTTCCTCCTCTTATTTCTATTCCTTTTGCTTTGCTGTTGTCTCTCTGCAGTCGCAGAGCTGGGTGATCTCCCTCAGCAGGCACAGGCTCTGAGCTAAGGATGCTGCATATTGCACTGGCTCTATTTATATGGCTCCCCAGTAACCAAAAAATACATCTGAAGAATGTCATTGAAGCAGCTGTCTTCCCTATCTGGACCACTGTAGAGCAGACTTGACTATAATACAGGGGTTTCTTCGCAGCAATATTTGTGGGCAAAGTACTGTTTAGAAAGAAAAGCAGATATTTTTTTTTTTTAAGAAAAACACAATAACATTTTCTGCAAAAAGAAAGCCCCTTCTTTCCAAAAACAGGTTGGGGAGCAAACTACTTCTTGGAAGCCTCCTTGTGTCAGTCAAGTCTCTCCTGGCAGGAGGTTTTGAACAAGATATAGTAATCTTGTCTCATCTCAAAGCTTTTCCTATAGAAAATACGTCACTTGGTCTTGTTAATGAGTCTAATTAAGTCAGAATCTGCAGACAGAGAGGCCAAGAAGAACTGTAAAGAATTCTGTTCACACCACCTACTGAAAAAAGCTCTGCTGTTGAACTAGAGAAGGCAACAGTGTTACTGGGGTGTCGGAGATGCTTACAGCTAGAAACCCCCCGTGGCCATGAACTTCACAGTGCATACACAGTGACCGCCTCCGCACAAGACACAAGGCAAAGAAAACGAGGCTATTTTCGGAACACGAATCAACCTCAGCACTGGCAAAGAGACTGCCCATGCCTGACCTGCAGCAACCAGAATTGTTTTTGCTTTAATGCCTGTTCACTCCCTATGAATTGTTTTCACAGTCACCGTCTTGCCCCCGGTAAGTTCTGCTTGCCATTTCCACCTCTGTCCTGTGAAAGGATGGGGAAAGACATAATGGCTAAACCAAATTCTGTTCTCATCTCTGTCCAACAGCACATCTAGTCTTGGCTTAACCTATGCTATGGCGCTATTTGGCCCAGTGTTTGCACGGTCTTTTTTTTCTTCCCCTTGGTCAACTGGAGTTTCGGTGCCTTGTGTTCAGGATTCTCCTTGTATGTCCACCTGCTTCTACCCTAACCATTTGGGACATCAGCTTTTCAGAGAAAGCGCTGTCCTTTTTTAGGTACATGCTTTGCTATGAGACCATTCAAATGTTGTGAATTGAGTGAGAGATTGGCTGATAAATTAAGAGTTCAACTGACGTCTTCTTTTTTCCTTTATTTTGTATCTCTCGATCTTTTCCATTTTTGTGGTTTAAAAAAATATGTTAACACCACCCTGAGCTTAAATGCCACCCCACTGAGGAGGGAATATCAGTGAATAATGTGAGCTTAGGCGTTTAAGCAGAATATCTAAAGTAACACTGTAATACCTGAAGGGAAATTATTCAATTCTTAGAATTATTACAGATCATTAAAGTGTTATTTTAAACAGACTGAAATACTAATTATTGCTTTAACTGAGATTCCATTTATAACAAACTACATTTAAAATTTCATCAAGAAAGCAAGTGCAAGAGGGATTATTCATATCTACCTTGTTCGCGGGGCAGCAGTAAATTCAACTCGTCAGCAAGGTATTCAAATCAATACAAAACGAACCAGCACGTTTACCAGGAGAAAAATTCTTGGCTTTTCTGAAGCTCAAATAAACCAGAAAGCAATATATTAGAGCTCGGATCTGAGGCAGTAAATGATAATATTTTTTTCTCTCTACCCAAGCTAGAAACTCCACACAAATAAATAAATAAATAAAACCCAACAGAAATCTGACACAGGCTGCCACTTCTTCTCACGTTCACTCAACTAAATCATCCCTTGTGCTTTGATCAATTTTAGGAGCAAGCTAGTTTTCTTTCCAACCGAAAGATCTAAAGAAGACCACCTGTAGAGTAGGGAATGTAGAAGACATTTTGGCACTTCCCTCCGTGAGTTGGTACCCAAACATTTTTTGCCTTGAACAACAAAGGGCTGGATAGAGAGAGTTCATGGAAATAATTACGGAACGTTGCAGCTACTCACTCCTTCGGTGCTAGTTTAACCTGTACCCCGCAGGATCCCTGTTTACTTAAGACTTCTGTGGAGCTGGATTACTCTTGTCAGCAGGAGTTAAAGACACTTAAGAAGAGGAAGAACAGAAATCTCCACCTTTGCAAGCCAACCTCATCTGCCTGTCAACCAAGACTTGCCCAGATCTTACAGCCTAAAGAATCAGTGCAGGACCTCCCAGCATGGAAACTAATGCCAAGGAAATAGAAATCCTTCCTAACAGTATCACAGGGTCATGCTCCCGAGCAAGCTTTACCCTTATTTAACCAGATGTTTTTAGAGGAGTTCTGCTCCCCAACTCACCTACTCCATCTCAATGAGAACTCAGGAGATTTGGGAACTGCAGCAGTCTGTCCTTTGGAAGGTTGTGGCCCAAGCTGCTGTTTTTTTCTCTGTATCACAACTGCAGAGTGCATGTCACTGTTCAAGACAACTTCTGTACAGCTGCTCATGCTAAATTCCTCCCAAACCCTCTACTGCTTTCCTCCTTTTGCTCCTATTCTTTCACCATTGCTTGCTGCCTGCTTTGCTTCTGGCTTTGTGGGAGACATGCACCAGTCACCCCTTGGTGGCTTTCTGGAGATATGTCTTACTGGCTTTTAATTTCGCCTTTTGAAGTACGTACCATATTTTTTTATAAAAACCCAGACCAGCTGGTGTTTGGGGAGCTATCTCAACTTAGGTGACCAAGAAGCAGCAGAGTTCAGTGGATAGGACACTGGCATGGGTCTCTGAAGACCTGGGTTCTGCTTCTGTCTCCAACCCAGGCATGTTCAGCAGCTGTGGATAAGTTCTTTCACCTCTCTGTTTATGGGCTCTGCGTATTTGGCATTTGTTTTCCAAGCTTTTTTAGTTTAAGACCATTCATTCCCATGTGCTTGAATAGAGCCCAATATAATGTGGCCCTGATTTCATTTGAGTTTGCTGAAGTATGAAGAAATAACTAGAGGGGTCCTGCATTTCAGAGCAGTAGATAAAGGCTGAAAACAGTAGTACAACTGCCAATCCTTATTACTGCCAATGCACTTACTCTCAGGGAGTTCTTTCTTTAAGATATGCTCAAAATTCTCTCTTATTGTAGTGCATAGAAGAAACTTAGCAAATAACCCCAGTCTTTTAAAACCAGAGAAAGTGTGTGATATAAAAGAAGTGATGTGTGTTGAGACAAGGAACCAAAGTCGTTTGCTTATTCTTGTAAGAGTGCAATGACGTGCTTCCAGGTTTAGAGATTATTTACTTTCTGAAATATTTTTTAGAGAGTATATTGTGGTCATATTCACAATTGGCCTCAGAGAAGGACATGGACTTGGAGCTTGTTCAGAGTAATTTAATCAATCTTATACAAAAAAGCAACAGCCAACCATTATGGCCCAAGTCAATACTAAAATGATTTCCCAAAACTCATTTCAAAGTCACTTCCAGGAAACAACTGGTAGCTCCAAAACTCTGAGGCTCAACTATAAATTTAATTTTCTTTAAGGTCTGTAATTGAGCTTTTTTTTAATAAAAAAAATGGTGTATTGCCATTTCCTTTAAATAAAATATTGTGCATTGGGTGGCATGTCGTTGTGTTCCTGCTAACTCCTCATTTTTCTAACGGGAATCAATATAATTTGTAAGCTTGTTACCACCTCACAGTGACTAGAACTATAAATGCAACTCATTTTGTTATAAGAAAAATAAACACATGGCACAAATTTAATCTGTCTGCCTACCTACCAGATGGAGAAAAGAACAGGGCCAAGCCACCGATGGAGTAACTGTTTAATCACATCAGCTTGTTGTTGACTTACGAGTACAAACAAGTCCACTTGCACCGTTGGGAACTCACCGTGTTTTCTCCCAGCGTCTGGAAGTGCACGGCAGTTAATGCTTTATTCACAGATTAGAGCGATACGTGATATGATCGTGAGATAATGAGGAAATAACATCTTTATTACTACGGGCTCATTTGTAACATAACTACACTCGAGAGCTAAACTGTTCCATTTCATGTCCTGAGTCTACCTCTGCTTGATTTGAAAAGTCTCCGATATTTATGAACTTTTCTTATGAATGCTATAAACATATCGTAAGTAATTCATGGCATTTTCACAGGCAGCATCACTTACTTCCACAAGGTGTTTATGGGGGGTGGATGTTGTGACACTGCTGTCATGGTTTAACCCAGCTGTCTGCTCACTCCCTGCCAGTGGGATGGGGGAGAGAATCGGAAAAAAGGTGGAACTCATGGGCTGAGATGGAGGCAGTTTCATAGGACAGAAAAGGAAGGGGAAATGATAACAATGATAAATGAATATACAAAACAAGTGATGCACAATGCCATTGCTCACCACCTGCTGACCAATGCCCAGCCTGTTGCTGAGCAGCGGCTGCACCCCCCGGTCGGCTCCCCCCAGTTTTTGTGCAGCACGACACCATACGACTGCGTTCACATGCTAAAGGTTTGGTCAATGCAAAAAGGTGCAATAGATTTTGGCCGATTTGGGGATACTTTAGTTTCCATTTAAACGAATGA
Source organism: Butorides virescens (assembly GCA_017310255.1). Lineage (NCBI taxonomy): Eukaryota > Metazoa > Chordata > Aves > Pelecaniformes > Ardeidae > Butorides > Butorides virescens. The sequence goes on along the minus strand of JADKXX010008014.1, from coordinate 149,688 downwards.
AATTATTCAAGGCCAGGTTGGATGGGGCTCTGAGCAACCTGATCTAGTTAGCAGTGTCCCTGCTGACTGCAGGGGGGTTGGACTCGACCTCTAGGGGTCCCTTCCAACCCAAAACATTCTATGATTCTATGATTCCATGGGTTAAAAGGATACTCAGAGGAGCAAAGAATGGCAAGCATTTGTCTGAGAACACCCGATGTTGGCTATGGAGTGGGGAGCGGGTACAGCTCTGGTAGCACTGCTGGCTTGTCGAAATATTGCCTGTAAAAAAGGCAAATTCTACCCTTCCAAAAAAAAAGCAGCGTGAGGCCTGTCACCTGTCTAGTTGTTTGTGTCGCTGTGTTGTCATTGACATGATCTACCTAAGCAATCCCCACGCGTTCTACAAATCAAATAAATTAGACTCTGGGGGAGTATTAGGGAACAAGGAGAGAGATGTGTTGGAGGGAACAGGTGGGATCATAAACCAAAAAAAAAACCCCACACATTTTGTCTAGGACTGCAGGAATGTCAGTGTCTGCTTACCGTTAGATTAGGACATTCTGCATATTTTAAAATTCCTCAGTTTATTTGTGATTTTTTTTCTCACACCTCTCCCCCTTTTTTTATTTTATCTCCAATTTTTTTTTTTTTTTTGGTGGGGCACACAAGGAGAGAAAAGTGAGAGGGAGGATAGAAAGAAGGAAAAAAAAGATATAAAGCTTCAATGATCCATTAAAGACATTACTAACACAATATGAAGATTACCATAAATTCTACACATACCTTTAACTCCAGGAAAAAAAAAAAGAATCTGTTGTCTGAGAGTTTTGTTGATGTTTCTGGGGTATATTTAAACAAACAAAAAATCTTACGGAAATATCAATGCAAGTATGATACCAAAAATAAGCTGCAAATTTAAAAGAAAAAATTACCTTTAGAACTACTTACCCAAGTACCTGGTAGATTTTCTATCACATTGTCTTTTAATAGGCATTGGATGGCTTTTTGGAAAAAAAACACCGTAATTCAAGCAGAAATAAGAGGCCTGATGCAGCGACCACCAGGCGAGGTTCTGTGGTCTTTGCAGTGCAGGCAGTAGGATCAGATTATCATAATGGTTGCTTCTGGTCTAAAATCTATGAGCCTATGAATCACGGTAATGATACGGCCGCCGAGTCAATTAGCGGCATACATTCCAGGAGAAAGAATTAATTATCATTCATTCACCTTCTGCCTTGACACCTGTGGAACTTTCTGTTGGGTCATTTACCTGTGCTGGGTTTCTTTGAGTATTTCACCCAGATCACTTCAGCTTTGGCCGCTGGATTCAGAAACCTAGAGAAACAAAGCCTTTGGCTCTTTTAAATGTCTTGGTTAATTTTGCTGACAATAGACACAGGGTATCTAGGGATTTGACATAGACTTTTCCTTCCCACCACTGTGGACGTGTAGGACAGGAGGTCACTAGGATCCGTCCGGATCGTAACAATTTTTCATGAGAGCACAGAGAACACTGAAAACCTAATATGATACAATACATATGTGTATGTTTATGTATGTAGAAATCAATGTCTGCAATATAAGTAAATTTGAGAGGACAAGAGATTACATACGAAGATGGAAAGGTTTGTGTTTGCCTACAGATAGGATTAGGGGAGGCTATTCCGACATTTAGAAATCTAACACAATTTAAACACTTGCCTAGCTCTTTCAGTAGTTTCTTATATACATGCAAATAACTCTGGAGTAGAAAGTAACCACAATTTAACTGTCCCAATTCATAAGCTCCATCTACTTCTGACTGATTTGAAAAGTCTCTGGTATGAGTTCTGATGACTTTGCAAGGTATAGCAGGCAATATCTGACCATCAAGTGCCGCAGGTCTGCGAGTGAGTACTACCAATTCCAATTCTGTGTCTCAAGTCAGCAGCTCCACAGAGTCTTGCCCGGACCCCTGAGAGACCTCCCTGTTTCCTCCTCCAACCTCCAAAAAGGTTCTCAAGTGCTCCAAAGCCTGTGCTGTTGATGAGATCAAGAAAAGACAAATTATTATGACTTTTGCTATTTATGGTGCAACCACAATTATTTTTTTCTTTAAAGAACTGCTCTTTCAAAGTAGTGCTTATTTTGTTGTTTATGGATTTCGCACAAAGCTCCCTATGGTGAACTCCAGCAAAGTTAGGAGCAAGAAGGACACGCAAGGGTTCTGGCCCCTCTCAGATTCAATAACTGTATCTATAACAGATGGCTAATTACAAAGATAACTATTAGCCAATCTTAGTAACACTTAGCTCTTCCAAAAATGTCATGAAGAGGTATTCTGGCACACTGTGTTCCAGCACTGCAACTGAAGTGAGCCAAACATACTCTGCCCTAGGCTGGTGCAGAGATTGAAAAACCAGAATATCTGTTGTCCTGATGGCTTATTTTAATTCTCTCTAACTGTGACCCTTTATCAACCACGGAGCTTTATTCAAGACCAGCAAGGGCTGAAAAATTGGATTTGCTTGGCAGGTAACCTTTCTTACTCTGCCAATTAAGCCAGCAGAAGAAAAAAAAAGCCCCTGATCTCCTGTGAGAAGAAACACCAAAGAGATCAAAGACTGGATCTGCTCTCCCAGCACCACCACCAGTGAGTACATGTGATGTGTACTTGGGCAGAGTGCTCCTGCACCGTACAGCTGAAGTGGGCACATCATCAGGATTTCGATTCATCTGGAAGATCAGCATGAGCTACTGAGGTGCTGGACATTCATAAATATGGAACAGATGCTGAGCATCATCAAATTTAGCCTGACAAAATTTCTGGCTGAAGAAAGGGAACTTGTCTGGTAAAGGCGTATGATAATCTTAAAAGTGCCTGCTCTGATGGACAGGCCAGTGCAATGGTTTTTCCTGTGCTCCCCGGCCAATTAGTCTTAAAATCTTCTCTGCAGTGCCCTGTTTTCCACAAGATTGTCTCCCCTCTCCTCCCCCTTCTCCTGCTCCCACGGCGTCTAAGATTGAGGTGCTATTTTACAGAGAGTGAAATATGGATGAGCACCCTCTTAGGCAGGTAAGAATATTGTCTGCGGCCTTGCAGAGCTCCTGGGGGAGCAGGAGAGCCCTCGGGTGCCTGCGGAGAAGGTGGGATGGCAGCCACGGCGGTGCTGTGGGCAGAGGGCTGGCCGGGATCATTCATGTCTCCCCAGATGGTTCTCTCCCTGGTGGCTCATAGCTCTTTTATCCTCCCAAGTAAATCCACACTTCACTTGGTGACCCCTGCATCATGAAGACTTGGGGGTTTGGGGTTGGTTTTTTTTTTTTTTTTGAGGGAGCCAAGGCTCTTTGAAAGTGAGGGCACAGATGCTTATTCTCCATATTCCCGAGCTCCCAAACTGGGGTCAGCCATAGGTGACACCTTTCAGCCCCGCGTAGCACTCCCAATAAATAGGATTCCTGCTCTCCAGCACCAAGAGGCTGTTCATTTAGCGTGTCGCCTGCCCCGGATAGCAAATCTGAGCCGGCCAATTTCTCCGCCTGGCTGCACAGGGAGCCCGGTGCCCTGATGCAGTTTTGTATTCATCCCTGGCAGCTGGGCTGGAGAAGGTGGGAGCTGCAGCGAATAAACCAGTCACCGGCTCTGAGCCCGAGAGGCCAGAAGAGGAGCTGTGCTTTGGGTTCTCCGCCGTTGATCTTCAGCTAATGTAAATCAACGTGATTCTGCTGGCATCGGTGGAAATGAGCTGATTCATGCCATTTATAGTTTCTTCTTGTTTACTTACTGCATCTTAATGACTGCCAGGCACAAAACCACCTGACTGAGGACATTAGATACACAGGCTTTATACCCTTAATGTTTTGTTCAGTTAAAGACTAACAAAGAAGACAACTTCAACTTCTGATGAGAAAGCTAGGCCCCTGAACGCTTAGCACTAATAAGGTGCTTTTCAGTTCCTAAGTGCTTTACAAACATTAATTAATTATTCCTTTCAACACCACTTGGTTATTTGCTGTTACTAGAGTGCATGTTTACCAAGTTAGCTCCATTCGTGCACAGCACGTTGTTGGCAGCAGGCAGGAGCATAAATTGATCTATAACCACACGCTGTAATTTGCAGCAGATTTGCTTCACCACACAGCATCAGTGCGGCGACAGCGGCAGCTCGGAGGAGTGACCGCTCCTCCCCGCGTCCGCTGGCGGCGATAACCTTTACCTGCCCCGCCACGCCGAGCAGAAACACCGAACCTATTTGCTGCACGATGCAGCTAATTCCACAGAAACATATGTCAAACAGGAGCCTCCAGCTTGAGCCAGCTGCCAAAAGGAGCAGCGAATTTTGTTGTGCATCCCATCGAAATACCCGTTACAGTACGGAAGTGACGCAGAGAATAGGCAGATTTCTCATAAAACCCATCAGTGAGGTTGCCACCATGAGACAGCAGAATTTCCAGCATGCAACAGTTATTAGAGAGAGAAAATATTCCTGTCCTGTATCAGGAGGTGGCCAATAACTCTCACCAAACAAACCCCAGCCCATGGCTCACATCCCTGCTCTGTTCACGTCACACCAAGGACTTGAGCCATTGGTACTTGAACCAACTTAACAGTTGGGCTTGACGATCTTAAAAGGTCTTTTCCAACCTAAATGCTTCTGTGATGTTTGGCTTTCTGGAAGAGTAGCCCTAGCCACTGAGTTCTCATTTAGTTTCACATCCCCATATCTCTCTCCCCTTACATCGCATGCTAAAGGGGAGGAATGTTTTCTGGCAAAAGTTTTATCTGAACCACTGTGTTTCCACTGGAAACGAGCATTTCGGTGTCCAGCGCCTATTGCCATCGGCATGATAACCTCTGCAATTAAAAACAGGGTCTTGGGAAGTGTTAGACCATCCCTTTTTAATTAGAGCCGCCCAAGATTTTTCCAGGGAACAGATTTCTGGCTTAAAAAGATGGAAAGTATCAAGCTGACCATAAATGTCCACAGAACCCAGGAATGACTGTCTGCTGCGCCTCCTGCCCGGCCGGCAACACCACCGGGGGGGACCCAGGCCCCGCTTAACCAGGGGCTGGTGCACAGCAGGTGAGAAGCCAAAAGTGTACGTACCTCAGTCTGGTTTCATGGAGAGTAGCTTGATGGTAGCTTGCACCAAGGTGGCTCCCTCGGCTTCCTTTCATTTTCTTCAAGCCCTCCTTGCTCCGGTCAGCTTTAGCTGGTGCAATCAGTGATGTAGCTTAGTGTCACGTACACAGCATGAAGGAAACCTGCAGAATCAGGGACTAAACCTTTCAGTATCAGTAACCTCCATCCCAAGAGTAGTAAGGAATGTCACACTTTAATGCTCCGAGGCATGCAGCATGATTTATCCCTGGAAACATCCAAGGCCAGGTTGGATGGGGCTCTGAGCAACCTGATCTAGTTAGCAGTGTCCCTGCTGACTGCAGGGGGGTTGGACTCGATGACCTCTAGGGGTCCCTTCCAACCCAAAACATTCTATGATTCTATGATTCTATGATTAATTAGCCATCTTTCATCTTGTTTGTATTTAAAATGCTTTGTCTGCAGGTAGAGCTGCACTGGCACACTCTGCAAATGTGGCATGGAGGGCAGCTATATAGGCAAATGCATCTTCTTATAGATTATATTCAGATTTATAGAGATTATATTCAGATTTATATAGATTATATTCAGATTTATTATAGATCATATTCAAGACCAGGTTGGATGGGGCTCTGAGCAACCTGATTTAGTTAGCAGTGCCCCTGCTCCCTGCAGGGGGGTTGGACTGGGTGACCTCTAGGGGTCCCTTCCAACCCAAAGCATTCTGTGATTCTATGATCTCTAAACAGAAAGAAAAATGTATTGGCAAACAGTTTATTTTGCCTGTATGATTGTATCTATACCTGGGCTTTTGCCAACACGGCTATTTTCTCACAGTCCTACTCAGTAAAGCTTTCTAATGTACGAAAGGCCTGAGACTGGTTACTGAGCGTTATCTTCGACGTGAGTGTTTACAGCTTCCAGCATCTCGACTGAAAGAATCTCGCTATAAGTAATACACAAGTATTTACTGGAATCAGGCAGGCGAAATTCAGTCTATTTTCACTCTGAATAGTTTAAGCCGCGTTCTGTGATTCTTTGATGGTTTGTTTGGGAAGAAAACAAAGCCCCCTCCTGCTGCTGAGTTCTAATTCGCCTCCATCTATGCTCGGGACAAAGACGCGGTGGGGTAATCATGCCCACTTCTCTCGTCGGCTCTGCCAATGCACCGCGCTTTCATCGGAGAAAACGGCGCATCGCACAGCCAGGCAAACAAAAGATTTGAGATGATATTCATTCATTCCAAACCAAACACAACAAGTCGTTTCTTTTCTGAAGTGTTGAGAAACAAGAAAGCTTTTCTATTTAATGAAACATGAACATCTCTAGCTATAGAAATGAAGTGCAATTTCAATCTAAGAGTAGAATTTTCAGCTTCTGACATATGGTTTATTCCTACTTCAGACTTAGGGAGGTTGCACGCAAGTCCCGGTTTTCTGCATGTCAGCACTCAGTGCACGAAACAATTAATTAAACCATGTGTCGTATTCTAAAGGATATCTTTTCATTGCTTATATACGATATATTTTTACACCGATACACTGTAAAATATTTATATGCTAAAAGCACAATAATTACTGTCATACCACATGTGACTTCAGGATAAATGTAATAGCATCCCAGGCGTAGGCTAAGCAGTTTGCAGCAAATACGTTGAGAATTACACAAAGGATACCAGCCCGCAACGTGCAGAAGCCATTCTAATATCCTTCCTACAAAGGAAGGGACATACCAGGGTAGCGGATCATATCTTCCGATAATCAAGCTCCGTTGCTAGCCAGAAGCAGATCTTCTTCAGGAGGATGCAAAATCTGCATGAAAAATGTGGAATTAAATGGCTATATGTAAAATGGCTTTCCAGTATTCATCAGGAAAATATTTGGCTCGTGCTGTGAAATGTGAGGGAGTTTTATCCCTTTCTGAAATTGGGATTAACAGCCCCTGGCCCCTGAACTCATTCTAAATAATTCACCTGTGGATGTTCTCTTTATTCAAAATATCCCCAGGTTTTAGGCTTTTTCTATGCTTTTGGTCCCTGTTACATTCCTGGCAATAAAAAACCCAAACTAACTTAACATATCCCAAAATTACTTTTTTCCACCTTTTGCATCCAGTGACTATTACCCACCACCGCTTGAGAAATGCAGCCAGTTAATACAGTCTTCACAGCAATAACTTGTACAAAAGCATCCAAACCCAATAGTCATTTCCAGCAATGTAAACCTGTGATTTACTCATGCCACAGAAAAGTTTTTTGGCACTTTTTTTTTTTTTTTTTTTTTTATTACCGTAGGAACCGAGCAGGAGCTTGCACTTGCCTCTTCGGAATTTGTAGGAGAACGGAGCAGGAGAGAGGAAAATATAAAACATGTTCCCTCTTGCACTTCTCTGAACGAGGGTGTTGGATGTGTTTGCAACATAACCAGTTGCAGCCGATTGGCACCAAGCCCTGACAAGCTCCCTCTCTAATAAAGTGTGTTTCTCTCAATACCAAAAATCTAATCGTCGGCGCTCGCTTGATACGTTCAAAATGTAAAACATGTTAAACATCCTAGGCACTGAATATGTGAAAAGGATCATTATTCACAGGCTCCTAATCAAAGCTTCATTTCGTGTCATGATTTGTTTGGTTTTACATGTTTCCTCCTTGCTTGAATGAAACCGGCTGGTGCTGGAAAATGTCACATCTAGCTCAGAGAAGCCAGGCAAGGAGTTGTGCTGCATTCAGAAATGCCCAGGCATAATGGGTTGTTTGTGTTGGGTTTGTTTTTTTTTTTCTTTTGGAAAAGTCTGCACTGTTTGCTAGGTTGTAAATTATTGATTTATTTGGTGATTTACTTTGCAGCAAATTGAAGCTATATGCAAGCTAAATACAGCTTCACTGAAGCTAATTAGGATGATGGGGGCTATAAAGATTCAGAAATAGATAATTGTATTTGTTTGACATGTACACTACAAGCCAAAAATATGCCCCTCTTCTACAACACATACTCACTATATAGAGCAAACGGAACTTAAAAGACATTTATTTCATTAACAGTCAAAACTTCTCTCCCTGTGAAAGCTTTAAGGTGCTACGAAGCACTGATGTGGGAACATTTGAGGCTCTCCTGGCTTGCCTGCAAGGACACATCACCCCACGGTGATGCTGGGGCCACCCAGGGTCTAAGCCAGTAAGTGGGGCTAGGGACGCCAAGAGCTCCCCACATTTTTTTTCCACTGAAAGGCAAAATACAATTTTTATATTTTTTGCAGAGTTTGCCACATGAAACATTGACCAAATTATCTTTTTCTGTACTTGTTGGGGCCACAGATGTTCCTAGCAAAAAAATAGATTTTGAAGGTACAAGCATCTGGGTGGAATAACTGGAAGCTTGGCACCGAGCTGGTAACGGCACGGAGCGTGGACTGCAGGGCACAGAGATCTCACCTGCGCCTCGCTGGAGGCAGAGTTCAGTTCCTGGAGCTTCAGGGTTGTTCTCATGGCTTTCCCAGAGAGAAAGGACTTTGACTTTCCGTATGGATTTTTCTAGAGATGAAAACATACCACCGCAGATTTCTCCCTCAGGATCAAATATCGAGTGATTGCATCTGGAGTGGGATGCAGATGATCTGAACAGAAGCCCAAGTTCTGTCGCAGATGCACAACAGATTTTGGCATCTCGGCTGCTGATGTAGATATATTCCAGCTAACTTTTAAGCTAACGAGGCAGGATACCTAAGGCAGCATAAACCTGGGTGGGATTGCCAATCCACAGCTTTCTGTACTTTTAAATCTATGCTGCTGTAGGTATCCTACCTGGTTAGCTTCAAAGTCAGCACCAGTAGCCAACACGCCAACGTCTTGTGCCGCGGGACAGACTCTATCCTGGAGGGCACCCCTACACCAGGGCATGTGGGGGGACGGGGATTCCTGCTAGGGAGAGCCAGCATCACGGGATACACAACATCACATTCCCACACTCCGGACCAGCCTGACGGGTGAGCTCTGGGAGCCAGAGACCTCGAGATCCCAGAGCCTGCAAGCATAAGCACCCAATGCCCTGAAGGTTTTTGGACTCTCCCCTGCGAAATCGAGCACCTGAAAGCCCTGACTCTAATCTAAAAAAAAAAAAAAAAAAAAAAATCCTTTCCATCCCAAGCCCTTGCCTAATGAAATCAGTATTCTGGTCAGCTCCACCACTAGAAAAAGCAGCTGCAGTGTGCAGGGAACACACTTGGTTTTCCCGGCTCCATGTGCTAGTGTTTCGCAAATGAAATTTTCTCTGACTTTCAGGCTATATGAAATCTTGAAATTAAAACGAAATGTAATTGTCAATGAATGGAAAGCACTACTCTTTGGCCAGCTCTATCTGTAGACAGAAAATTTCTGAGACTTCTCAAAGTGTCTTTCATGCCATCTCAAATTATTTTCCTTTATTTTTTTTTTTTATTGAGATCTCCAAAGCCAGCTGCTTAGGGGTTTTCAGTGCCCAAATTCCCACTCATTATTTCATTTGACACTCAGATCCCTTGAGCAGCACTGAAAAATTACTAAGCCTTAATATCTGTGCGAGACTTCCAAACAATAGCTACAATGAAGAAACTGGTCCTGGCACTAAAAACCAATGAATATGTAAGACAAATTGTATCTGGAGAGAGTAAACACATTAAAACAGGCTACCAGTAGCGTCTTTCAAAAGATATACAATGTAAGCCGCATACTCTTCAATAGCTCAAGGGGCTTATAGTCAATAAATTTAAAAGGCTGCAACCAAAAAAGTCAAAGCTAAAGTACAGTATGCAAATGGAAGCTAGAGTGCACTCTTCTTTTGAACCTTAGGACAGAGTTAATAGAGGGGAAATGACAAAATACATAAAAAGGAATGCACAGGATTTGACAGAGCATGTTTTTTCTTTTAACTTCAAGGCAAACTACCAGACTATTTTGGTTTACAGATAAATCAAACAAAGAACTTTTATCAGTTTGCATAAAAGTCTCATTTTCAGCATTGGCAAGATTAAGCTTCAGAGCCTTATTCTGTATGTGCATGTGGGGGATTACAAGGGAAGCAGTGTAAATAATGACCTTGTCAAAGAGAGATTAGCTTCGATGATTATATGGTAAAATAGTTGTGTTTTCTGCACTTACAGATTAAAATACCCATTGGCAGCTTCTGTAAACTCGTAAAACTCATGGATATTTGCGGTAATAGGGTAATGACAGTAGCAGTATCTGACAGCCCCATTGCTGCCTCTTGACATTATTCATGGTATTCTGATGTTCAGTCTGGGGAACCGGATCCTCAGCCTTGCCAGATTTGTTTGCAGTGGCTCAGGGTTTATGTGACAAAAAATGTTTCCTTTAGGAATTCCCCTTAATTTTACAGTTACGTGGTCACGCTAAATGCAAATGCATTGGACCCATCTTGTCCTGTTGATTTTTCACAACCTACCCCTGTAGATGTATTGGATCCATCTTGTCCTTTTGATGTTTCACGACTTACCCCTGCAGATGTATTGGACCCATCTTGTCCTTTTGATGTTTCAAGACCTACCCCTGGCCTCTCCCAGCTGACTAAGAGCACACACAGGTTGGTTTTTCACTGGCTTACCCCTCATTCTGACATCCACACTTGTTTAAACTGTCAGTAAAATTTAAGTAGCTGGACTGTTCCCACCAAGATTCTCTTTCCTCAAAATTTTCTCTTATTTTGCTGTTTCTAAAAGACTCATGTGAGGAAGATGGCAACTATATATGCAGGGCAATCAAGACCCTGGTGTTAGATAGGACAAGCCTAGCCTCTGCTCTGACTAAAGGGGGACGCCTTGGATTGAAAAATCCTGCTCTGAGAAAGGCAGAGCAGCAAATGGTGTGGAGACTTTTGCAGCCCAAGTTGGTATCCTAATAGGTCTTTCCCTGACGGGCAGAAACCCCCTCTCCGAGTGAGTGGCTCAGTGTTTCTGAACACTCTCTAGCTAGCTTACCGTTCCCAAGGCTGCTCTGGGGAGACCCCCCCTGGAGCCCTGCATCCAGCTCTGGAGCCCTCAGCACCAGGAGGACATGGACCTGTTGGAGTGGGGCCAGAGGAGGGCTACTAAAATGATCCGAGGGGCTACTAAAATGCTCCGAGGGCTGGAGCCCCTCTGCTCTGGGGCCAGGCTGGGAGAGTTGGGGGTGTTCAGCCTGGAGAAGAGGAGGCTGCGGGCAGAGCTGAGTGCGGCCGGTCAGGGCTTAAAGGGGGCCCAGAAGAAAGGGGGGGACAAGCTTTTTAGCAGGGCCAGCTGGGACAGGACAAGGGGTGATGGCTTTAAACTGAAGCAGGGTTGGTTTAGACTGGATCTAAGGAAGAAATTCTTTCCGGTGAGGGTGATGAAACCCTGGCAGGGGTTGCCCAGAGAGGGGGTGGAGGCCCCATCCCTGGGACCATTCCAGGCCAGGTTGGACGGGGCTGTGAGCAACCTGATGTGGTTCAAGGTGTCCCTGCTCCTGCAGGGGGGTTGGGCTGGGTGGCCTCTAGGGGTCCCTTCCCACCCAAAACATTCTGTGATTCTATGAAGATAAATTCACCAGAAATTGCCAGCTACTTGTCTCTGTGCCTATAAAACAGTACGGTAAGAAAAATTTCTATTTACCCTGGTGATATCATTTTAAATTTTGCGGATATATTGGTCGCTGTATATCACGCAGGACAGTGAAGGACGAGGCTCACTGTGTTTGCTTGCTACTTACACAAAGTAATCTCTGTCGTAAAGTCAGCGGATCAAAGAGTAAAGACAATTTGGTTCACGAGAGAAGCATTCCCGTATGAGGGACAGCAGAGCACAAACTCACCCGGTTTGTCTAGGATAGGCCCAGCTTGCACTGGTTGGGTTCTCCACGCAAAGCAAAGCGCGGGCTTTTGTCTAGCACACGTCCTGGCAAAGAAACCAGGGCTTTATAGCAGCCTATAAAAATTCTGTTGCACTAGCACAATTCGTTAATGTTTAATTATGTTCAATGGAGAGAGATTTAAAAGTCCTAGGTTCTGACTTCCTAAATCGTTTCTACTACAGATGCAATATGTTAAGATTTTTCTTGAACAATATTATCTACCAAGTCTATTAAGCTGTGTGAAATAGGGCCTGGTTTCTGCTCTCACTGCATGACAACGGAATGTGAGATAAGTAGATAGGACAGAGAATTGTACTGTGGATCTGGCTGGCTTGGGTTGTTTTTGGTTTTTTTTTTTGAAAGTATAGCGCAAAATTGGGTTTAGACAGCTCCATGAAAGGTAGTCACCAAAATCGATCATTAAGTCTTCAAAAAGGCTGTTAATCACAGTTACGGATATTTGTGGCCTCGGTATGCTGTTTCTTAGGCTGGGTCTGCCCAGCAATGTGAGCCTGCGGTGCGGCGGGGATGGATCCCAGCAACGTGTAAACCCGGCACACCGGGCGACGGCAGCAGCCTGCCTCCGGCAGCACGGAGCGCACAGTTCAAGCTGCAAAATTCATTCAGAAAGCTGAAAAAACAAGGAGGTTAACCTGTGCTGAACTCAGGGTTGCTCTAGCTGGTTTAAAACCTAGGCTGTGTTTACACTGAAGTTTTGTAATGGTGGAGACACAAAAAAACCCTGAGCTTCAGCTTTGACTGTGCATGCCAGCAATCGGCAAAAGAACCAGGTTGTCTACCCTTGATGAAGGGTGCTTGGACATGCACGGGGTATGACAGATGAGCTCTCGATATAGAAAAGCATTAGTGACCAGCCACCCAGGGAAGGTAACAGGGTAATCAGAAAATCCAATGAAAACCCTTCAGCAGACATAAAACCAACCCCTTTCACGCAGTTAAGCTGAGAAAACCTTATCTCATGCAGGTACTGAAAAATACACATCGCTATGATGAACGTACATCTGCATATGGCTAGCAATTAAATTATGTTCTAATTACCTTTTCTCCCTGTTAGTTCTCCTTGTTTCTTTAACACAGTCATCCCATGGACAGTTTGGTGAAGACAATCTTGAGAACAAAGAACTCGCTGTCTCCTAAAGAGAAGAGAAAACAAAAGGTTTCTTGGGGCTATATTCACTCTACCATACACCCAGGTGACTTCACCCACCATCTAACTGCACTGGCTGATTTTAGCAGGAAAAAGGCAAAAGGCAAATATACTCTCTGTATCCATAAACTGGGAGATAGATAGGAAGATGTTGCGTTGTCAGACGGCATAAAAAAAAGGTGCAAGATTAAATGCTTTTGCTTTTCTTTACTGTTGTTCACAAGTCTTTGAGGAAACACTTTGTTTTCCCAAATGGAAATGAAACAGGATATTCAAAACCAAGTAAGAAGCGTTAGCTCTATCCACAAATAACCAGTGAAGGATGAGATTTTCAACAGCCTTAATGAAATTGGTGGGAAGCACCCACTGACCATTGGCAGCCAGCTCTGAGCAGTACGGAAAAGTTTAAGCCATCTGTCTAATTTTTAAACTCATGTGTTCATTGCTCAAAATTTTGCATCCATAAACAATTTATTGTACAGCAAAGCTTGTCCAGTTTGAGAGTGGATAGCAAAGGGATGCAAATACTTGGTGTAAGACGTTCTAGACAATTAATTAGTTGTGAACCAGTTTTATCATTACACTAGTGACCACTTGCTATTCTTGAGTTTATACTCATATCACTGGCCACCTAATATTAATTAGTAAGGTTTCTGTTTCGTACCTGTTTTTTTTTTTTTTTATTTTTCTGAACAAATATATATAAATAAACATTAAGTTAATCGTACGAGTACAAATGAGCTTGTCTTGCCTTTTCTTACAAACTGAGTTAAGGCTTTTATTTCTGTATCTGTAAATGTAAATTTGGGGTGTGTGTACATATATATATATATTGGGGGATATATATATATATATATGCTCAGTTCTGGTGGCCAGAACAGCAGTGACTGATCCATTCTCTGGCTGTAGGAAGACAAAAGTGCCCAAGTAGGGACATTCCCAGTTTGGTGGAGAATATTGAACTGCCTCTTGAGCTGTGCATCTGACAAAATTTGAGAAAAGTACTGGAATAAAGCTCCTGCCCCCCCCCACCACAGCCACAACGCTCTGGCCAGACCTGCTGCCCTGAGCAGTGGCAATTGCTTGAAGCAAAACACCATGCGGCCGTTCTCTCACTGGGGGCCGAAGACGAGTATTTTGATTTCCTTGAGCCCAAAGGTCTTCAGCAGAATGACACGGTAATAGCTTGACAAGTGAACACTATCTCACAAGTGACTAGATATAAACCTGTTTTCAGAGAAATGCTCACACTGCCATAAATCTGTGCCATCTTCTCTTCCTTCAACCCCACGTAGACTGAATGGGCCAGAAAATCCATTCAAATCCAGGAGATTCCTCTTATCAACTTACAAGAAACGAAGCTCTGCAGGTCAAATCTTGATTATAAATTGCATCCAAGTACCTTTTAAGTTATAAAATTATGAGAGAGCTGAGCGTCGTCATCATCATTAGACGCCACCCCCAAAAAACGCTGGAGAAACATCGCCAATTGTTCTTAGGAAGGAAGTTACTGTTACAGAGATATTACAATTACCGAGTGCGTTATATCATTTAAGCATATATTTAGCTTAATTGTGGTAAAACTTGATAGTGTTCTGTTGATTTCATAATTACTAGAAAAACTGCAAAATAAAATACATGTTTTGGGGGACTGGGAATTTGATGTGGTTTATAATCAACAACATTGTTCACAGTGACGGATCTGAGTATACAGAAATTATTTCACGTCGCAGCACTGGTGCTAACACTTGCTTTCCCACTCGCTTTTCATTACCATTGCAAAGTAGTTTTTCATAGACAGTGCTTATTTTAGTCATGGCAGAAACTAATGAATTTTTCAGACTTGTGTCTGGGTTTTATTATACTCCTATACAATCTTTTATTATACTCCTACAAAATCTGGGTTTTATGTATTGTACTATCAAAGAGTGGGCTGAGGATGCCCTTACTTCCCTTTGAATCTTTTTTACAACTTTATAATTCAGAAATTTAAACCTCTCTTTACCCATTATGAACTGCTAACCTCTGAGTCTGGCCTTGCTTCTCCCTCTGGGTCACTGTGAGAATTATCTGCACTACGGTGGCATCCAGAGCCTCTCTGCTTCGGCGCTGTTGTACTAAACAATGTAAAAACAAGGCTGTAAATAGTTCCACTCTCAGGAGCCTGCAGTCTGCTATGTTTACAGGACAGATTTTAGCAAAGCAAAGAGATGGCTGAGCTAACATTCATATCTCTACTCCGTACCGGAGCGTAAGCACCATCTAAGTCAGTAAGACAAGGGAGATAGGAGCGGGTGCTAAATAAGTGATAGGAAAAGGGAAAGTCATAATTCCTCCCTCCACCCGGCTGACATGAACGTGGTATTCACAGCAAGAGATCCAACAGAGACGACAAGACATTTTGTGTGAGCGACTGTCAGTCTGAACATCATTTTGCCGTTTCTGAAAAATTGGCCTTTGAAGAGACATGAACGCCACCGGAGTGATTCACAGCCCTGTTAGATGTCGAAGCCGCTGGAGAGCCTCGCCATAAGGCGAAACATGTGGCTGCCCCAGTGCCCAGGGAAGACGGCAGCGCTGAACGTATTGATCAACTTTGTGCCGTTTTCTAGAGGAATGCAAAGAGGTAAAAAAAAAAAAATCTGGAAGGGAAAGAGAAATGCAGCTGGGCTGGTGGAAGGCACAAGCAGCCAACAGGCTCTAAACCCCACTCTCTATTTCTTCTGCTGCTTTTGCTTGGTCGGTTCGTTTTGCTCCATGGATCAATTTCCTTATTGGGGAAAAAAAAAAAAAAAGACTGACAAAGGTCTTCCTTACTTCTGTCCTTCCGTTGTACCCTGGGGGATCTGTGAGTGGAAAGGTGTTGCAGGTGTGATTGCTGTTGCATAAAGAGGTATCTCTTGTTACTGATGAGGTGGCCATAGCCCTTCCCCTAGAAAGCATATCGTGAGGCAGACCCCAAGAAGTTGTCTGATATAAGAGAAATTATTATGGGAAGTTCTGTGTGTACACTCCAAATTTGCCATTTCTGCCCTTGTACAGATGGGGTTTGAGCAAGGACCACTTAATGCCCAACAGAGGAAGAAAGGAAAGACTGTAGCGGTAGAAAGGTAGACACTGTGGTGAAGAAAGGCTTTAGAAAACTAAATGTAATTGAAACAGCAGAAAATTGAGACCTTCACATGAGTAAAACAATGTTTTTTTCCCTCCTATCATCTGTTGTTACAGGTAAACGCTCCTTACCTATTCCATGCTCCTCTCACAGCCTCGCACTCCTACTGTCCTGGCTGGTATTTTTGGGGAACATTAAAATAATAACAGTGGAAAAGCAATAATGTTGGCATTTAATGTTGCAAAGAGCAGATGCAGCCAAAGCATTTATTTAACTGGAGGGTGGGTAACCCTCCTGAGTGAGAGCCACGTACTGACCGTGGCAAGACATGGACTGCGTATCTCAGCATACCAAAGGGAAAGCCAACCATGGGAGGAGGTCCCTGGTTAAGGATGGTAACTGCTCTGCACCAGCCCCAGGTCTCCTTCGGAGCAGGGCTGGCTGGGCAGCAGTGTCCCCTGCTCCCTCCTCACAGACAGGGATAGAGCTCGGAGAGGAGGGCGACCACGTACGTCGCCCTAGTGGTGAAATGCAAGACTCACCAATTATTTCTTCTGTTTGAAAACTGCTAAACATCTACTTAAACATGCACAAACCAACTTGTCCACTTGTACAAGCTTTCTGGGGAGGAAAGCGAGAAATGGGCGGTCAGGTGGAGAAGGATAGAAGGGACCGTAGAACAATCTCGTAAGAAGCCAGACTTGTACTTCCCCTGCTCATGGGGGTGATCTTCTCCACACAAATTCCAACGCCGCACTAGTTCATATAAGAATGGCGCATGCCTTACTATAGGTTCAGGTGATGTGACAACTCAGACAACATTGCAGACCACAGTTAATTTCAGGTTCTGTAAAACGGTTGGCATCTATATACTTGCATATCATACTTCAAGCAGCTTAATAGAAAATGATAACATGATTCTTAGCAGCATAACCTATAATTTATTTTTCATTAACTACTCACGTTCAGTTTTGATTCTGTAAAACTAAATGCATTTTTTAAGCTTTTACTTTCATCGATCATTTGATTTTTCTGACACGTGGCATAACTAATTCAATGGTATTGGCTGCTCTGTTTTTAAATAATATTCTGTTTTCCAGAATACCAGTATGATTGTATTTAGACATCTTTAAAAAATGTAGTGACAGCAATTTCAATCAAAAATGAGAGAAAATAAAAGACTTTCTTTGCAATGAATAGCAGCAACGGAACCAAGTTAGAAATAAAGAAGGCAAAACCAGTGCTGGAATACCTTGGTTTCATTCATACTGAAGTTTGTGGTGTTGCGGAAGAATTATATGGACCTTGTATAGAAGTTAATATTGCAGTAGATCACCATTGCCACCTCCTGGTAAATAAACCATATAACTGTATTCTGGAGCTTTTTCTAAACAGTCATATATTGTACAGCTGTAGAGAGATTACACCATAAATAGGCAATAAAGGATTTAGGGTATTTATTGTGAGACTATCATTGCATTTTTATTCTTTGCTCACATAAGACCTTTATAAAGAACTGCATTACAGTTGATAAATAGTGGCATTTGTTCCAATGCACTCTTTATGCTGAAAAGAAATACGGCTAGTTATGACTCTGTAAATTAAGGTGAGACGATGGGTATTGTTGTGATTGAAACAAATACCAGGGCTGCTTAAGAAAAACTCACCATAACCAAACCAAATATGGACTCAAGACAGAAGGCATTAGTTCCCACTCTACTGTGGTGGGACTGTGCTGTGGTAGCCAGCCAAGACAACGTCGAACTGCGTTAAGCCGCACTACGAAGCGATGGTAAGGATAACGGCGGTGGCGATGATAAGCTGTCATTTCACCTCCTGTTATTTTTAATCCTTTTCTTGCCATTTCCATTGCCCTCCCCGTCGTCGTTTCCCGCTCCGCTCCCTCTCTCTCATCTACGCTCCCTTTTTGCCTTTGTGCAGCTACCTGCAACCTCCTCCTAAACACTGTACGGCCCCTCCTGCGCGGCGGGGCAGGGGGTGGGCTGATCCCGAAGCCAGCAGGACCGACCCCTCCCCAGCAGACCTGCCCACGCATCGCACCAACGCCCACCAGCGCTCACCTTGCCGTCACAGTCACGTGGGGAAGCAGAAGGAGATGTGTCTACAACTCATTACCCTTCGGACCGGAGCGCAGCGTTCAATGCGATGTTGAGCCTCGGTAAATCATCCTTTCAATCAAATCAGTAAAGAGAGAGAAATGCTGTCTGACTGGCAAGAGATTTCAGACGAGTTCGGTGAGGAGTGACAGATGAGCCGAAAGCTCGTGCCTCGCTTCGTTTGTGCGTTGCTTTTGCAATGCTTCTCTCGGCAACAAAGTGAGCTCCTGTTCTTGCAGCTGCCTACCTTCTGCCAGCATTGCCAATTAATATGACAGGGGACAACCCCTTGAACTTTTTTTGCTTTTTCCCATGCAAGCAGAAGAAATGTTTGTAGCATTCTAGAAGAAACTAGGGCTGAAGGTCTTCTGGTAACACTGAACTTTCTGAAGCCAGAGATGCATCATGAAGAGCATCTATGAAGAGTGGCCTTCGCAGTGGCAACGACTCAGTTTGCTCCTTTCAGCTCAGCAGCCACATGGCCAAGACCGCGGTGGATGGGATCAATCACAAACACAAAAAAAGAGGATGACAAATGCGGGCAAGTGCAATGGCATGTTAGAGCTGCCACAGCATCAGGAAGAGTAAAGATTAACTGAAGCTCAGAAAGAGCTGCAAAAAGGTGCTGGCTGTAGGTACCGGGAAGGAAAGGAGAGCTTTGGAGGGGGGGAGAGAACAGCATCTTGAGGGACTAACGAGAATACCTTTTTTTTTCCTCATCAACCCAGTCACAAAGGGACTGGGCTTGGACTCACAAGACTTGGTCTTAGACTCACAAAGGCATTTAGAAACGAGGGTCTGTGACAGGTTATACTTAATGATCATAATATTAAAGCCAAAAGGGACTGGAAAACACAAGCTTAATTACTAGACTATCCCAGGGGATCTGGAATCAACACACGATGCTAATGGTATCTCCAGTCATTGTTATTAGATTATGCCCACAAACTTTTCCCTGAAGCAATACTGCAATTATGTATTTATTAATTTATTTTTGTTTGGTTCGGCTGTTCTCTGCTCTTTAAGAAAATAGGAATATTTCCTATGAAAAAGAAATTCAGAACAAAGTCATCTCATGGAGGAAATGGTAAAACCAGCTTGCTTTGAAAATTACAAGGAAAAATATAAATGCCTGTATTAGGGAAAAGGAGAAGAGAGCTGAAAATTAGAAGCTGAGAGATATTTCCCTTCCTACAGAGAGTGGCAGCCAGGTCTGCAGCTGAAAAGATATGGAGGACCTGCTCATTCTAAGGGTTTGAGAAAAATATGTGCCCCTCCAGGAAACCTGAGCTCAAAACAAGCTAGAATAAAAATGGGGAATGCAATTCCCACAGCTCTGTCCAGGATAAGGTACCAGGTTTCCATGAGACACATGGAAGAACATGCTTCTCTTGACTCCCATGCAGGATCGAAAGATGAAAGTTGGAGCTGCAGCACAAATGTGATCCTATGTGAGTGGATTGGCAGCCAAGGTTGCTCTAAAACGTTTGCCAGACCTGGAACATCCCTCTGTCTTTGACCTGTATCAAGCACAGCAATACCAGACGCGTCAATGGGCCCAGAATAACTGGAACAAATTACCATCTGAGGCAGTGAAATGCAACGAGAATCAAGGACACAACAGTCCCAAGCACTGGTTTGTGTAGCGACAGTACCATGGGCAGGTGATCTTCCAGGGCACAGAGCTAGAGACCACTCTATCTGCGATGCCCATGGACCTAGTCACTCCTCAATTAGCTCCTTTCTAAGAAAAAATGTTTTACAACATCAAACCAGCCAGCAGTATGCGTTCTGCTACCATGGGTTCGCAAACTTAAGACACAAAAAATGAAGGTTCAATGACACCGAGCATCAAACGCATGCAGGACAACAGCCACAAACGTTGCTGTTAATTGCTGCCGGTGCAGGTTCGTGCACTTACTGCTCCCTGCCTAGCTGACAGGGATGGATAATGCTCGTCTGTTATCGGCACGTGTTGGAACCAGTACAAGGGGATCAACTTAAGGCAGATTCAAGTTGCTATCCTTTTCACTTCTGCCAGTGCTAAATTTCCTGTCAAGGAGGAAATACATTTTGACCATTCGCTTACATTTACGTTGGCTACTTCCATACGGGAAACAGTTTGACTCGGCGTGCTGGAGTCATTAACCACAGATTGACTGTCATCAGTTCCTACAAATCATCCAGCTATAAAACTGAAAACATGAGGATTCTCGGAGGCATTAAGTCTGCAGTGGCATGAGAAGAAATGTGGATAACCTGAAATCTTTAGGGAATATACATACATGCACACACACACACATATATGAGAGAGAGCACGCACCTCAGCCTACACGAGTAACCACATTTTATTTCCAAGGCTATCCATGCATCAAGAAAGGAGAGAAACTCTCTGATCTTTTTTTAATGGTTTTAAGCTCTAAAAATCAGGAGGTGGAAAATAACCATAAGCAAGTTCTTTGCACAATGTAAGTGAGGGCTGCCAGAATGACGTCCTACTTTCCCTCGAGACCGCATTTTCAGTAATTGTGCTTAAAATATATTCCTTAAAGAGCAGGAGCAGGCAGTAAGGGGGATACAGGGATAAAGCAATATTTCAAAGACCTAATGAAACACAGATCATTGCTTCCTATGTCACATTTTTGAGGACTGCAATTTTACTATTAAGCACTGCAGATTTTCCTTAGCATGCATGAGTGGGAAGACAAAGATTCAAGCCTTTACATTCTAAAAGAAGGACGTTTTAATACAGTCTTTGGGACAGATAAGTCAGAGGTACATTCGAGAAATGCAGAAAATGTGTCTTCATAGAATTGACTGGACTATCTAACAAGACCTATATAGCAGGATTATACTCTATGGCTTACAAGAGTATCGATCTGTGTGTACTCCTCAGTGGTGTTACATTCATTTTAACATTGATCTCCGTTTCATTACGCCACTGCATCATGCACTCTCAGTGTCATCTCAGCGCCCCTCTAAAATCTGAGTTTCTTCTGTTGCTGTCAAGATGTACAGATGCGTTGTGCAGCTTGCAATTCAAAACATCGGTTCCTAAGCCTATTTATTCACACGTGCACCCGCCTTTTAAAATAACACCAAGGACCTACCATGCCTTAGCCCTCCAAAGCAAGGTGGATACAGAGTGAGGACGACACTGGCAAGCGCTTTTTCTTCAAAGAACTTTTTTACTCTGTGCATTGTTTGTTTTACCTTTCAAAGGAGCTTGAAAATACCATTTCTTTTCCTCGCTGCTTCTTTCTCTTCCATTTGGAAAACATTGATTTTGCTGCCCCCTGTGATTCTTATGCAGCACAAGTAAACATGGCTCTGTTTAATATATGTCCAAGTCTGTGCAATGCCATCAAATTCACTATAGCTCTGGGAGAGAAACCAGTCCCTTTGTTGGCTTCTAACATTGCTACAACACAAGGCAAAATATCACAGTTCCTGCATGTCCGGGGATGTTACCGGTTCGGTTAATTTGCTTATGCATGTTTTATTCTTCAAAGCACATGACTGGGCACCAGGCCCTCAAAAATTCTGATGTCAGCTTTAATAACATGCTGTTGCTCAGTTGCGATACAGTTACAGAGATACAAGGACCAAATGCTAATTGCACAAAACATTGTGCAAATATATGAGCAGAAAGGTAGCCTTTTTACCTGAGTTAACTAAATAATACACATGATCTTGGGCTTATCCCCTAAACCTCTGCTCCAAGTTTGCTCGCTGTTCTACTGGTGTAAGTTAAAGATGAGTCTGTTGTCTTCAGGCTGGTAAGTATGAGGACAAAAACCTTAAAAAATCTACTACATCTCCCTGCAGGGATCATCTCCTTCCCTGCTGAGCGTGTCTAAAAGATCATGTGCTGTCTTGCTAGTTCCCACTGTATTCTGGAATTCTGGGCAAAAGATATCTGATCTTGCAGCCGCCTAGTTAGGCCAGCCCGGGGAGCTCGTGCAGGACACCTCAATATCTGCACCTTGGCTATTCCACAAGAACCACCCTCGATGTCACCGTGTGATGCACCTCTGCGTCCCATCCTTCACATCTTTGAAATAAGTATAATATTTATCTGAGTGGAGAAAAACACTTTGTTTTACTCTTGCACGTATGTTGCAACAGATGTGAACAAGCTGGAAAAAAACACCTATTATTTGAATCTTCACAATGCCCAACTTTTTTCTCTTTAAATCCCCTTTTTCTGCCTTCACACAGCTCTTGCTTTTTCTTGTCAGTATTTCACTGTCAAGCTATGTTCTTAGAGCCATTTTCCTACTTTAAAACAGTAACACCATATTTTACTGCTGCCAATCCAAGCCTCAGCACTTCAGCTACTGCACCATGGACCCTGATCCAGTGTTTAAAGATGGGAATCTTTCCAAGGACATCCTTAGGCACTGGCACTGGATCAGACACAAGGACGGATTTCTCATATCCTTAGGTTAACTTCTGAAAGAAAAAGGCTCAATCCAGCGGGATAGTTACTTACCGAGCTAATATTTTATGCATTGAGCTCCAGAATGAGCAAGATGATTTTAAGTATCACAGCAGACAGAGTCATTCCGTATAATGAGTTAGTTCTTTAAACCGGTACCTCACTTAGCACTGAAGCAACTAATCAGGACAGGCACAACAACAACAAAATACTGCTCCTGCACTGCTGTACCACGACGCCTTCCTGCTCACGTCTCAAATGCCTTTTCTTACAAAGATTAGGTCTCAAAACCCCAGAGTGCTTTTACTTGCTTGCACTGCCCTTTTTTAATTGCACGCAATAGGAGCTGACAGGCTACCAGTCAGGGAGACACAATTTCAACTGAAATTGCACATCAAAGATTCAGTAGCTGTGTAAATATAAATGCGTAATTTATAGAAAGGAGTCCATCTTTTAAAGGTATGGACATGTAACACTGGTCCTAAGTTATAATATCAACAATAAAAGAGTCATTTCGGCTTCACCAGTTACACACAATCACAGAATCCCAGAATGGCAAGGGTTGGAAGGGACCTCGGGAGCTCCCCCAGTGCCACCCCCCTGCCCAAGCAGGCTCACCCAGAGCAGGGGGCACAGGACAGCGGCCAGGCGGGGGTTGAAGATCTCCAGAGAAGGAGACTCCACAGCCCCCCTGGGCAGCCTGGGCCAGGGCTCCGTCACCCTCAAAGTCAAGAAGTTTTTCCTCATATTCAACTGGAACCTCTTCTGCTTCAGGTTGTGCCCATGGCCCCTTGTCCTGTTGCTGGGCACCACTGAGAAGAGTCTGGCTCCGTCCTCGTGACCCCCACCCTTACGATATTTGTATGTATTGATGAAATCCCCTCTCAGCCTTCTCTTCTCCAGGCTGAACAAGCCCAGCTCCCTCAGCCTTTCCTCTTAAGGGAGATGCTCCAGTCCCCCCATCATCCTTGTTGCTCTCCTCTGAACTCTTTCTAGGAGGTGAGCATGGGCTGAGCAGAGGAAACGTGGTCCTGAGCAAAAGAAAACAGGCTGGCTGGTTCCAAAACCACTCCTTGTTAATACATGTTCCAAGGATACGTACAATATCCCCTTATTTATTTTGAAAATACCTGCAAGACCACAGAATCATAGAATAGAATCATAGAATGGTTTAGGTTGGGAAAAGCCTTTAAGATCATCAAGTCCAACCGTTCCCCTAACGTTGCCATTCAGCCCCATCCCACATAGGGACCGGGCTTGCTCTAGCTAGCGTGCTCAGCATTCAGATGCTGAAGCTGTGAAGGCCAGCCCTTTGCCAATCAATTTGTTCATCTCTCCTGGATAGGAGAGCATCCTTTTCTCTCTGTTGTCTCATACAGATGGTGTAATTGAGGAGGAGGAGGAGAAAGAGGATGTCATTTCACAAATGATTCAGTTACAGGCATTCTTCTCTTCCCACTTATTTCCCTGAGTATCTGACAATCAAGAAAGGTGTAATTATCTAAAGTGAAGAAACTGCAATATTAACAGAAATAGTATTTTACCACAGAGATTAAACATGGAATTTCAAGGACTCATTCATCAATGTGTTGCTTACATGTTACAGGTAATCTCTGCAAATCAGAGAAGTTATACTAGGGGGAAAGAGAATGATTAATGAGATCCTGCCTCTGAAGGACATCTCTCAGGTACAAAGAAACAAAAGTAGACTAGACAAGTGGAAAGGGCCAACGAGACAAATTCTTAACTGTAACCATCACTGATTCACAGGTGGGTTACAGGGCTACACGAGATGCAGAAAGATGTTCTGGGATTTTACGCTCTTTCCTTTTGTGAATACAGCACAGAAATGGCCAGTCGACACGGTTGCCATAGCAATGTAAACAGCTACTTACGATACCTTTCTAATGCTGGGAGAAATTGCATGGCCAAGGCTCTAAGCAGCGGTGTATTGTGCAAACAGGTCCTTCCGCTGAAAGTTTTAGGAAGTTTTGCTGAAGAAATGGAACCACCTCTTTTTCCTCAGCCTACAGCTCGTCTTTGCTTAAGTCTCAACTTTTCAGCACTCCTTTCAATTTGCCGTCTTCCTTCATTTTACTTTTAAAACCACTTGTCATCCAGCTTAATCCATGGGTATTTTATTTTCCCTGACTCCACTACTCTCTTCCAGTGTCATTACTGTAAACTTCGCCTTTACTTTCGCAGCCCCCAGAACTGCGACAACAGAATGACTTTCAAAAAGGAATTCATTAGCAGTCATCATAATAATAGCTTTTGGTCAGGAATCACTAATTGTAGAGGATTGCCTTGATAGATATGGTGATCTGCTGCACATTCAGAATTGGTGGCGAGCGCGATGAAATCTCAACCCTGTGCTTGGATATGTGACACTCTATTATAGCAGATATTCAATTAACATCAGTTCACTAATTTCCTGACCTTCCAC
Organism: Butorides virescens; assembly: GCA_017310255.1. Classification (NCBI taxonomy): domain Eukaryota; kingdom Metazoa; phylum Chordata; class Aves; order Pelecaniformes; family Ardeidae; genus Butorides; species Butorides virescens. Next base: position 124,488 of record JADKXX010008014.1, on the reverse strand, counting down.
CCTAGCATTCCGTCAGATAAGCTCCTGGCAGAAGGAAGGCACATGCAGATGAAAGGAGGAGACATAGGAGGTGTAAAGGGAGAAGGAGGATAAACTCTGAAGTGAAGCTGCCGGCAGTTCCGAAGCGCCTTCCTCAAAGGCACCATTAGGAGCGGCTGCTCTGCCCTCCACCCAGGCTGTTAAGCTTCAGCCAGATGCCACTACACTATTCTAAGTCCAAAAATTTTAGTTAGCTGGAAGTATTCCAAGTTGTGGGAGATTTCTATGTCCATTAGGTTTCAAAAGGTTCTTCATTAGATGGAAATTGGGACATACTCAGATGACTCCAACAGGCAAACAGGAGAGCAACAAAGCTGGGGAGGGGTCTGGAGCCCCAGGGTGCTGGGGAGCGGCTGGGGGAGCTGGGGGGATTCAGCCTGGAGCAGAGGAGGCTGAGGGGAGCCCTCATCGCTCCCTACAACTGCCTGAGAGGAGGGGGGGGGCCGGGGGGGTCGGGCTCTGCTCCCAGGGAAGGGGCGATGGGACGAGGGGCAACGGCCTCAAGTTGTGCCAGGGCAGGGTGAGGTTGGGCCTGGGGAACAATTCCTTCCCCAAAGGGCTGTCAGGGGCTGGAAGGGGCTGCACAGGGAAGGGGTCGAGTCCCCACCCCTGAGGGGATTTAACAGCTGGGCAGAGGCGGTGCTGAGGGCCAGGGTTTGGGGGTGGGATGGCAGGGGGAGGGGGGCGGTTGGGCTGGGGGAGCTTAAAGGGCTTTTCCAACCTGAACGATTCTGTGATTCTGTCCTATGATTCTATAATCCCAAGGCTGCTGGCACCAGGAACAAAGGGAAAGCTCTTTACCGAGAAAACAGAATCCTGGTCTTCCCTTACTTGATTGGGTATATGGGTGTAAACAAGAAGTCAAGTCAAATTATTGGAATTTCCTAGGTGCAAGATCGATTACAGAAAGCAAGCATTCGATCCCATGATGACTGTATCCCATCCCTTTGTTCCTTGCCTCTCTTCTCCCTCTGGGCAGCTGCCCCACACACCCACGCAGAGCATCAGGGGCTGAGAACATCTCTGACCTCCAGCGCTGCAGGGAGCAGAGCTGGTTTGGAGAAGGGATTAAAACCAACGCAAGAACGTCATTACAACCGTACCCGCTGCTCCTGCTATTTTTAACGTGGTGCTGGCATTTTCATTATAAGCTCGTATTTCCAGGTTTTATAACTCAAGCACAAAAAAAATTGCTGAGGGCTAAATATTGGCAAGCAGCTCCGCTTGCCAAAAAATGAAGGATTTCCAGAGCGCAGAGAGAGGGAGGGACTCTCAGACTTTGCTTATTCCAGTGCGAAAGTGATTCCAACATGAACAGGGCTATACCAACAAGCAGCCTCTGCCAGAAACTTGGTATCATATACCAGAAGCGCCGTAACGAGACGCTAAAGGCGCATGAGACGCAGTCGAAATGCCAGGCTTCTCCCCAGACTTCAGATCCGACACTTGCTTTTTGCCTTAGATCTATTTTGAACCACAAAAATAACTTTATAACCCACCGATGCTACCCAGCATAGACCTCCAGCTGTTTGATGCTGCAGACATGAATATTCAGCTCCGACATTCTGGCACTGGTTAGCAGCCCTGGAAGGAACCGGAGCCCAAAGCAGCAACCGGGCAAGCCAACAAGGGCTCTGCCTCCAAGCTTTCCTGTGTCAGTTCTCTGCAACGCTGCCGACCTGCGTGGATCGCAGCGTGGATCTGGGATGCTGCATGTGAGCTGGAAGAGGAAAAATGAGAAGCGTTATTAGAGGGCTCTATGTGCTCATATCAATACATGGAGCTTCATTAAAAAGGTAGAGACAAATGGAACGGCCTCCACTTCTTTCACTGGATAGTACCCATAAAAATCAGTTTGAAAACATAACCATATATATATAGTAACCATATATATATATATTAACCATATATATATATATATGTGACTACTGTGACCTTACTGTGACCTTATCACTGTACGGCGATAAAAATTGAAAAATAGAGCAATTATGTCTCGGAGAAATAACAAAAAGACAGATCCTAAAGAATACCACTGTCATCACGCTCATTCCCTCCCTTCTCTTACAGCCCAGTGGTCTCATCTGCATCAATGGCTTTCATAAAGTTAATGGGTTTATGACAGAACCACGCTATTTTAGATGCACTATTTTATATGCCGCTTTTTAATGTAAAATTACAATTTATTGAAAAAACAACAAAACAATCACTTACTAAGAAAAATATTATTTTGTAAAAAAAAAAAAAGCAGGCTATAATTTCATCCCAGCCTCTGCCTCTTTAAAGATCTAAGTGGCGTATACATGTCTCTGTTGTCTGATGCAGTGGTTACCATGGAAATTTATATTTTTTTAAGTTTAATGAAGACGATGCAGTCAAAAACATAAATAGCCCGAGCCCTTGGCAGGGTAAATTGTACAATGGCATTCTAGAATAAATTTACATGGCTTGTTTTCTGTAAGCAGTTATTAGACACTAATAATTCTTTGTGAACAAAGATACTTCACTTTTCTTAAGATGGCAATTATAATTTTTAACTGCACTTGCTCCTGGATGATATTAAATTACGTAGCCCTTCATGTGCCCATGATCTATGGTTCCTCAAAGGCAGTGATCCAAGCTGGCGGCTGTGGGAGAGTTTCCCGCAGTACTGCCTGGCTAAAAGTTTGTTTCTAAATTTTGCAGGAACACCACCAGAGGGATTTATACCACGAGGTTTCTTAACAGCTTAGCTAACAAAATCAGAAATGTGTCCTGGAACAAGCAACTGAGCTGTAGGCCTGTAGAGATTCCATACATATGTGCTAGCCTGGAAGCCAGGAAATTCATTTGTATCTTGATTAGAAAAAGAAAGACAATATTTTTACAGTTGAAATTTTTGTTTGCCGGAATTGTTTGATAACATAAGGGTGTTGTACAAGACCTGATCAAAGCTCCAGGTAATGTAATATCCTCTCTCCAGCAATGGGCAGAACAACATATCAGGAAAGAGTCCAGGAACGGGGCAGACTTTGATGAAATACTTCACCCATACTCTCCTCCAGCCTGCAGTCCACAGACATCCAGTTTCAGCAACCTCAGGTGGATTTATTTCCATGAGCTTGTCCTTCAAGTCCAGCAACCTTTCAGTTTCCACAGCACCCTGGGGCAAGAAGTCACAGTTAAGTTGAGTTGTATCAACAGTAGTCATCGTGATATTGTAATAAATGCAACATTGCCTTGATGAAAGGCTAAAGGTCTAATTTTGCTAACGATTGTGTGTGTGGAAGTAATGTGTCATATATGGTTAAAGATAGTTTTAAAACACTTGAGCAAGATGAACAGAAGAACTTAATAAAACAGCATTTTTAGTCCAGTGGTCTTTGGAGTTACTTCTCCAGGGTAATACCATTGCATCTTGCCAGCCAAGTTCTTGAAGAAGCCAGCCATCAACAAGGCCAACAAGCTGAAGCTACTCTCTCTCTCTAGTGCTCCTGCTTTGTCATGGGCAGAGATCACGACTTTGACTTTTGCAGTGCAAGAATATTGTCTCACGTCTTGGTTTGCCTTCTACTGGGCAAACATATGGTTTCCCCACAATGATTTTAAACTCATTAGGATGAATTTGGCAAAGCAACAAATGTTTAAGTAGCCAACAAACGCGATAAAAGTCTCATTCCTGGCGGAATTTCTAATAATTATATCACACTGAGTTCTCCACATAACTTTTCACCTGGTACAAATTAGCGTAGCGCTGTTGATAAAAGGAAACTATGCCAGTTAGTACCACTTGAAAAATCTGACCCCTTCCAAATTCACAGGAGGGTATGTTTATGAATTAATGTGAAAGTAAGAGAACTTTTAATATTAAATAACTGAATTTCTATGCAAGCCATGTGGAATACTGGAATGCAGTAATTTTTTTTTTTGTCTTCATAAAGTCTTTCTCCCTGATGGGTATGCACGAGAACTTCTTGAGGAAAGGGACCAACAAAGACAATCTTACTATCCTGTGTTTTATGAGTGGAATAACACATTCCTTCCAACTGTCCTTATTAATTTATAAACAGCTATGATCCCAGGTTGTTCTGGTCATTCAAATTTATAATTAGAATAAAATTACTCTCAACTGAGAGAAAAAAAAAATACCTCTTCTCCAAAGCTTCATAACAAGTGATAAGTATTCACTGGGCCATAATTATGTCTTTCCATTTTTCCTATGCTGTTTCAGGTTTTAATTTTTTTTTTTTAATATCAGCATTTTAATTAAGCTTTAACCTTCACAGCACTAAACTAAATTAAAAGGATCTTTATAGTGTTGCTTTGGTAACCAGCAGAAGGGCTAAAATGACCTTATCTGTTTGTTCACCATGTTGCAACTGTAAACATCTCAGTTATGGACTTTAATTTGCTCGTTTTCATGGGGAAAAAAAAAAGACATGTGACAGCAAACCCAGTTATCACTGTTGGAATTGCAAAGTGCCCACAGTCCTCTAGCGGGATCTGACTGTGCTAGTCATGGACCAACGTGGAGCCGGGAAGCCTTTGCTCCAAGAGATTAAATACAAGCTAATTAGGCAAGGCAGCAGGCAGGCGGAGGCAGGTGAAGCAAGGATCCAGCACAGAAAGTTCCCACCTTCCTACACGTCTGCCTGATCCCCTCTAGTTCCTCCAGCGATCTCCAGCACCGTACGCATTAAACGTAAACTTCATATGAGGTTCCCAAAGCTTCTTGCAGATAATTAGCAACCGATCTTCAAAATGTACCTGCCATGTACCTGCCGTGTCACTGTCCCATTTTATACTGAGGTAAAATGTTAAACAACAAATCGAATTGTCCAAAATTACCAGCTGAACACAATCCTCCATTACAACACTTCAACAGAAACACGCTGAAGACATGACAGCACCCTTGACGTTGAAAATCCCGTACGACTTAAGCTGTGGGTTGTGGAATAAGTAAGAGACAGAGGAAGAAAATTATGAGACCTTTCTTTTGATGGTGAGCAATCACTGATCGAAACAGTAAGTTCTCATCACCTTCAAATAGAAAAGAAGAATACTTCATCAGATCACTTAAAAAAATGTTATACTTTTATATGATTTCAGGGATCTGCATGATCTCTTTCTCTGCTTGAACCTTTGATGGAATTCACTGTCATTAAGTGACTGACACTCGCTGTCATTAAAAGCAGCTGAACCTAAGCTTCTGCTAGCTCTTTGGGAACAGCCCTCTAGAGCAAGGGAAGAGCCATGCCGTCCCACCCAAAGGCAGAAGCGACGTGCCCATCAGCAACGTCCAAAGGCACAGCGGGAATTTTCACAGCTGTACAGATAAGCTTTTCCAGCCATCAGACCTAAACCAGGGTGCATCCCTTATCATAGAATCATAGAATCACCTCGGTTGGAAAAGCCCTTTAAGATCATCGAGTCCAACCGTTAACCTAACCCTGCCATCCCACCACCAAACCCTGTCCCTCAGCACCTCATCCATCCTTCTTTTAAATACCTCCAGGGATGGGGACTCGACCACCTCCCTGGGCAGCCCATTCCAGAGCCTGACAACCCTTTCCATGAAGAAGTTTTTCCTGATGTCCAACCTAAACCTGCCCTGGCACAGCTTCAAACCATTCCCCCTTGTCCTATCGTCTGTTACCAGGGAGAAGAGACCGACCCCCACCTCACTACAGCCTCCTCTCACATAGTTGTAGAGGGTGATCAGGGCTCCCCTCAGCCTCCTCCTCTTCTCCAGGCCAAACACCCCCAGTTCCCTCAGCCATTCCTCGTATGACTTGTGCTCCAGACCCCTCACCAGCTTGGTTGCTCTCCTCTGGACATGCTCCAGCAATGCAACATCTTTCTTGTAGTGAGGGGCCCAAAACTGAACACAGTATTCGAGGTGCTGCTGCTGATGAAGCCTTTCTGGGTGAAATCCTTTCTCCCACTACCCACTTGCTATGAATCCCACCTCTCAAACCCGGCAGTTTTTGAGAGGAATGGATTATATACAAAGCAACATGGAAAAGCCTTGTGCCTGCACAGCGGATTCCCAGCCTCCGGCTCCGGGGCACAGCTCGCTAACGGCTCGGCCAGGCAACCTCTTTGCAAAGGACGCAAAGATATCTCCGAGCACACTCAAAGATTCACATTTCACAGAGATTCAGCTAAATCCTGTAGGCAGAACGACTTCAGACTCATTTTGCCTTTCAGATTGACTCACCACGCGGATTTTTCCAGTGTTCTCAGTAAAGCAGTTACAGCCTCAAGTCCATCAGCATAATTATCAGCTAGGTCAAACGTTCAAAGTTCTTTTTTTTTTTTAAAAAAAAAAAAAAGGTTCATTTAGCAAAAAGGGTTTAAAATGCACAGCAGTCCCCAACAAAGCTGTCCTACCGCTCTGTTTGCAAGTTGTTTTGGATTTTCAACTTATTTTCAATTTTCAGCTAAATAAACATGAAACATCAAAGCCTATAAAACTAAGGCGTATAATAAAGTGCTGTCAAGCTGTGACAAAGTCAGTCTTCACCAAAGATCCATCTTCTCCCAGTGAGAGATCCTAAATTTGAGGCTGAACTAAGAATGACAGAACAGGCAGTGCCGAAAATCAAAAGTTCTCAATGGGTAAGTTTTCTCTGTTTTCTGATTTTGAGGGACAACAAAATGGTTGAAAGTTACAACTCATTTAGAGACAGGAGAAAAATGACAGAAAACAGAAGATACAGCATAAAAATCCTAAGAGCTGTCAACCACTGAATATAAAAGGAGGGGAAAAAAAGAAAAAAAGACATTTTATTTTGCATCGCTTTATTTATTATGTACTGGGAAAACCTTCTTTTTTGCTCAAGTCATGTGCATTAAATACTTATGGTCTTTCTTCAGTAATCCATAGGAAAACAAATTCTTAAAGTAAGCATAAATGTAGGCCTCATGACGTAGTAATTAAATATGAGCTAATTATGAAAAAGCAGCCCTATCATTCAATATACACTAAGCGAACTTTTCCCTAAAGTATTTTACCCAACGTATCCTACTTAGAACCGTGTAAACAGATGAGCTGTATTGATTTCCCTAAGAACAGCCTGAACCTTTTTTCTTATAGAATGGCTTTTTCCCCCCTAGGAATGTTTGAACGTAACGAATATTTAAGCAGAACTTAAGCAAAACAAAATGACTCTGTTCAACACACAAAATGTTTCAAAAAACTACCTGTGTCGGTAACGGTGCCATAGGCTCTTTGCTGATTGCTAATTGTTGCCATCATTTTTATTACATAGGAAAAAGAACTACCCCTGTAAATACCCTGTAAGCCCTCTAATAATGATTGCAATGCATCAGGGCAAAGGAGCTGCCAGAAATCCATCAGCTCAACGGAGAGAGCGCAGCCAAGCTCTCGGTGTGTACTTAGCAAAGTATAATTATTTAGAAGCTAAGGATGCTTCCCTGTTTCCTTGTTATCGCTTCTCTTGTGCAAACAGAAAATGAAACCCTCACCAAGCAGGGCCCCAGGCTACAGACCGAGGGCGCTGCGTTAACTTCCAAGTGCTTTGCACAGGGAATCTAAGGAGCATCTTGGAGGATTTGCTGTATAACCCATGAATGGTAAGAGCAGTCGTGGCCACAGCTGGATTGGACCCGTTCGCCCTCTCTGACAGATGTTCAGGGCCCTCGAACCTCTCAGTTCAACGCCAGCTGCACCTTCCTGCGGGAACAGACCACGTTACCAGAGAAGCACTTCCCCGAGAATATTGCCAGGCTGCGGGAGCTGCCAGACCTGTCAGCCAGCTTGTAGGAGCAGTCTACCCCCGAAAACCACCTCGACATCCAGACCACTTCCCCCCCCAGGGTCTCCCGTCAATGCAAACGCACACCCGTCACTCGCAAGCAGAGATTTCCTTCCCGGAGCCTGGCTCGTCCTGACTCGCGAGCAGAAAAACACATTTGCTCGTGCCAGCCGTAGCCCGATGTGCATTTACTCAGCAGCAGCGCCAGATTACCGAGGCCGTGCTCATTAAGGCTTATTCCCAGCCCCACGCAGCAGCCTCGTCATCAGAGCCATGCAAGGAACTGGGTCAGGAAGCAAACCTAGCTGGAAAACGGCCAGAAGACCAAGTCCACCGCGCACTGATCACAGAATCACAGAATCGCAAGGGTTGGAAGGGACCTCTGGAGATCATCTAGTCCAACCCCCCTGCTCAAGCAGGTTCTCCTAGAGCATGTTACACAGGACTTTGTCCAGGTGGGCTTTGAGTATCTCCAGAGAAGGAGACTCCACAGCCCCCCTGGGCAGCCTGGGCCAGGGCTCCCTCACCCTCAGAGTAAAGAAGTTTTTCTTCCTATTCAACTGAAACCTCTTATGTCTCAGTTTGTACCCATTGCCCCTTGTCCTGTTGCTGGGCACCACTGAGAAGAGTTTGGCTCCGTCCTCATGACCCCCACCCTTGAGATATTTGTAGGTGTTGATGAGGTCCCCTCTCAGCCTTCTCTTCTCCAGGCTGAACAAGCCCAGCTCCCTCAGCCTTTCCTCCTAGGGGAGATGCTCCAGTCCCCCCATCATCCTTGTTGCCCTCCTCTGGACTCTCTCTAGGAGTTCCTCATCCTTCTTGAACTGGGGAGCCCAGAACTGGACCCAGTGCTCCAGGTGGGGCCTCACCAGGGCAGAGCAGAGGGGGAGGAGAACCTCCCTCGCCCTTCTGGCCACGCTTTTCTTAATGCACCCCAGGATGCCATTGATTTTAAGCAGGATCCTCTCCCCACCCTATTCACCAGCTGAACAGAAGGGAGAGCAGAGGCTGAGGACAGCTGAAAAGCCAAAGACACAGCAACTAAATGCTTAAGCACTGCCTCAGTTAAAGCAGCTCCCCAAATATGTAACACACCCCGATAATTAGAATTGCCTATTAAAGACAGAAAACCGGCACTGGCACAGGGCTTGTATGCAGGAGAGTATCTGCTCTGCAATACACCCTAGTATCCTGGAGAATTTACTTGGAATTTAAAAATAGAATTTTAAAACCCATCAGATTCCGTATTAATATTTGACAGCTAGTCTGTACAGGGAAAGGTTTTCTTTTTAATGAATGTCACATTTTTTTAGATTACCCTTAAAACTTGCAAAACAGTATGTATTTAATACTGTGAGCACTATTTATTGCTTTGTCCCTAATGTTAACCTTGTTTATCTGATTATTTCTTTTTCAATAATTGAAGAAAATTACCTTGTCAATTATATTGGGTTTTTTTCTATGCTGAAATATTAGAAACTAAAAGGCAAATTCAGAGGAATCCCCTTCCGAAGATGCACTGGATACTGGTTTATAACAAGCACTCCTAGACCATTAAAAAACATTCTCTGAAAGAAACTTGGTAGTAATCTGGACAATTTTTGGCTCTTTGAAATTTCTCACGCCTTTGCTGCGCGTTCCTAACCACATCGTTAGCGCTTCTTTGAGCATAGGTCCCATTTTCTTCTTCTATGCTTTTCTTTGTAACATACATGAGTTTATTTTCAGCTTCTATAAAGAAGTCTCTCAACGTCGCATTTTCCTAATTTCTCTCTTCCCAGCTGCTGTATTGCTGGGGAGGGCCTATTAGAAACTCAAGCACAACAGTTTTTAGACTCCCCACAACCTCAGAAAACTGCCCCATGGCTGCGATACTTCTCTTAGGATATTATAATGTGATTTTCTTGAGAAATCTATTTCTTCCTTGAGGTAATTATCAGGGATGTAAGATGGTCATCGAGCTCTCCCTTATATTTAAAGAGTTTCCAGGCAGAATCACAGATTATTTTGTTGTTGCTGCAGTTACTGCTTTTGCAGTAAAGATGGAACCATCTGTTCCTTTGAAGATGTGCCAAATCGGTTGAAAATAATTCATTCAGGTAGTCAGTGAACCACGGAAGCTGATGATGGTTTAAGGATTTTGGAAGGTTTCAACAGGGACCACCAAGTGCACTTTGGCCAATTTAGATTAGATTTTTATTTAAACAGTGGACACTGAGGAGTTCAGGAAAGTAATAGCTGGACAAGAGAGAGAAACTCTTTTTCTGTCCACCTCATCCCATATAAGCCTGCTATAATAAGAGTCAACAGTTACATACCATGTGGACACGACGAGCTCGCACTATTCAAAGGATAATTAGAATTGATGGCAATGACTTTGGTGCAGTCCTTCATGTCAGAAATATCCTGAATGGCCAAGTCATGGCTGTTTTATCGTTGGTTAATGTCCCCAGTTTGTGCTCTTTTGGCCAAGATCTGCGTCGATGGCCATATCTAGTATGAGTATCAATAGCAAATATCTCACTAATGGGGTGTGCTGGTTTGGGCTGGGAAAGAATTAATTTTCTTCCCAGTAGCTGGTACGGGGCTGAGTTTGGGATTTGTGCTGGCCACAGGGCTGATAACCCCGGGATGGGTTTGTTCCTGCTGAGCCGGGCTCACACAGAGCCAAGGCCGTTTCTGCTGCTCACCCCACCCCACCAGCGAGGGGCTGGGGGGCACAAGGAGCTGGGATGGGACACGGCCGGGACAGCTGACCCCGACTGACCCCCGGGGTACCCCCCACCGTATGACGTCATGCTGAGCACATAGAGCTGGGGGAAGGAGGAGGAAGGGGGGGACGTTGGGAGCGATGGCGTTTGTCTGCCCCAGTCACCGTTACGCGGGATGGAGCCCGGCTGTCCTGGGGATGGCTGAGCACCCCCTGCCATGGGAAGCAGGGAAGGGATTCCTGGGTTTGCTTTGCTTGCACGTCTGACCCTTGCTTTCCCTATTTAACTGCTTTTATCTCAACCCACCAGTTTTCTCACATTTACTTTTCTGATTCTCTCCCCAACTCCAGCAGGAGGGAGTGAGGGAGCGTCTGGGGGGCTCGGTTGCTGGCTGGGATTAAACCACGACAAGGGGACATTTGGGCAGAGCAAGTGTAGGGCACCACATGCAGAATGAGCAAAGAAGGGGAAGGAAGGACTTGTAGTAGAGATGTGACTTGAGCACTAATGTCTGCCTAGAACAAATCCATGAGTTTGGACAAGATGATGACTTGCTTGACAAGTCCCTGATAATGCAGACCAGCAGCAAATGAACATAAAAAAAATCCTGAGGGCCACCTGAGCCCTTAACCATCTCTATTTGCAATGGTTTTCTGATTAAACAATCGGTAAATTAATATTAGCTGGTGTCTGAGAGACGATAATTTCTGAGGCATTTTCTACTATGGCTTTTATTATAATGAAGAAAAGTCTGCATGAATTTATAACTGAGTGGGTTAATTAAATATTACCCCTGGGCATCTGAACGTTGAAGAGCGTGTCTCTATTCTGAAAGGAACATATAATTGTTTTCAGCCTGATGCATTTACTTTATTATTTACTAATAAAGTTTAGTTTATTCATTGCAAGAATTATTTACTATAAGCATTGTGAAAAAAACAGCGGCTTAATAAGGTTTATTTTACTCACTTTTTAAACCGACCGGGATGGTGCATTTTAAGTCATGAAAGCCTACGTTGCCGTCTTCTTTTTTTTCTGTAAAAGATTGAAAAAAAAGAAACACAAATGTGACTGATATTAAGCATTGTTTAAAAGCAACGATGAGAAAAGAACTGACGTATTAAACCACTGCATAACGCCTTCCAAAGCTGTGGCGATTGAACATTCATTCCAATGCTGTTAAATAGCTGTTCTATCAGTAGTGCTAGCATTATAATGCAGTGGTTTAATTAGGTGAAGTTTCTTACATCCTTTATTTATTGGGTTTTCGAGCCACAATAATAAAAAAAGATTTGCAGCTCCAATAAAGTACCACAACTGCCATATTTCTTTCCTATATTAGTAATCTGTTAGTTAACACGCATTTGCATTTTCTATATTCTGGTCATGATAGATTGGTACGTCATTACCAAACACAAACCCAGCGAGCAAATCAAAATATTTACAACATACTATAATTTCCTTTGCAGCTTAATGTCATAATTAAGTAACAACTAAGCTTATGAATCAATTCTGCATGCTTGCAGGTCATGTGGATGTGCAGTTTACATAAACTACTATCAGTAAGAGCTATTAGCGGTCACACTGTTAAAATCGTATACCCCTAAAGAGATTTCAAATAATTTTGCTATATAACAAGGTGAATTTGAAAGTTGCTTTGTCTCATGACTTGGAGACAAATGGCTTTTCATCCTGAATAGAGAACAGCTTTAGGTCTACACCGAAATTCTCACTTCAGACACTGTGATACATCAGATCTTGATGCTAAAGCCTGTCACCGGTCAAGAACACGCTGTTATCTTCTCTGCATTATCCTCTCTGCACTTGAAACTATTCCTTTTCAATTAAAAAAATTATCTAGAGCTCTCTCTGTATGTATTTTTATTTTAGCTGGCTATCTTTAAACAAACACATTTGGATTTGTATTGTGGGAAACAATCCTGTCAGATACAGATTAGCAGGAGGAAGGCATCAGAAAGGCGAGATGAGCTCAACCTCTAGGGGTCCCTTCCAACCCAAACCATTCCATGATTCTATGGTTCTATGATTCTTCCTACACCAGGAGACCTCTTCTTCATCCAAGACACCCATCACCCGACATGGGATGCAAAAGGAAAAAAGATGCATGTTGTTTATCAGGCTAAGCCTGAAACAAGCTAAGATGCCCGGCCGCTAACAGCAAGTGGTAAGAATCCTGCCTTTTTGAAACACAGCAAGCTATTTCAGCTTGGCTAGCACAAGAGCTTAGGCTATTCTGAACAGTGGCCTCTACCAACGTAGAACTTGGCACTATTTTAGGACTGGTGGCTTTAGAAAATACTGGTTGGTTGGCAGGCAGCAAATTTCTACAACTTTTCATGGTACTTGTGACAGGAAACTATCTACAAAGGGTATATAATCTGCCTGGCATCAAAAGAATAAAGAAAAGATGAGCAATGTTTGTTCTACTGTATGAAGAGAGCCTGCCCACAAATATGGAGTTTGTCTCTGGCCTAAAGTTGGGGAGAAGAACGGGTGAGCGCTACCATCCCTGAGAGAACGATCCCTGGGCAACCCTACCAAAAATAGGTACCTGAAGGTGTCGATATGTCCAGCCCTTACTGAACTTCATTCAAACTACTGTTTCAAAGGCGTAGGGCTTGTCTGTGAACAGCCCAAGCCTTCTGCAATGTAACCATGACGGAGGGGTACGGTGCTTTACCTTAAACCGCTTTAAGTCATTATAAGCCTCTTAACAGCAGATGGATTCAGTTCCGACCCACATCAAATTCTAGTTAAATAAGATTGTCAGTATAATAATTTTCTGGCATACAATTGGCTAGCATCAGAAGGTTAACGGGCATTTAATTTCAGTTCAAATACGTAGTACGGTAAATGCTTTAATCAGGCAGCTCTCATTAATAAAAATCAACAGCCACCCCTTCTAAGCTGTCGTATTTACCCTGCATTCCAATGCTCTGGAAGCGAGCGCTGAATGTCTGCCTCTCTATGTATACGAATTGGGCATCTCTATTCATACCAATTCGATGGAAATGCACGCGTGCACACATAACAGGAGCTTTTTAACTAGGGATAACTATGCCACAGGGAAAAAAAAGTTCAGTTCCTCCTGTAATTTGTGACAGTTGCACTTACACAAAACTCAGGCAGCTCTGGAGTAGCCATGAGAGCAATCATCGCTGATAAAACAATTCAGGCTTTAGAGGGCAAGCAAATACTTTAAGCAGAAATCTCATCAGCCATTCTCGGGGGATGCTTTCCCTTCATAGGCCTTGGGAAGTCTTCAAAAAAGGTCATTGAAAAGCCATGCCCTTGGAGAAGAGGTTCACAGGAGAAACTTTCCGGCAAGCGAGAGCGTCTGCGGAAAGAGGTGCAGCCAGACACAGTGCGATGTTCTCCAGCCGTACGCGAAGCAGAACCGCGGTACCGACCCCACATGGATTTAAGAGGATGTTGCACAGCCATATGCTAAGCAAATGTTCAAAAAAGACATCCATCCGCCCCCGGCACAGAAGGGAGCGCCTTAGCCAAGCAGCTTCTCCCACATACGCAAGGAAGCAAGTGGGCATGTACAGCAGGAGCGATGTTGTACTTTCCAAAGAACACTGAGGTTGATTAAGCCTTGTTGGAAACGCGGAGATAAAACAGAAGGAGAAAATAATCTTATGGGCTTTAGTTTCTTACTATTTTCTCTTTTTGCCAGAAGCTGCATCAGTGTAAATAGCAAGCTTTGTTTTTCCGCTCCTAGAACAAAACACGGACTGCCAAAACATACAGTTTTTTAACCTTTACAGTGTTGCTGTCCTGCATTCTAAAACACTCCCCCAAACCTTTCCCTCGCTACCGGTTACCTGTTTTGAACCGACATCTACATATCATAATTGCCATTTAAAAAAAAATTTATTTAATGAATGTCGTCCATTTGTATGCACAGGAACTCCCATTTGTATGCACACAATTCACTCAGTCTGTGGTCTATAGCTGGCAAATAACACCACTTAACAGCTGTTAAATAGGGTAATCACCTGGTGTTATCCACAGGTAGCTTTAATTCAAATGCTAATTGCTCTCAGTGCTCTACTTCCAAACCTGCCCCAGTGTCAGATACTGTATGTGCCGCACCAGATGGATGTGAGCCTCAAATGGATTGCACTGTCCCTCTGCAGGGAAAAAACCCCTCAATTATAAAAAACTTGCTCCCCTACACTTCCATGAAAAAAAAAAAAAGATGGCACAAGAATTAAACAGTGATGGTCTGTCAGAGAGCAAGAACTGCAGGTGAAAGCAGTGGATGGGGAAGCTGAAGAAAAAGGCTGCGGACAGGACATTAAATGCTGTATGAGCTGGTCCTTCGGCCTATTTAAAATTAACTGGGTTAACATTCACAATTAGTAAACTCACTTTGAGAAAATCCAGAAACAGCTGTTGCAGATGTATGCCAGGGTCAGCCCAAACTGATAGGAAATCAGAGCTAAAGCGCTTGAACAGGTCGGGTGTTTGTACAAATCTGACGGGCAAAATGAAAGTTCCAGCCTGATACAGGCAAATCCTTATTTTTCCGGAGACTTAATTCTTCACAAAACCACCTGAAATGTTTCCCTCCTTGGTACAAATACCTCAGGACCACACTGTACGACTTACTCCTCATAGCAAGAGGCTTCAAATTATTTTTTTCTAAACCATCTCCAATTCAGCCAAGCTCTCCGGAGGCACAGCTTCACGTTGTGCTTAATTTCATTGAACTGTGTGTCGCTGCCAAAAATGATGGTTTAATTTTGTCTCCTTTCCCCTCTTAACTCCATTGACGTGTTCCGCACCCTTTCCTCATATTAGATTTAGTCATTCACTGTGTTGCTGGAATATGACTCACTGATCCGATGGGAAACTAATTTATTTGGAGGGGAGAGATAGGGGTGCGAGTCCGCAGTTAGACTACATTAAGCCTGGCGTGGAACGGTGCCCTGAATTGTCCTGTGTTTCTTGCTGCTATAGAGCGAAGTTCCTGGCTGCACAGCTGTAGGTTTTATTTTAGATCCCATGACTGTAAAAGAGCCATTCATTCCGTAACGCTGTCGGATTTTTCACACTGTACTGGAATGACTTCCCCGCCGTGCTTTCTGAAGGGCTGCTTTTTTGTAGGCGAGGGAGGCCATCCATCAGTTGCTCAATAGCAGAATCTCTTTGCTGGGTTTCTACCCTTTGATCTGTTCAGCGTAGGTAATTCTGCTAGGTGCCAAAACCCCAGCCCCAACAGCCCTCCTCTCCGGAGGATACGTGCCTTTCTATTGGGACAAAGAGTTGACCTCTGGAAATGACCATTAGCACAGGGCTACGTTTTCCTCTCCCCAGTGTATTTTTTCAGTTAAATGGGAGATAAACATCAGCACAGGTGAAACCTAGCTCTGAGGAAGAAATCAAAGCATATAAAAATCACATATTAGGTAGATGTACGCAGAGGTTTCCGTTTTGTTCTGAGCTCATTATAAAGTGTAAAGCTGTCTTGGTTTCGGCTGGGGTAGAGTTGATTTTCTTCCTAGTAGCTGTCCTAGCACTGTTTTGGATTTAGTACTAGGAGAATGTCGATAACACCCTGATGGTTTTGGTTGTTGCTGGGTAGCTCTTAGACTGGCCAAGGACTTCTCAGCTCTGCCAGGGCCACAAGGAGCTGGGAGGGGACACGGCCAGGACAGCTGACCCCAACTGACCAAAGGGCTATTCCAGACCATACGACGTCCTGCTCAGTATATAAGATGGGGGAAGAAGGAAGGGAGGGGACATTGGGAGCGATGGCGTTTGTCTGCCCAAGTCACCGTTACGCGTGATGGAGCCCGGCTGTCCTGGGGATGGCTGAGCACCCGCCTGCCCGTGGGAAGTGGTGAAAGAATTCCTTGTGTTGCTTTGCTTGCACGCACGGCTTTGGCTTTCCCCATTAAACTGCCTTTATCTCAACCCATGATTTTTCTCACTTTTACTCCTCTGATTCTCTCCCCCGTCCCATTGTGGGGGGAGTGAGTGAGCGGCTGCGTGGGACTGAGTTGCCAGCTGGGTTAAACCATGACAAGAGCCCTGACCTTGGAGAAAGGAGCTGCTCAAAATTTCCAAACACAAACCTTACATTAAAAAAAAAAAAAAAAATAGTTCCCTAATTCTCTGATATCTTGTGCTCATGATGAGGTGAGGGAGGGATGAAAGCAATGACCTGTTAAATCCAGTTCACTTTATCTCTAGGTGGGCTTTATGGCCATAATGGAACTGAACATCCAGTAGCAACCACCACTTATCTGTGAATATTCATTTTAGCAAAGACAATTATTTCAGTCATCAAGAGGAAAGAACCATTTGTTTACTTGACAGTTATGACTCAAATTAACATGCATTTCATTTTGATGAATGTTTTTTATTTTGTTTTGCATATTTTGCTTACAGGAAGGGGAAAAAAAAAGGGACTAAATGTTTCTTTCTCACAGCCATTGCTAACGTATGGAGTATTCACCCTTCCAGATTTTTTCCTGAAGTGAGACATAACAATGTACATCTTCAAAAATGAAGGAAAGAACAAATCCTCCTTGTCACAGATTAAAGCGAATAAGGAAAATTATGGCAGCTGAGAAGATAGAAAAAATATTGCAAATACTCACATGAAGCTCAGATGAGATCTTCACCCCCATCTTACTGGTCAAGGAAGCTTAAGTTGTCAACATGAGACAGGTTGAAAATTCTTCGTTACTCGTAGCTGGAAGAAAAAGGTACCCATGTCATGAACAGAAGACAGAAATGATAAAATTTGTCTCCAAAGCAGAGCTTATGAGATGAGCTGCCCAGCCAGCCTTCAATTGCTAATGACTTTGTGTGTTAAATGGTAGACAGCAACTTCTGAAGGGAGGATTTCATTTATTATGTACATAAACCATTGGCTGCATCGTTGACCAATGCACTGGCTCTTCTGACATGTTCTTGTGTAGGTTATGTCTGAGATTCACAAGATGCTTCTTATGGTCATAAAAGCCTTACCCTGATGTCTTCACCAAGACACACCAGAAATAAGGAGTTTACTGTCAGAAAGTTGGAAAGGATCTGGAGAATCAGAAGCTAAACAATAATATTTCTGCAACGAGCATAGAAGAAGAAAGGTGGTGAGCATCTCAGGGGAAGGGAACGAGTAGAGCAATGTTCTCCATGTTCTTTCATGTGCTATGCCGTGCATAAACTTACTTGCACAGCATAAAGATTGTTTCTTTTCATTACAAAAATGGCATTATAAAAATTCATTACGAAAAGGTGAGATGCGCTCTGCCTAGATATCCATAAGCACACCTTGTGACAGTAAGACAAGTGGGAGATCCTTGGAGAAGTTGGCACTAGCCCAAACTTGTCTCGTTAACTGATGTTGGCTATTACCATCCTAACGTCATAAGTGTGTTAAATGGGCAACACTGGGAAGCAAAAGATTAGAGAAAGAAATCAAAAGAGGAACATTGACTTTTTCAAAAGGGGGAAGAAAAATATTTAACCCACTGTCTGAATAGTTTCCTCATTCTGTAATTTCCCATTCAAAATACCTGTGGTTACCAGGTAGTCCCAATCTACCAGTACAGACTGGTTAGCTGAGAGGCCCATTAAATCATATAAGCACACTTCCCTACTAAGATAGAGTTAGTGTTGTGGAGTGTATTGTGATCCCTCATTGCCAATCAAGGGTGTTGTCAGAAAATATATTAAGCAACCAACCCTCCCCACCCCCCCAAAATATGAAGGTGTCACAACGTGTCACTATGCTACCACACTCGCTTGTTCATCTGTGACCATCGTAGAAAATGCTATTCTGAAAACAGTTCATCAAATAATAATGTAATTCACTGTCATAATTAAAAACGATAACATGTTCTTCTTACAGTGCTTCCTTAAAAAACAACTTTTCTTTAAGGTTGGGGTTTCTTTTTGGTAATTGATATTTGGATGTTCTGTTGTTGCAAAAGAAATATTTTTATCCTGACATACTACCTTAACAATCTTGTTCAATACCTCTATTTTTTCTAGTTTTAGCCTCTGAGGGTATTCTCAACTTGAGTATTCCTTCTATTTTCTTGAGTAAAACAAAATATTTGTGAAAGGATGTAGAGTTTGTGTTTTGATAGACTTTTAGAATCTCTTAATAAAAAGCAGTAAGTATGCTTGCTTTGCCAGGGTGAAAACTACATTCTCTCCGATTCTTTTTCAGACTGTGAATAGAAAAATAAAGCTGCAAAATATAGTTGTAAATTTGTGAATAAAGAGAGTTATATGTAAAATTATATTTTAAATATAAAAACAACCTTTAAGGTTTACTCAAGTTTGTATGACAAAACAAATCAAAAAAGCTGAGTAGATATTTGAATGCTGCACTTTCCTTATATAAGTCAAAATCAATCCACATTAGCACTTAATTTTGAACAGAAATTAAAACCCAATTGGTTAAATTATTTCTTTCATTCAACACTGGCTGTATTATCAAAAGGAAATAATTCAAACACTTAAAGAGATTTTTTTTGTCACTTCTCAAGAAAAAAACCACATAAGTTAATAATTACCCTAATTTTTCTTCCATCCCAGAGATCATAGGTCAAGGTATCATTAAGTACATTCCATCTGAAACGACGGAATTGCACAATTTACTTTTCCATCGCTTATACTAAAAAATTAAAGATGGTTTGATGTGAGGATATGCAGAGATGGGAAAACTTGAACTTCTGGGACTGAGCCACAGCTTTTAACCAATTCCTGAAGTCGTAACTCATTTTGCTATGAGTCACAGAAGGCTACGGCTATCATTTGTATTGCTGTACAAATTCGGAGCCTTACTCATATCCTTCGTCTTCCCCCACAGACTAAGTTCAATGACCACTTTTGCTTACGCTAACCATATACAGCCAATATAATTCATTCAGGACATAAGCTCATCTGGAGAACCCAATCTACTTGAAAGTCTACCGATGGTCATTTTAATTCCAGAAAGCAGTAGGCTGTGTCACGCACAATGTGACATAACAATTAAGCAACTGAGATCATTTTGGATACTGCCAGACCCATATTTTGTTTCCCTAGAGGCATAGAAGAATGCATCAACTTCAACAAAAGCTGAGAGAGAGGAAAGACCAGAAATTTGCAGTTTCAGAGCAGGTTTCTTCCAGATCCTCTTTTTTATGCTACCAGTGTTGGAATGATAAATTTGCACCCGCCTGGTTCAGTGTAATCCTGGAAAGACCTGTGAAGTGTAGCACATGAATTATAGAATCACAGAATTGTTTAGGTTGGAAAAGCCCTTTCAGATCATTAAGATCAATCGTTACCCTAACCTTGCCATCCCATCACTAAACCCTGTCCCTAAGCACCTCCTCTGCCCAGCTTTTAAATTCCTCCAGGAATGGGGACTCAACACCTTCCTTGAAGCCACCTTTAAACAGGGAACAGGACCTTCACCTGACCTCAGACCATGCTGATGCTCTGTCTGGAAAGGAGGTTACGGGCACAAGTGTTGGGATTTCTTTCCTATTTATCAACACATATGCAGAGTGCCGATATGAAGCAGAAAGGTGAATTAAATACATAAATAGCCAGGTATAGCTTTTGAAGGCTGTGGACTGATATTACCTGACATAAATATATTGGGGGTGATGGAAGCTATTTCGGGGGAGAAAGACGATTGAGCCAGCTATTCAACATCCATAGCACACACAGTGTTAAATACGTTCATTGTGGGCTGCTGCCTACCTTAGGAGATCCCCTCCTACAAGAATCCCTCTCCTATCAGCTCAGGATGAGCAGTGCGAGCCCACCCCATTACTTCTAATTTCAAACTTTAAAACTACATTAAAAATTAACTGGGGATTCCTCTTTCTGTGTCCCTTCACTTGGGAGAAATAGGATGAAAAGTAGTAAGATCCCAATGCAGAATTTCATGATTTTTTGTAGATGCTACTGACCTCAAAAACTCTTCTGAAGAAAACGGCAAAGCTGAGAACAAAAGAAAATTTGCTGGTTGCCATCAAACAGAGCAGAGGCGGCACAGTATGAACAACGTGAGGCTCAAACACAGATAATCATGAAGTACCCATGCAACGGTATTGCCAAGGCAACAGGCAAAGTTACAGCACTGGTGGCTGGTTTCTGTCATGAGGAACCCTAGGTAAAGGGACAGACGAGAACGAAATGAGCCGCTTACAACCTGAAGAAAGAAAAATTGATTTGAGGATGAGCAATATAATTAAATACACAAGTATATCATTAAGTGTCAGAAGATTTCAAATTTCTGAATAAATTCACATCTCCTGGATTGCAATTCTATATAATTATGTTTAATAATCTATCCCTGTCAATGACTATGGAGTAAGCTCAGCTTTAGAGCCAGCTGCAGTTAACAGGCACAGGTGAGTTAAGCCGTTGCCACTGGTTTTGTTCAAGAAATCTGACAGAAGATGGGAGCAGCAGTTGATGAGAGACATGACAGCACTTTTGAAGACTAAGACAACAGAGAGAGAGATGAAAAGAGGCAGAGCAGAGATGAAACAAAAAGGAGAACAGGACACAAAGGGGAGGAATCAGGAGATGGACATTTAGGAGGACGCGAATCTGTTGAGCCATCTCATCATTCGGCAGAGCGGGTGAGGAGGCAGGTGACATTAAAAATTAAGTGACAAAGTTTTGAAGAGGATTAGATGCCTGGCTGAAAGAATCTAGCTTCTTTTCATTCAGATCAAACACTTCATTAAACTCATTGATCCTCCACGTGAATGTGGACTGCAGATGAGAGCAGAAAGCTTTCACCTCATTTCCAGAGCTGCTCCATCTCACCTGCTCAGAAATATCCCAAGGGCGACCACTCGGGGTCCACACTTCTGGGAGTACGTGGAGCTGGCTTTTGAGCCCTGGGTTACAGAGAGATGCTTGTTTATTCTCTGAGGTATTATCAAGTCTGGTCCTGGGGAACATGTCACTTCGCAATTAATTTACATTATGCTGAGCACAACTTGTTCTCAAATCTCCCATGTACACAGATTTTTATTGAAATGATTTTATAATGCTAATTGTTTACTAGATATGCAAATTGATGCTGGAAGAACAGATGCATCACCCAACAGACAGACATCAGAAGGAGACACGGGTCTGATCACCCTTGTTTAACACTGCCATTGTAAAATCATAAATCATAAAATCATAAATCATAAAATCATAGACTCGTTGAGGTTGGAAAAGCCCTTTAAGCTCCCCCAGCCCAACCGTTCCCCTACCCCTGCCATCCCACCCCCAAACCCTGGCCCTCAGCACCGCCTCTGCCCGGCTGTTAAATCCCCCCAGGGGTGGGGACTCGACCCCTTCCCTGGGCAGCCCCTTCCAGCCCCTGACAGCCCTTTGGGGAAGGAATTGTTCCCCAGGCCCAACCTCACCCTGCCCTGGCACAACTTGAGGCCGTTGCCCCTCATCCCATCGCCCCTTCCCTGGGAGCAGAGCCCGACCCCCCCCGGCTCCCCCCTCCTCTCAGGCAGTTGCAGGGAGCAATGAGGGCTCCGAATCACTGACAGTTGCTAAACTTAGGTTAAATTGATTCAGTTATTAAACCTTTGCAGCAATTTCCAAAATCTGGAGTTGCTGGTCTAAACACTCCTTAAAATCACTCTGTAAATTAAAACTTTAAAACTATCACATACCAAGGAGCAAATTATGTTTGGAGGTTGGGATAAACTGGGAGAGGAGAATTCCTTTTTCTTTTAAATGACAAACGTAACCTATTATTAATGTTCAAACATGAACAAACACTTCTAGTTCCTGAACCAAGTGAGAACTTATTAACTGTCAGAGTATTAACAGGCATACCTAATACATTTTACAGACAGCAATTGCTGATAAGTGCTCATGGAATAAAGCATTCAAGGAGACATGATGTGAATCTGGGCATGTCTGTCAAACATCCTGGCAAATAAAATATTAAGAAATCAATCACGGTTTAATCTACAGGCACAGAATCTTTGGAGTATAAGAGTAAAAATTGGTTCCCTTCCCTCATTCCTGTAGGAAGCCACTTATTTTCCAGGATACAAAACCAGAGATTTTGTACAGTTTTTACAGAACAAGAGGGTTTTCTCCTTCTTTCACGATGATGTAACTTTTCAAATTCAGAATCCCCCTGAGTTGTTACCTCTTTCAAAATTGCGCAGATCCAGACTGAGCGGGCACGATGATTCACCTGGCAGCATGGTGCCCGTTCTCTTTAGTACCGTTTACAGTTTGCTATTCAGATTAGGTGCTTCTCATCAAAAACACATATGAATTCCAACCTGGTTGATTTTAAATGTAGGGAGATTTGATCGGTAAGGGATATTCTTTCCGCGGTAAGTCCACCAAGGTAGAAGGAATCTTTTTTTGTACTACAAAAGGGAAGAAAAAACTATATGGCAAAAGATTTCAGGAAGGTAGCAAACCTCTGTGAAGCTCACCTGTGAAAATTGCTTAGGAAGAATCAGAATGAAGAGGGAATCTTTTGCAGATCTGTGCTCCAGGGCTGCAAGTCTCTCACACCATGCGCCTCCTCTTCTATGGAGGGGAACTCTATTTCCAACCCCCCTAGATGGTAAAAAAAAACGATTAGGCTGCACTGACCATCACGCGATGCCTCACGCGAGAGAGATGCACCTTGTTAAGGCCACATCAGCGATGTAAACGTTAACACTGTCAACTATCCTGCCTGGGTTATCCTCACCCGGCTTTGTAACATCCTGCTAATTAAGCATCTACAATAATCCACGCAAAAGCAATCTTCTAAAAGAAATAATCACTGGTGAAGGTTTCACAGAATCACAGAATGGCAAGGGTTGGAAGGGACCTCAGGAGATCATCTAGTCCAACCCTCCTGCTAAAGCAGGCTCACTTAAGAAATTAAACAGTTCCAAGTTCTTTCCAGCAAAAAGTAACTGAAGAGCTTAACACGCTATTTCTCTATGACCTGTAGAGCTTTTCTTACATTTTAAGGTTAGCTGAAGCATTTTCCCACTCATCTACAATGAACACAATATTTAAAAGATATCTAACTGTAATACATTAATTATGATAGCTTCTTATAAATTCTGGCATTAATTTAAAGTCTGATCTATAGTCATGGTGATACCCCAGTTAATTCTGCTATGAAGGTGAAATGCATGGTAGTTCCTGATTCATCAATAGCAAAACCTCATTTCCTTTAAGTGATATTTCTTTCTATTCCTCAGGAAAAATTCTGAATCTATTGGAGTTAAAATACTGATGGAAATTAAATTATCCCGTGAATAAAATCAATATTACTTTTCTCTAAGGAGGAATAAGCTGCATATTTAACATTAATCACCTGATAAAGACGTAAGAGATAAATAAAGTGCAAGTCAAAAATGAGATCTTTTCCCTAACGGTAGGGACTTGATTAAATAGGTCAAGTCCTGAAAAATAATTATTACTTCTCTATTTGCAATGATAACCACTTTTAAATGGGAATTTGTTGCCTGAATTCCCTTCAGTTACAAAAAATTAATCACAAATAATCTTTTAATTCTTATTTTTTTGCAATGTCCAGAAGAAAAGCACTGAACAAGAAGGCCGTTAATAATTTTGAAATCAAATCAATGATC
Source organism: Butorides virescens (assembly GCA_017310255.1). Classification (NCBI taxonomy): domain Eukaryota; kingdom Metazoa; phylum Chordata; class Aves; order Pelecaniformes; family Ardeidae; genus Butorides; species Butorides virescens. The sequence goes on along the minus strand of JADKXX010008014.1, from coordinate 100,353 downwards.
TATGGGTAATCTTGTACTTCTGTTATGAAAGATAATTCTCATAAACTTTCATTGGAATTAAGCAGAAACTCTTTGGGTTAGAAGTCAAAGAAAAAATATCAGCCCAATATAAATATTGTCATAATAATATGATACATTTGAGTCACTGTCTGGCTTCATTAAACTCTTTGCCACAGAAAGAAGTTGTCAGAGAATTATAAAATTTCACGTGCATCCCTTTACAAAATGCTCTATTCATACATCAAGAGATTAACTTACTATAATAATAGTAATTGCAGTGATTCTCCCTTTTTCCTAGGTACAGTCTGCCTTGGGTATGAAAGACAAACCACATCTGCCCCAGTCTCGTTCATTAGAATTTAATCTAAAGGAAAGGGCTACAGTTGTTTTCTTTTAAGTGGATGGATTTTTGTGGAATAAAGTTCCAAAGCCATATGGCCTTCACACTAGGAGATGAAGGAAAGCTCTACCTCAGTGTCTACCTGCACATATCTATTTATATGCCTGAAATTGTACATATTCAGACACTCTAGGCTTTGTGGTTAAAAGGAACCAGGGATGCATCCTGCTGCTCTGCAGTCTCCAGGAAAGCATCTTGGAATGCTTTGTGTGAAAATCTTCTGCACACAAAAAAAAAAAAATCTGTAAGCCACAACGTAAAGGATGCCAAGTTTTTTCAATAAGAAAGTTTGAAATGAAAGCCATTGTTTCAAAATGCTAATCCAAAGGAGATACGTTCACTTTAAATAACAGGTTCACTTCCACTGAAATTTTGTTCTGATATTCCCAAGGATTTTTTTTTCTATGTCTTTTTAATATTTAAAACCTTTTCATTTGCTTTCAAAGAAAACTAATTTCAAGATGTCAGCAATTCCTACAGAGAAAGCACTTCTGTTTCTAAAGAGAGCTGAAGTCTTTCAGTGTTTTCTGCACCGAAACCGGCAGAGTTCTGGCTTACATTTTACAGACGTCCCAAAAGCCCGGTCTCTATAAGAAGAACAGAACAAAACATGGGAAGAATGTGATGTATGATGTGTTCAAAAGGAACAGGATAGTGTAAAACTGACTGTGTTTCTATGTGATTTCTCCCAAAAGCTTACAGAGCAGGATTTGGGTCTCGGCGGCAGAAATGTTAGTCTTTTTTTTTTTATTTTCTTTTAACCAGCGGTGAGCCTTAGATTCAGGTCTGAATATCCATGTTCTAATTTAATCAAAGGCCACTTTTTTTCTCTATGTGTAGCCTTTCAGAACACCGAACCCTAACTTCCCCCACCCTCCAAGAACCCAAATAGTTTGATTTTACCCTTCTCTAGAGAAAACTCAAGGACAGGCAATAGTGCAAAGAACAGGTAATTACTGAACTTGATTGTGCTTTGAGTTTAATCCTCCTTAAATAGTACAAGTTCCAGACTCAGCTGAAAAATGGTTCTCTGAAATGATCTTGCTGCGCTAAAAATGACTAGACAGATATTTAGCTGGTACAATTTTAGAAGAATTATGTCAGTTCAGCACTGTAAAGTCCCATCACTATCATGCAACTCCTTGACAGATTGCCCTCAGCGGTGCTTAATAAGGAAGCAGCCAGAAATCAGTGATAGCACAAAAAATGTTGAGGCAATTTATGTAATGATAGCAATAAATGCCGTATGATAGATGGGAGGGCTAGCAGTCATCATTTACTAAATACAATGAAAGAGACGCTGAGTGTAGTTATTTTCATACACAGAAATCGCACAGAAATCGAGGCAGGTGGTTAAATATGCTTAGAGTATAAAAGGTCACTAGCTTTTCCTTCGTAGTAATCTCAAGTCTAAATGAGGGTTTGTAATTATAAGCTTGGATAAAGTCAACATTGACCATTAAATGCCAGAGAAATACGGCTGTATTCTGGATTAGGCTGTCATGCAAGTGATGACAAAGCAGGTTTTTCAAAACTATGATTATCACCTAGACTTATCTAGACTTATCGCTTCTGCACAATTAAGATTTAAAAGCCAAAGCACAAAAGGAGGCAAAGGCAGCCCCAAAGGTTTCTGAGAGCTGATCCTTTGTATTGCCCTCCCTCAAGTGCCTGGTATCTCTTTATGCCTTTACACATCTGAGTGTAGGGAGGAAATTTAAGTCGGTGACATCCACGGTGAGGATCTGCACTGCACAGAGCACGGCCAGCCCAAATACCGTTCCTTTTGTCCCAGTCCTTTGTCTGGAGAGCCAGCTCCCTCAGCTGGCGCGGAGAGCTCCAGAGGACAAATCAAATTCCATGCAACTCCACGGTAAAGAGAGGCCAGGAGGTCAGGGGGTTAACATCTGCTGTAAATCCCCACCGGGCTCCGTGGCCTGCATTGCAGGATGCGATTGCTTTATGTTTCTACACTGCACGGGGCTGTTTCGTGCCATGCCGTACCCCACAACATAACACAGAGCTGAGAGTCAAATACATAAAAGGAATATTGCACCGGGGTTTTCTCGCTACAGAAACACGCTGTGGAAACCTGCCCGTATGAGAAATGAGTATTTCAAGCCACCAGAATCTTAAAGCAAGCTGAGTTCCAGTTCATATTCAGCTCTTCAGTCAGGTCTGGATTATATACTAGGATAGTGAATTTATTAAGGGATATATATAGATATGATCTAAAGCAACTGACTGCAAAAAAATGCACCAAAAGATCAATTTTTGATTTGGGTATTGAGGTCATAGCCTGCTCCTATTCCATTAAAGAATGTTTTTCTACTGAGTTCAGTGGAGCAAGAAGAAGACTAACATTTACTGCTAAATGGATGCTCAACTGGCAGCCTTCGCTGCACTTTGAACAGTTATTGGAGAGTGGCAGATCACTGAAAGGCTCTGACCTCCCCTGCAAGCAACTGTCAGCACAGCAAAAGTTGAAAGCTTTTTCATATGTCTTTCTCACGTATTTGGTAAATGCAATATAGGAAACCAACGCTAATGTTTCCCATACGCAGATTTTTATTTCGGGATTTCATCTGAACGGGATATGAGAGATGCTGACAAAAATAGCTGAAGGTTGGTTTAAGCTGTTTCCACTAACCACTAATTGTCCATCCATCAGCTCCGAAAGAACATGAGGAAGTTACGACAATTTAGTTGGAAGGACAAGGAATAGTGGATAGGACAGATAGTCCTGAAGAGAAGATCAGAACAGGAAGAGGCCACCTCGAGCAGATTGAAGACAGAGTGTATAACAGCAGACAACCTAAAGTCAGCCTCTGGCCTCACACTGATAGGAATATATATATAGTTTGAATAACCTCAGTTGCACATGTTATAGCCTCAGAATCTGCAACGATACAAAGGAAGTGTTGGAAAACATGAGGTGGTGGTTGTTGAAGATGACAGACAGTCCACATCATCCTAAATATGTGTTCCCTTTCAAATCCTGTGTTGTTCTGATTTGCAATACTCAGCCTTTCCAGAAAACAGGATTTTAAAAGGAGATTCTGTTTCACAAATATATTATTTCTTCCCTTTCCTGCAGCACATTGGGAGAATCCGTGGTAAGCATTAGCAATGGTTTTACCCCTAGCTCTAAAATGGATTGCAGCTTTCCCGTTCCCGCATGTCTTGCCACTGCTATCCAGGGAAGAGAGAGGAACAGAGTCTGGTGTTCACATAATGTGAGGATGGGATTCAAAAAGGTGTCAGAAAAAGCCAACATCTTCTAAAATGGAAAAAGCAATGTCTTCTGCTGCCTGTAGAGGGATAGACCAACATTCTTCATACAACAAATTCTTCACGCTTTAATGAAAAGGGGTGGGTTGTAGGGATGAGTGGAAATCCCTTATAAAAATACTTGAAATCTGTATATTCCAGTAACTGCTTACTCCCTACTGCAAGGTTGCAAGCTTGTTTACTGCAGCACCTTCCAGGCTTGCCATCTAATGTATGACAACCAAGAAACATTCTTGATTAAAGATTTAGTCCTTTTAGAGTGCATTGTTAGTAAAGAAAATCTTCAGTGGCATGATTTCCAGACGATAGATTTCTTACACTATGCCTTAGATCTCATCAGCCACAGAAGTTCAATAATAATCAAAGACAACCTTCGTAGTTCCAACAGTGAGATGTTCCCATTCATTGCCTCAATTCATGTAATTGCATGGGTTATAGAGGCATTAATGGGCTGTACTTTAAGAGAAATAGAGATAAAAAGCTTACACATCCTTCATACAGTTCCAGTTTGGAAATAATTTCACTGTCTTCAGTGAAGGTATAACTGTCAGGAGAACCAGACTTAAGGTAAATAAATACATGTTGCATGAGATAATGTAAATAATGCTGGACTAATAAAAATAGTGCCTAAAATTTATTATGGTTATACAGATCTAGTGAAGAACTGAAAAAATTGTCATTGCTAAAGGAGAAGTTAAATTGTACCTAAGACTATTAATAACATATCACATATGCAGTGTCTGCATGATTTTAGTTATAAAAGCATCCTCCTCCACCCAAGGCATTAGCTTTTTGTGATATAATGCTACTGCATCAGTAACTTTGCTTCTTTTCTATCAGCATGATGAGTTTTTAAAAAGAGTACAGCTAATGGGTGGAACAGGGTAACATAGAGCAAGAGCGTGACATACGTCAAGGGTGCCACCCACCCACTTCGTGATCTCTCACCATCCCTCTACAGAACCTTAGCTTTGTTGGCCAGAAAAATGAGATAATAATACTTCATTTGCAAATCAGTTGTAGAGGCTTGGATGTCAGGAGAGACAATCTAATGAACAAATGTTATTGTCATATAGAATTAAATTCAGGGACCTTTTTGAAAGAGTCTACCAGTCCCACAGAACGTCCCCATAAGACAGTGAGAGGATAAATTACAAACTGCAGCAGCCTTTCAAAATGCAACAGTCTTCCATATAACTGTATAAGCATATATAAACACATGCTAATTTATACACCATGGCATGAGAGTTCTCCAAGTAAAAGTCCAAGAGATGCAAATTATTTGTGAATGCACCAATTAGAAGTGGGTGCTTTCTGAAGCTAGCCAGTTTTATGGCATGCTAATCCACTAAATCATTTTATATATGACACACCAACTATTTCACAAATATTCTAGACAGCTGTTTAATTGTATGAGGTTCAAATGAATTTTAAATACAGTCCAAGCCTCTCTTTGGAGCCAGTGACATTAGCTATTATTAAAATGTTTCATTCCACATGAAGGAGCAGAAAGGAAGGTTTGTAAGAAGATAAGTATCTATCAAACCCATCTTTTACTTCTACTAAGAATTCACTGTATTACTATTGTTATCATATCAAGAGCATTAGATGGACTTCTTGAAAATCATGCAATGAGAAACAACCAATCTACAATCATGTTAGAACCAGCAACTGAAATGTTTGGTTGAATATAATCTAAAAGGAGGTTTTTTCCAAGCCAGCTTTTCCCTCTTTCATGGTGTCATCCAGCTTATTTTCATCAGATCCCTATTTTCATCTACTTTCACAGAAACAGACCTTAGAGTTCCACAGACAAAATGGGCCACGTTCTGTAATTTATCAAATAGAGGAAGACTCTGCCTTTACTGTGAAGACCCTTGGGAGATTGCACTGGAAAGCATTCCATCATAATTTCTAGCAAGAACTTCTTTGAAATACAGTAAATAAATATTTAGGCAGCTTGGTAGATGAGACTTAAGTTTCATTTCTTCACATTTCCTAACATGACTCCTTACCAATATAATTTTCAGTTCGAACTTGACTTGCAGAATCTACAAATGCTTTATATTAGTTTGCTAATATAGAGACGTTGTTTTTCCCATTTGAGCAAATCATATTTATTCTTGTATTAGAGCAACGCCATGAACTTCCTTCCATATTTTCAGAGGGAAGACAGACAACCCATTAAGGATCTCTGACAAATGAACATTCTGCTTTAATAAAGGTCTCTTGAGTCTGATGCAGGATTTTAATAAAGCCTTGCATTGTAGTGACTAAGGGAGAAAATCATTAAGCCCTGACTCTGTCTATATGCAGAACTCCTTTTGTGCAAGAGTAAAAAAACCCAGCAACAAAACCCAGAGCAAATGCTTCACTATTTGATTCTACTACACTCTTATAACGGTGCTGGGGCTTCAGCCTGAAATGAAAACCTTGTAAGTCCTGTTCACACCCTACTCCCCGCTTGATTCTCATGTATTTTCCCCCGATGCTCACTGCGAGTACTTCACACTGTTGTGACTATCTTGGGATCTCACCTGCAAAATTTGTTGTGACAAAGAGCATCTATCTAATTTACTGCTGTGTAACCAAGAGAAATATGAAGTTAAGACTGCTAGAGAACACCAGCATGGGGATACTATAATTTAATCTAACCTCGCTTTCAACATTTTAACCTGTTACAGAATTTAAATACAGGAAAGAGAAAGAATGAAGATAAATCTTGATCAAAAAAAAAATCATAGGAGAGCATTTTTCTCTAGGAAAGATCAAAGAAAAAGTAAGAGTATTTGAAGATTATAAAAAAGTTGCAGATACAAATTAGGAAAAAATACCGACTTCTTTCCTCAAAGCTGCATCGGAACGAGACCAAAAAAGCCCAGCAAAATGATGTGAATGACAGTTCAACTGCTACGAGATGCAATCCCGCAGCTGAAAACAAAGTTTGAATTTTTTATGATTTTTACTTTTTAGTCACAATGAATTAATGAAACAAGTAATGATCTTACGCTACCCAGGAAACTGAATATACTCAGTAAAATGAGAGGCAAGCTTGAAGCATCCTCTTTGCCGGAGGCAACAGAAATGATGGATGATAGTCTGAGGAATACTCGTTGCGTTCTGGACTACTAAATAAGTAATCTCATTAATCTTCTTGCAGCTTTTACCTTTTACTTCTGCTTTAGCTACATAAAACCTGAGAATTTTGGATGTTTTTTACTTGAGTCTTTGATATTGCATAACACCAGTTGGACGCAAGGGGAGTTAAGACAGTTACAGAGCGGCTGTGCAATGTTAGGTCTGCTCTTTCAATAAGCACTTTTAGTGCACAGGAAGATGATAAAAATACAGTATTTAATTCAAACAAAACCTAAACAATAGAAAATACCCTTGAGATGGACCATTTCCAGTTCTGTGCTGTGCTTTATAATAACATTCTGGAGACAGAGAACCAAGAAAAAACATCTGGTATGAGAATAAGCTGGAAGCAGGTCAGTGCAAGCGATGGAGTTCATCTCTTTACCACATTCTCTGGAACCAATACTGGGCAGGCTAAGGTAACTAATAATTCTATTGAGCACTTTTATTCTGAAATGTAATACTTGTAGAAGTTAAGAGAGCTCAATCTTGAAGATCATCAACAGAAAAGACTTGGCTGAACCAGCAGCCAAAAGTGTCATCAGCTCAAATCCACTCCTAGTCCTGAAAGCCAGCTACACTTTTCCTGCATAAATGAGCTCACAAGCTACAGATCTTTGTGATAATTTATATTTCAAAGCACATAGCAAATTTGATAGACACAAGAGACTTTATCAGACAGGTTCAGGCCAAGATGTCAAATGGTTCCTTTTAATTAGGAAGGAGGGAAAAGCCAACGGCACCTTGAAGTACAGTAGAAGCCTCACTGTGCAGATATATTATTGAGAGTTTTTGGAGGCTGCGGCGATGGGGTTGCACAGAAGCCTGTAGATTTTTACATTCAAAGTCCCAACTGCCTACCTATACAGTAATCACAGCAGATGGATAATGTGCTGTGTTCCGTTTTTTTAATAAACATGTCAAACATTAAACATCCTGTTCACAGATGTACAGTAATAAAATGCCTTTGCTGTGAAGTTATGCTGCCTCAAAAAACCCTACAGTTTTCACTTCCGAGAAAGAATCCAACTGCTGCACACACCTTAGCCATGAATCACCGTACACCTTACCTGCGTAACTCTAGAGGAACAATTCCAACTCCAGCTATGCCAGCCAAGACTTTAGCTGTCCAGTATAAGCCATAATATGAGGCTACAAGACGCTATATGGTTGAAGGTACTTAGCCTTAGAACATCCATTTTGCACGTCTTCTGTTCATGGTCTTTGGAGACCTTACAGAATTTTTAGTAGATTTTTTATGTTTCTAATCTAGACATACTCTGCCTGGAAAACTGTGTTGGAATTCATCGAGCTTCAATGTCATTCTTCACATTTATGCACTTACACATTGCGAGCAGCACTCTCAACATGAAAAAACAAGAGCTGAGGGAAATATTCTCAACAAATTACTGAGGCAAACATTCAATCTTGAATTAAGCAGAAGGTCAGATGAAACCCTACAAGCATTTTTATCTCAACATTCAACATTTCTTTTTATTCTTTGCTAACTCAGAACTGATTTTGCACAGATGCAGCGAGGATACGAGCTATGGGCTTGGCCACCAAAAGAGCACAACCCCCTGCAAGTGTGTGTGGCTGGTCCTTCAGGCCCCAGGGGTACCTGACACAGACATCGTCCTCTCAAAACCGAATTTCTTCCCCTCATTCTCCTTTCAGTTCTGTTAAAGGAAGCTTTCCATTTTCTTCCTTTGTTTACATTAGAAAGTCGCGAATACTGATGTAGGATCCTGCTGACTATGTTAATTTGTCATGAATGAGTGTCTGTACACAGTTTGATTTAGTAGCAGTTTAGAATTTACTTGTAGCAAATCGCAGGATTTGATTGTGGTATTTTAATAGCAATCATCGGTCAATTAACAAAGTGATTAGACAAAATTAATCAAAACAGCGACTTAGTTAAAGATTCGAAGACGGCAAGGTTCACTCTACTACTACATGGAAGAAGTACACAAAGGAAAATTAAGTTACACTCGAGTTCGAATGATTGACAGAGAGATTGTGGATGCAGAGGATAGGGAGGGCCCTCCCGTTGAGTCACGAGGTTGAGAATAGACCCCCTCGCTTTCTAAACTCTTTCGGAGAGGAGTCTTGGTGCGGCTAGGTCCAATCTTAGTCTCAGACTTGGTCAGTGGTTTCTGTCTAAGGAATATATATACATCTAGTAGCACTATAAGACTCGCTTTGTAGTTAAATCATACATCTAGAAACTACTTCAGTCGATTCATATGTGCATATACACAGACATGATTTTATATATATATATATATATATATATAAAAAAAGGTATATCTGTTAAAAATTCCCCTCGAGTTCAGTGAAATACTCACATTAAATGTCTTGGTATTTCTCGACAGTCAAGGGTTGAGGCTCAAGGAATGAAAAGTTTCAGCCCAGACTCCACTGATGGTCTTCGACAACGAACCTCCAATTTTAACAAACTTAAGAGTTTGCTGGCTCTGAGAGGCGTCCCACTCCGAGGGAGATGCTGGTCGCAGCCCACTGTGGTCCAGGAGCGCTCAGAGGGCCTCACTTCAGATCACTGTTTTATAGGATTGTGAGATGATTGGCTTTAGTCATCAGTAAATTTCCAGTCTGGGCCACAATCCGGGTCGGTAATCACTGGAATTCCAGTAACGATGGTACCGTGCCACTTGGGCTACGACTCGGATAAGGGATGTTCCAAGGCTATCGGGGGATAACTGATTGTTCTCGTTCCCTCTCCCCACCTCAGCCATGTAGGAGTTTCTGGTATGGACGGTGCCACCTACTTGTCCAACTCCTTACACCAAGGCCAAGATCTGACGGGAGTTTCTGAAATCGTAAAGCGGTCCAGCAGAAAAGAGCAGGGGGGAGGATGCACCACCACAGGAAGAAATACATTATGTAAAAATTTTAAAACAGCTACTCAGGGCTTTTGCTCCCCTTTTGGCAGTGCTGGCACTGAAAAAACAAACTCTCCAAAGCCAGCCGTTCCCAGCACGTTTGATGAAAAGCACAGGTTTCCTTAGCAACACACCCCAAAATTTCCCAGAGTCCTTCACTCCGCGTATCCTCAGTAGAGTATTTGCTAATATGGAATTGCACGGGCAATCAGACACCCGTGGCCTTTCTACATAACAGTACCTTATGGATTGGATTTTTGGGGGTTGTTTTCTAAATGCAAAAGAATCGATTTATTAGCTGAATGTGCAGTATCTGGTCAAAAGAAATTCAGTATAATATTTGGGTTTCTGATGTCTTGCTGGTGAAAAGGTGATTGCAGCATGCACGTTATGGTCACAGGTCCTAGAAATCTCACTGTGTTAGGCAGTGTTCAGAAAGCGAAAGTAATTAAGATCACCTGTGTAATGAGGAAATACAACCACAATAAAAAAAAAAACCTGAGTCCAAAGAAACGCAGGGCCACAGCAGACACTTTAAAATCAGTGGAAAGCGCCTCATTGAATTTAACAGGCACATTTGCCTCAGTGCTGTCCATGATAAACGGATATTCCTGCCTTTTCTGATGACTGATACATGCCCAGGTTTGGGGTGCAATGTGCAATATGTATATATGCACATAATTAAATAGAATTTAATATCTACTGCTGCTCATACTCCCAGGCAAGGCAACAATAATATATAATTTCCAAACTAAGTCTGACAGGTTGAGGAATGGATACTTATTTGCCCGAAAGGTAGAAATACCTGTTCAGAAAATTATTTGAGTCATCGCTGAATGTCAGAACACAACAAAAAAAATATGGATGCTAATCCGCTTGCACACTTTCCTGTCTTTTTCTCTTCAGAGTTGTTGGGGCCTGGTGGTGACCAGTCTTAGTCTACTGATGTACAGCTTCTCTTCAAGTGCACATCATTAGGTGTAGACTGGATCTAGGGAAGAAATTCTTTGCAGTGAGGGTGGTGAAACCCTGGCAGGGGTTGCCCAGAGAGGGGGTGGAGGCCCCATCCCTGGGACCATTCCAGGCCAGGTTGGATGGGGCTGTGAGCAACCTGATGTGGTTCAAGGTGTCCCTGCTCCTGCAGAGGGGTTGGGCTGGGTGGCCTCTAGGGGTCCCTTCCAACCCAAAGCATTCTGTGATTCTATGATTTGCCTGCACTTACAATATTCCTCTATTGAACCAGCTACAATGTCTTGTTTTAAAATGCTACAGCATTTTGGAGGACAGCAGAGCATGTGTCAGACATGAAAAAATATGAAATTGCCAGAAAAGAGAGGTATTTTCCTGTTCCTTCCTATTCTGCAAATCCTTTGGGTCCCAACATATTACATTTTAAGGGGAGCTCATGGTGGTCTCCTACTGCCGATGAGCATCTGTGTGTAGCCCTGCATCCACCAGAGCTGCAAACACTGGCAGTTGGAGACCCATAACATGGAGACCCATAACATGTGTCTTCCTCACCCAAGACCACAAGTAAAAACAGAAGAAGAGCGACCCACAAATCTCTCCTTGCTAGCAATGCACATCAGTCCTGATGTGGCTCTTATTTCTAATAACTGATCATGGCAGTATTTGGTGACAGAAGAAAGGGGAGCAGGAAAGAAATCTTGCTAGAAAACGTCATTCCTCCACAGCGTATGTGAGGAGAAAACCAAAGTTACCTTGCACATTCACATGTAAATTGATCCCTGCCTGAATCTGAAAAAGGGGTTGATTTTGTCAGGGTAAGAAGTGCTGCTATCAGCTGCAATATTCACCACGAGCCCAATAATACTGTGATTTCTTTTAAGGGCTTGTCTGCCAAGTAGATTCACAGTAGAGAATCTCAACTTTCATTAGAAAAACCCCTATTTTTACGCTCTGCAGAGGAGAAGAGGAGCTTGAAAATGACCTCACCGTAACTTAAAGATTCAGAACTCAGAAGATAAATTAAGAGAACGCACATTTAGGCATACACATAATGATTTTGAAAGGCAACTGCACGATTTTATCATACGGAGAGCAGGTAACAGAGAGGAAGAAGGCTTCGTACCATTTGAGGGAACTGCTGTTTGGCCATGCAGGAGTTTTGCACGTAGAAATGCCTTCTCTTCTCCCCTCCTGATTGGATTCTCCTTCTGGTTAGGCAACCCAGGCACCATCAGCAGGTCTTTCCCAGAGCTTCTGTAACGCTATATTTATACATGGGTTAATTTATACGCTGGTCAAAACTTCTGCAAAGATTTTCCCCCTCTTGACAGCGCTTATTTCTGAGTTGACAAGCAAATCTGGTACGCAGACAATATTCTGTTGGTTCTTAGCGTTATCTTTGTCACTGCAGCAAGGTATAGATATAGAAAAAATACATTTTAGAGAAAAAACTGAAGTGGAATCATTCTTAAATTAATATCACAGTATCAACATGTCTACTTTATAAAAGCAAAGATTCTTTGCAATCTGCTTTTTTTGTTTGCTTTTTCAGGTGAGTTTAATCTCACCCTTATTCACTTGCCTGGTAAATTAAGCAGCCAACATACAACTACTGAAGTGGTTTTCTCTAACTTCAGATAGAGCGTGGAAGTATTTAAACTCAAAAGTGAAAAGAGAGATGTTGGAATGTATTAAAAGACCTAAAGCTTCACTCTGTTAAAGGTAAGAGCAAAAAGAAAATGTCAGGTGATTAAAATGAAAATTCTCCATCCCTCTTCAGCCTTCTAAGCTCTATGAACACCAACCACATTACAACCAATTAACAGGGTAGTTTCAAACCAAGGACCAATCTATGTGGTTTTTTAGCTGGTATTGTCACATGCTGGGTATTTTTCAAATAGAAATCAAGTTTCTTTGTTTCAAGAAACCTTCTATTGATCATTTCTATCTTCATAGTCCCTCTCAACTAGATTTTTTTCTTACGCTCTCTAGAAAATGCAATAGTGTCACACCAAATGAGCTAATTTCACACCCACTAGGTAGAATGGGCTTAATTCTCCTCTCATTACCAGTACGTCAAAACTATTCTATTGCACAGTGGGAGCTCGGGCTTCGTCCTGTAATGCTTTCTGTCCCTGAAGAAAGAATGATAAAGTATTCCAGAGACCGCTGGATGTACTTCAGGTTAGATTAAGAAACATGTGCAAACCATCAGAAACTTTATCTCTGCTTTTGTCCCTGGAGGACAGCCACTGGTGTCATATTGCCATGGCAAGCTGCAGATCCAAAATGGTCCCATTTGACTCAAGAGAATTTTCAACTGAATCCAGGCTAAGATAAAGCCCTTTGAAAAATTGCTTTTTTCTTTCTTTCTAAGCCCTTCTTCTGGATCTCAGGCAGCTCCCCTTGTTTGTCTGGCTTTTTTTTCCATGCAGCTTTATCACAGATGGCACCTGACAGCGAGGATTTGGATAAATCTCAAGTAAAAGTGGCATGTCTAGTGGTGACAAAGGCTACTTCTCAAACCACAGTTTTCCAGATTTGTAGATAGCTGGCAATTCAGTAAATTCCTTACCTACATCTTCATCACCAAGGTATGAAGAAGCTTCTACCTCTAGGCTTTTGTGTAAACATCAGCCTTAACCTGTGGGACTGAAAGTGTGGCCAAGGAGACGGATAAAAGAGGAAAGTTCTGGGGGAAACCACAGCAGTCACTGCTTCTGCAGCAAATTAGAGCCAATGTATTGGCAAATGAGATTTAACAGGCTTGATTCTTCTTTATCAAACATGAAGTGAACTATGTGTGGAATTATGGCAAGGCAAGAGTAAAGTTGTCAAAATGAACAGGATGAGAAGGAGAAAAATGAAAGACCAAAGCAAAGAATGGGAAATAATGAGAGCAAGGACAAACAGCTGTGAAGAATGAGGTACAGAAAGCAGACCAGGAGGGGTAATATGTCAGGCACAGTGTGGGAAGGACAAGATGGGAGAAACGACAGAAGAGGAGAGAGGAGGTCTAGTCACTGACCCAAAGCCAATTTCTTCAAAGCTGAAAAAGAACATTTCATTTATATCTATCTGCCCTTCAGAGAACAAAACAAGTGAGGTATCAAGCAAAGGACAGAGATGCTGGGGAAGGAAAGCAATGTAACATGAGGCCTGAAATTAAAAATGGAAAAGAAGATGGGAATAACTTTTCAATGTTAAAGTGCCAATAAGCTACTAATCATTAGAAGGTGAAAATCATGAAAAGAATAAAAAAGAATTTATACAAATTAACAGAGGACAGACACAGTCATCATCAAGTTGCTGCTGCTGTCATTAGCTCAGGTAATCCTTGAAGCAGACTGCTCAGAAGCCAGAAGGCTATACCCTGGGAAAGACTGCTCTGTATTTATCTTAATGGTATAGTCTCTAAACATTATATAATGCTCAGTACAATTACAGTACGCAGCATTACGTTCTCTATAATGCTCTGTATCAGCAACCAACATGAAGGCCACTGATAGCTTCTGCTTTTCTAGTAACAAAAAGCTCTCTACTAAAACAAACTATCAGATATGAGAGTCGAGATTTTACTACTTCAGAGGCAGATTTGCCTCCAATAAAATTTTAGGAACTTGAGTTGCTTTTTTGTCTATGCTACATGTCTTTTCTCCAGAACTTACAGGTTTAAAAATCTGCAAGATAAATAAAACTACTATAATACTTTTTACCTCTACATTCCCATTGTAATCTCAGTTATTTCTATTCCAAATTTTTAAAAAAAAAACAGCATAAAAACATACTAAAATTTTGTAGCAGTTTAATCTTGGAATCCAATCTTATACATAAAACACCTAATAGACTTTATAGGGGAGACTAATTCATCCCTTCCCATTAGTTCCTAAAGCTTCCCATCATGCTCTCAAATTCTTTCAAATTTTGTACCCTCACAATATAATGAGAGGCATCTTCCTTCCCCTAATGTTCCCCCATACTAAAGGTCAGCATTAACATTATGGAATTTCAAGCACTTCAAGCAAATAAGTTTGAGATCTGTAGGTGGAAGTTCAGTTACTTGCACTGCGTCTTGGATCTTATTACAAATTCTGCTCTATCTCCTCATTTGTAATTCCCATTGAAACTTCATCTGCTACTATCAAAGCTGCTGCCTGCCTAAGGTTTTCATTGCTGTTCTTTATCCTTTCTTCCCTTCCCCTCACTTATTAAGTTATCAGCACCCAAATGCTCTCAGCTGGGCAAAACACAGGAGGTCAGCACCATGTCCCACCTCTTTGGTCATCAAAATGGGGCCAGAATAAGACTAAAATAATGAATTACTCTTATGAGTTATCGCACTGGATTAGCTATCTTTGTGCATTTTACAGAAGCAAAAAAAAACGTACGGACTAGCAACCATAAATTTTGAAAGATACTGAATTTGAAATAAAATTCATTTCAGGCAGGAACAATTTATACCCATTAGACAGATGAGCCAGCCTGCGCCGAAAGCATTACTTACAGAAGAGCTATGGGGATCTCTGGGTGACTTTCATCTTGCGGAAAATATTTGCATTTCCAACATTTTTCTTTTTGAGTCAGAATGGGTAATTTTCTGTAGCAAAGATATTCTTTCTCAATCCCAGGACAAGAAATAATCATAAGTCGCTGTAAAATATACAGGCACAGACAACAATTATAATCAGCAAATGGCGATCCAGACAGACCTATTTTTACTCACTTACACAGTTATGGTACAGCACAAATTGTTACTGAAGCACTAAGTTTTGTCAACCAACACCGGGCCGCCTCTTTGCAAATTAGTTTGTGTGCGAGTCCTAGATGTGGCAGGCACAAATTATGCAAAAGAGTTTGCCATGATGAGAAAAGGATTTGATTACTAATGTTTAAATAGGATCCCTTGAGCTGTCTCTCTTCTGTAGGAATGGTGTTAAATATTTGGCAACAGGATGACATGTCCTGCATAATTTAAACTGTTCCATTTTACTGGGCACACAACATACAACCGCCTACAATCCTTTAGTTCCCATGCACACTCTCAACCAGTATTTCAACCTCATATTCCTCACTACGCGGGTGGTGAGGCACTGGCACAGGTTGCCCAGAGAAGCTGTGGGTGCCCCATCCTTGGAAGTGTTCAAGGCCAGGTTGGATGGGGCTTTGAGCAACCTGGTCTGGTGGAAGGTGTCCCTGCCCATGTCAGGGGGTGGAACTAGATGGTCTGTAAGGTTCCTTCCAACCCAAATCATTCTATGATTCTATGATTAAATATAAATGTAAGATGAGCTACTGCTGTGTCCATCAATCTCTCCTTATAACTCACTTTATCTTTTTAGTTTTGACTTGTTTTTTACTGCAGGTAACTTCCAGCACTTTTGTTTTGTGTATTTGTGAAGCTAGAAGCCTCAAAAGCTCAGTGTTTGATCTCTTATGTCCGACTGTCTTCGGAGCTGTCACATCACTGGAAGGCCCAGTTCATGACTCCAAAGGCATCTTCCATCCTCCCCTGCCCGGCTGCAACTTATCAGCTTTGTCGGGTCTAAGCTTATTTTATTCACTGAGAGTCAGGAGGGAGCAAGAAGATGAGAGGCTGTAAAAGGAGACCCAGCAAACAGGGAGGTTCAGTATCTATTTAATGAAGACATACAGTGCCACTGCACGGCAGCAGGCAGCCTGCCCTCGCCTCAGACAGGAGCAAGCAGTTAAAACAGAGAGAAACTTCAGCTGATTAAGTCATTTTGGTCCTTTTATGGAAAAACAATTAATATTACTTTTGATGTATGCTGGAGGCGGTTAGATATAACCAGATGTGTGGATTGCCTGCTTCCAAAATGTAAACAAGTGTCACTGCTATCTATCTGCTTTCCACAGCTACCATAATTTGTTTCGACTCCAGCATCACTCCACGAAAAGATTAGGTAGCCACTACCTAATGGTTTCAAATTATCATCAAGAAAGCTTATCATTATTTTTTTATCATGTCAAACTTCCCGATTTCTTTAAACAAAGTTTTACGTTAGATACATCTGATCCATCCTAGTTTTTATCTCAAAACTGAGAAGTCCTCCCTGAAAAAAAGAACAAGCTTTCCAGTGAAAGATGAGAATAAACAAGGCATGAATGTATAGTTAACGTAAATTCCTGTCAAGCATAAAAGACGAGGCGGGTAAAAGCACGAGGTATGGAAAAGCAAACACTACGGTGTAGCGTCGCTGGTGGCATGCCACGGTGTTTGTATCGGTCACTGTCTCTAGGACAGCAAAAGTACAACGGGGTCCTTTCCCACTGCAGATTTGGCATTACAATATTTGTCTATAGGGATGCCTTACAAACACGAAGGGCATGCAAAATATGCATTAATATTTGCTTTAAGGTGAAATAACCAATTTGCAAAGACTTCTGTCCCAAACGCGTTCCGCTGACAGAGCACAGCCCTGTAATATGGCAGCAAATGTCCGAGTACACCCTCATACAATTCATAATCAACCTCCACACTCCTCAGTAGAGAATAAAACCAGAAAATATAAATTATTCTGCAAGAATTAGAAACCAGAGGGCAAAGATAAATAGGTCTATTTTTATTTTTTTAAAAATCACAATTATTAGGAATATTGCCACCAGTGGAGTAACAAATCCAGTGGGAAAATCAGTGGAAAATGTCACAGGAGGATGTGAAAATTGAAGAGTGGTCACTACTGTAAAGATGCAAAGTAGTATTTAGGCCACCATGCTCAGGTGCTGGAAAGCCACCTATTAAAATAGCAATACTCTAACAGGACAGGACCAAAGGCTCCTAGAGAATTGTAGCAGTGCCACAGAAACAAGACATAAAAGATAGCTAATGTCCTAACTGGGAGCTTGAGGAGATCTCTTCTCTATACTCTATCATCATCTTCAAAAAAATTTAGCTTAAGGTAGTTGAACTGGAAGATTAGGTTCACATGTCCAGGACAAGATGCTGAAAAGAAGAATCCCTAAAAGGTGTCAGGATATGTGCAAGTAGATTTTATCGTGCAAAGAGTTTCTGACAAGCTTGTTAAGGCAACAGCAGAAAGAGATAATAAGGTTTCTTTTACCCTTCCCCAGGAGCTGCAGTTGTGCAAGGGGAAGGAGGACTCTGCAGGCCACCATCACGTTACGAAGCAAACCAGCCGGCTTCCCAGATGTGCCCATTGCAGCAGGGCTGGAAAAACTCAAGTGCACACGAGAGCACACTGGTGTTAAGAAACTACAAGCTACTGCTAAAGCTTGCACGCAATAAAGGTGATTTCTAGTAACAGTCCAGGCATTAATGAGTAAATAATAACAAAATATTTGGATCTGCACTGTTTAAAAGGAATTGCACAGTCTCACCCTCCAGGGTGTGAGGAGCGTCTGTGTGCCCATGTGTGCATGCACACTTGTAGAATGGGCTTCAAATTGTCTGAAGATAGGGATCCAGGGTGATTTTAGGTGCTGTGGACTGTCCGATATGCCTGCACATAGCCAACAGCTGTAATGCAAGGTCTGCAAGCAGACTTCTGGCCCTTCTGGATCATCAGCAGAAGATCCTATGGCTTAGAGTGCAGCACAAAAAAAAAAGGCACTAGATGCCTATCTTTAAGCGACTAAATCAC
This sequence comes from Butorides virescens, assembly GCA_017310255.1. Taxonomy (NCBI): domain Eukaryota; kingdom Metazoa; phylum Chordata; class Aves; order Pelecaniformes; family Ardeidae; genus Butorides; species Butorides virescens. Next base: position 82,033 of record JADKXX010008014.1, on the reverse strand, counting down.
ATGTGAGGATCACTATATTTAACACTGAGAAAAGTACTAGAGCAGTAAAAGTTCAGAGGATTATCATGGAGAAAATGTTAATCCCACGCCTACACAACGCAACCATATGCTGTCCTGCTTTAACTGACGCATGCCTGCACACCACCAAAGCCATGTGAAAACGAAATACTACGTTCCAGATAAGGGAACTCTGCATTTGTGATGAACACAAAGAATACAACAGTTTGCATGAAGTGAGACCTAAGAGATGGGTCTTCTTAGGATATACCTGTATCTATTCAATTTGTAAACCACAGCTCAGAAAGACATTTTCTTCTTGGATCTATTCACTGTTCTAAATTCATGCTGCTAATCCTATCTGGTGATGGACACACCGATAACTGCTTCGATAAATTTAATTAATACAATGAGAGAAGCAATAATATATAGCTATCATCATACTTCTATGGTACATTGTTATTTCTCACTGAGCAGCTGAAAAAATAAGAGATTGTAGTCCCGGGTTATTGCACAGAGCCTTAAAAAATAAGACTTCACTCCACATAAGCACTTAACAACATGCTGTATCTTGACTCTAAAGATTTAGCCTAAGTTAAAGTGCTTATTATTTTTATTTTCCTGCATTTTTTTCATTTATTTGTATGCACTGAATGTGTCTGGATGTTTCGTGGGGCTACAAACATTTTGCAATAGTTTTATGCAGCACATACCTTATGCTGCCAAAGATGAAAGAGCACTTCTTTGAAATAAATGCCCAGTTCCTGCTTTGGATCAGAGTGTCAGGGCTCAGCATGGCTAAAAGCAGAACACAGACTCCTCAGAGAAGCCCGAGTTAATATGCTTTGGAAAGAGGCCTTTTTAAGCATCATGCCCCATTCAGAAAACTGAGTTAGAGCCTCAGCAAATGTGGATCTGTTTTGCAAGAGTCAGTACTATGGGATTTGCAGATAAGAGGTCCAAAAGAGCCCATATTTGATATTAAGATGACTAATCAGAGTAATCTCCCCCAAGGTTTTCTAAGGAATTCCTTGCTTTTCCAATTATACTGGCTACTTGAAGTTGCAAATAGATGTGTGAGAAATAGTTCTTACTTTTGTGGCAAAACCTTCCTCATGCTGTAACGCTTTCACCTTTTCTTCTGAAATATCTACCCACAATTTACCCAACTTTGTTCTTTTGCAAATAATTATTTACAGTTTGGAAAAAGAACACAACTCTTAATTATGACTGGATACCTGGAAAAACAAGGTCAAAATCACAAAACCAGGAAGGTAAAACTTTTGTATAAATTATTCTCTGTGTACAGTTTCTGCAAAGGATTCCATTCCCATCAGAACATCAAAGGTATCCAATTTCCAAAGGTGTTTGATGATATTAGGCAGGTAGTTGCCTAGAAAGCTCTCCGTAGGGTTGGAGGAATTTGAGCAGGGAATCCTCAACGTGACCAGCAAGACTTGCTCACCCTTTAACAGTCCCATATGGCCAGCCAGGGTAAAACCATGACAGTGGGGAGGCGAATGATGAATACCTGCCTCTTCCTTGGGACCTGTTGGTCTTCTGCCCTTGATTTCATCCCTCCCCATACCACTTCTGCTCGGACATTCGCCCTGTGCGACACCTCAGGTAAAGAGGAGTCCCTCTCCAATATTTCCAGGGTGCTGCAATATGCAGGTTGAGGCCAGTACCTACTGATGGCTCACTCGTCATGAGCCTTCATGTCGTGGGAAACGCATGCTATTTGGAAGAGGTGAGCCAAGAGCTGGAAGAGAGCTGGAGTCCACAGATGGAGACCTCTTAGCTTTGCTGCAAGGGCAGCTGTATTATGCAGCCTTGGAAAACAGAAGTACCGGGCAAGCCTGAGAAATTTTTGACTTCGGGGAAAACACCAGATACTGATACATACTGAAAAGGATTATTTTAGACAGAGAGTACTACTAAACCCATACATGAGGCTATTGTATAACTAAAGAGTAAAAATCCTATTGGTACTTCCCTTAACATATGACAGGCTGAACACTCCTCTGCAGAGCTAAGCTGCCAAATCTGAAAATTAAATTCTAACACTACCTGTGCTTCAAGTGTGGACTTCCCCTCATTACTAAATTTTTCTTTAACCTGAAAAATATCCGTCATACTTTTTGGTAATACAATTGCTGGAGATGGGTCAAAAATGTAAGAGCTTTTTCCAAACAACCAGGTATAACCTGAACTCTGCATCCTGTGCTTCCAGTCCTAAAATTCGGCGTCTCCACAGATGCAGAGAGGATGCTGATAATGGCAGTAAGTTTTCAGGAGCCGCACCAAGTAAGTTGTTTTGTCCAGGCTTGTCTATTGCGTGTAATAAGTTCTACAAAAATCAAGTCATTACTGGAGCTCCAGGAGCCGGGAGTACTGTGGCAGACTGCTAATTAATTTTGCCTCTGAAACTTTCAGTAATAATTGGATCAGGGAGTGACACATGCATTGGAAAGCAAACGTACCCCCGTGAAGCTGTTTGGCCTAAGAATTTTCTTAACATATTAATAGGAATTGGGTTTGGTTTGGGAAGGCAGGATAACTCCTGCCTTCATGTCCTTTGTTAGACAAAATACAGGCTATTTTTAACAGCTTGGTTTTTCCACTGCCAGCTAAGAAAAAGTTTTTTACATTTGATGGCCTATGTGAACTCTATCAAAAGGTGATATTCATGACTATAAGAGCCTCTTGGAGAAACACGCCACCACTCCAAGCACAAAAATGAAGGAAACGGGGAAAAAAGAAGAAAGGTGTGGGAGAAAAAGATGGGAAATGAAAAAGGAATCGATCAAAAGGCGTATCAGTAGCTGCTTTCTGTACAACAAAGCCTGTTCAATTATTGGGCCTTCTTCACAAGCAAACTGAAAAACCCAAAGCACCGTCTATTTGTAGGCTATTACGAATGAGACTGTGTGTTTTATTTTCGTCGTGCTAGCACCCACAAGTTTCAGTGAATACGAGGTCTCATTGCTTAGTTGTAATATATATAATAAACAGCATCCTCAGGTCTCCCTTTCCTTCCTCTACCCTAGTCAAAAAGAAAATAAAAATACTTATGGAAGAGCACTGGCTCAGGGAAATGAAGACAACCGCACAATCCCACGGGGCAAGTTTGCAGCTGAAAGCAAAGCCCTGTCTTTCCCAAATATACACTTATTCACTCCATTACACAAGAAGCCTTCATGATAAACAATTAGGAGATCTTCAGGTCACTTTGTAGTGTAAGAAACCCTGTATAGTTCATGACCATGCATAGAAGATGTCCACCCCTGGTTACCCCCCACACTCCCCCCTCCTATTTCGGTATTTCACTCCGCGCTGTCCTGCCGGGCTCTTCCATGATTGCACAGCTCTCAAAGAGGGTTAACACACCTTGCAGAGAATATGATAAATTTAACAGCTCTGAGAAACCTAGCATTGAGCAGTTTCAGTAAGCTAACTGTACCGCAGAAATGCCCTAATTTCATCTTATCTCTAATGCACATAGCTCAGCACTGCTTTTTTGTACCGTTGACCCAGCAAAGCCTGATACAGACTTTGCTTTAGGGAGCCTCTGTAACTGTAAGCTGGAGTCCTCAATGTGCAGTCTTGGCTGTCAACCCCTTCTGATTGACAGGATTGGCTTCTCCAATAGAAATCTATTTGAAATCTATGTCCAGCCTTAATTCCCTAGCAGGCATTGTGAACAGTTATCAGGAAAGCACAGCTTTCAAAAATTACTGGGAACTCTCATAGTACCCATTAGTTCATGGGTAGGTAATGGACACAAAAGAAGGGGGGAAAAGTCGGCCATCTCATCTGACTCAGCAGCAGAGGTCACATTTGAACCCAAGGCCATCTGACCTGTCATCCCACGCCAGACTCAGCCTCCAGGCCAGGACATAAAGCCACATCCACTACAAGCCCCAAACAGCCTGCACTACACTTTTTAACATTTCAATAATGCAGAACGCAGACCTTTCGGGGAACTTATCTCTGATCAGCGCAGAAGTTTTTTAGCCCCACAATCCTGTTCATTTGCCTAATGCAAAAATGCCTTTGGTCTCCAAGGGCAGGAGTAAAGGAAGATCAAAGTCAAGCCCCACTACATGGATCCCAAAAGAGAATTTGTCATAATCCTGTGTTCCATCTTTTACCTTGAAGCATAGAGCAAATGAGAAAGGAAAGAAAATTATGGCTTAATAGTGTATGCAATTAGCAATCAGAGGGAACTCATCCGTTAAATTTTTCCAGACATTGTATAACTTTTTGGAAGACACAGTTAACCCTCTGTGCTACAACCCACTCATCTGAGACGTAATATTTAATTACTTCTTGAAGCCTTAATGGCAATCCATTTTGACAGCTTTGTCCCCAGAAGAAGTTTCCCTCATGCGTGTCCATAAAGTCACCACACAGTTCTGAAAGCTCTTGCTGGCATATACAAGAGTAGAAGAAATATTTGGGGAGCAATGGGATCGGCATGCCTGATACCTCCCATTCTTCCCCGGATCTCCCCACTATGTCTTATTGGGTAAAGAGGGTTGTATTTACTCTTTGCATACCTGAACTCTTGTCCAAGGAGAAAGCTTGCTGCAGCGCATGATCAATCGCGATTATGATGCCCAAGTAATGGTCCAAGCTTCCACGTCAATGAAGTATTGCTGACTTTTATCGTATTTTAGAAGAAAGGAAAAAAATTTAAAAGGAAGGGGAGTACAATACCTGAATTTGAAGAGCCTAGATATTTTTGTGCATGCTTTATTCCTCTTAAACACCTCCGTCAATACCAGAAATTTTTGAAGAGCTGTATTTTCGATCAGAAATCTTTCTAAATTAAAAAAAAAAAAAAAAGGCAAAAAGTACAGAATTGCCATTCATGGGAGCAAAGAGAGAATTAGTCTGAAACTGTCAAATCACTGCATCTTCTGTTGGCAGACATACCTGCTATATCACCAGACCTAAGAAAGCTGATGATTAAGGTACCAAAGAATTAATTTTTTCCCTGTTTCATAGAATCATAGAATCATAGAATCATAGAATGGTTTGGGTTGGAAGGGACCCTTAGAGGCCACCCAGCCCAACCCCCCTGCAGGAACAGGGACACCTTGAACCAGATCAGGTTGCTCACAGCCCCGTCCAACCTGGCCTGGAATGGTCCCAGGGATGGGGCCTCCACCCCCTCTCTGGGCAACCCCTGCCAAGGTTTCACCACCCTCATTGCAAAGAATTTCTTCCTTAGATCCAGTCCAAGTTTCCCATTGCTTAAGCTTCTACTATGTTTGTACTTAGAAGGATGCTGAAAAGAGATGTCAGAATTGCATTCTGCATTTTAACTAGGACTGTCTTTCTACCCAAGCAAAAAACTATTAGATTAAACTTATTAAAATGGTAGGTAAAAAGCACAAAATTCTTCCCGCCACAGGTCAACTACAAAAGGGAAAAGATTTGAAAGCAAGTCATTATAATGACTAGTACCATGTTATCTGAGAGAGCCCACACGGAGGAAATGCTGAAACCAAGTTATCCATTTAAATAACAAAAGAAGAAAAGGTTACAAGTATGACACCAAACATGCCTGGAAAATTAGACTGAAGGAAACAGCTTGGGCTCTCCATTGTGCTTGCGCTGACAAAGACCACAGGCTGCAAAGGGCACCGTAAAAGGGGGTGGACATGCCAGCGGGACACAAAGGTCTTATATAATGTTTAGGCTGCTGGCAATTTTAAGACAGAATAGTTCAGAGAGAAGAGAATTGGCTCTGGGAATTTTCAGGCCAGAAGATACTTGCTATTTTAAGACATGGCACTTTAAAAGCAAGTTGATTTTGTGTGTGTGTGTGTGTATCAGATATTTGTGTTTTCCACAATACTACTAATAAAAAAATTCAAAAATGGATAAATTTTAAATAAATCATAATAAATTCAGATTAATATTATTATTAATAATAGCAAGAATAATATAATAGAATCATAGAATCGTTTGGGTTGGGAAAGCGCTTTAAGCTCCCCCAGCCCAACCGCTCCCCTACCCCTGCCATCCCACCCCCAAACCCTGGCCCTCAGCACCACCCCTGCCCGGCTGTTAAATCCCCCCAGGGGTGGGGACTTGACCCCTTCCCTGGGCAGCCCCTTCCAGCCCCTGACAGCCCTTTGGGGAAGGAATTGTTCCCCAGGCCCAACCTCACCCTGCCCTGGCACAACTTGAGGCCGTTGCCCCTCGTCCCATCGCCCCTTCCCTGGGAGCAGAGCCCGACCCCCCCGGCTCCCCCCTCCTCTCAGGCAGTTGTAGGGAGCGATGAGGGCTCCCCTCGGCCTCCTCTGCTCCAGGATGAACCCCCCCAGCTCCCCCAGCCGCTCCCCAGCACCCTGGGGCTCCAGACCCCTCCCCAGCTCCGCTGCCCTTCTCTGGACACACTCCAGCCCCCCCAGGTCCTTTGGGGAGGGAGGGGCCCAACCCTGACCCCAGCATTCGAGGGACGGCTCCCCCAGTGCTGAGCTAAATGTGTATTTACCAACTACATTTACACGTTTAAACAAAAGGACCATTTCTAATACCACAATTTCACATCACATTTCCATGCATCAGGCTCCAGTCGGAAAAATGAGTAACCTTTCAGTTACAACAAAACTGGCTGAAAGGTCACCCTTTCCCCAAACTATGGCTAAATAGATTTAATCTCCTCAGTCTAGTATTACAGCTAGAGCAAAGTGTTTATGATCAATCCAATTAAAATGGTAATTTCAGGGGGACTGGCAGCTCTCCTAAACTGTAAAGAGTTCTAGTTTACTTGAAATCCCACGGCACAAGGCAATAATACGGGATGTTTGCTGGTTTGTCACCGCGGTAATTTTCCACAATGTTACACTGGAACACTTGCACAAATATAACGGCAGATAACGCACACAGAAAAGAGTTAAAATATTTAATTTAAATGTAATTATCACATCCCACTGAAAATACATGACTAAGATCAAAAGATCATCGCGGTGTAGACCAGTGAGAGCACTGGATTCATCACAAGGAGGTCTGATCCAGAGCTATTCCTCTGACCAAAATGGGCGTCTTGTTGGGTCAGACAGGATCGCCTGGCCCCTTAGAACAACTCATTGGAATGACATCATTATTTTTTGCTCTTGCAGAGTTTTATAGCGTAGCAGACCCTGAAGCAAAGCTTTGCCTCTAGTTGCAATTATATCAACTTCACAGTTTTTACCACAAGTCCTCATAAATGCCTTTGTGATAAGCCATAAGCATAAACCGGTAAGCAGTTGTTGTTACAGAGATCTATTAATAGAGATTTCTTTTTTTTAAAAAAAAAAAAAAAAAGAAAAAAGAAAGAAAGCACTAATCACATTCAGCACTGATGCGCCGGGCATTTTAAGGGATTTTTAAAGGGAAACTGTCAACCTGAAATTTCATTTCCTTCTGATTACTTCAGACATTCCCAGAAGCTAACAAAAAGGATGAAGATCTGGGGCTTTTTACCATTCCCTCCTCTCCTCAAACCTCGATTTGGCTGGTGAATCTGCTTTGCAAATTTGACTGCCTCTGCTCAGTTCCATGCTTTGTTGATGGCCAACACCACGTCACGGAGGGCCCCGAGGCTGAAGGCTTGCACAGACACTTTCCCAGGCGACGCAGAAAGCAGCAGAGCGACGCGGGAGTTCAGAGAGGCTGCAGCCAAAAAATAAACAGGCATGTACGCAAGGAAAGGCTAAGATGGTAAATGTCATCTCTGTTATTGTTGTTCAAGGTCTACCAAAAGGACCTTTCAAAAGAAATATTACCAAGCAAGCGGAAAAGCCTCCCAAAAAACACTCAGAATTTTTTGACAATATCTTCATCCATGTAAGGTGTTTAGAGGTTGCTGCGTTTGGACTTTAGTAAACTAAAGAAGTAATTGGTTTTGTGCTTAATCCTGAAAGCTGTCAAATGACATAACTGCAAGTTCATTAACAACATTTTGAAAGCCGAATCTCTGTTGCTGACACCGCAGTCTCTGCTGAGACTGAAGCCTGGCTAGATACACCGGTCTTGGCCGTCAGCTGCGTAGCTGAGAGCAGTGTAGCTGCAGGGAGGAAAAAAAAAAAAAAAATAGTTCAGTCTGGACTGCAAAACCCTTCTGCAAAGCAGAGCAAATATTTAGATTGCTGGCTTGCACTGAAATCAGCACTGCTCTGGCTAAGAGTGCCCAAGCCAACTCAACGTGATTACACACTAAAAGCTTAGCAACACAGTGTTCACATACCAGCGGTCCCGAAATACCTGGAAACGTCGTGGCTGCGGAGCTCACTCAGTCGGGGAGGGGAAGTAAAGAAACGTAAAGAAATCCGTGCCAATTTGCTGAGTGAAGATGTATGCAGCCAGCATAGCAAAGGAATCGCAGAACCTTACCTTTTTAATGGCTCCAAATATAGAGGTAGTAAAAAAAAAAAAGGCTTTTATTTTCTGATAAAGCTCTTAGATATCTAACCGAGCAGTTAGTGACATAAAAGTAGGAGGCCCAACACTAACGAAAGTTACTGTCTAAAAATTTGGTTAAATTCAGTAGGTCTTAAAGTAGGCTCTCGTAAGTGACACATTATATTTCACAAATCCTTTAGCTGCTTTGTTTAGTGATTATGTTCAAGAATTGCCCAAGATGTTGGGTATGCTCTTGAGTCAAAGACATACAGACGGGACCCTGGTAACACACAAAGTCCTTCGTTTAGGACAGATACATCAGGAATACAGCTCCTAAACCCACTGCTCTCAGCTTTCAGCAGTCATTTGGCTCAAAGAGCCTCCAGAAGAATTCCAGCATAGGAAACCAACCTGCTTCTAATTCTTAGCACTGTTATTTTTTAAGACGCAGGTGCTAGGGAAACAACCTTGGCAAAATATACACCAAAGGATGGGCAACTGCAAAAGGAACAGAGGAAAAGCGTGCAAATGGGAAATGAACTCCCTGTGTTTTTGGGAAGTCTGAAATATTCTGAAAGTAGCAGTGTAGGCATATTCTGATTTAAATGTACCCAAAGCAGCAGATCTACGTTCAGCATCTGTTCGAGGAATGACAAGAATGGAGCACTGGAGATGAGACTGTCTGGGGACAGAAACAAGCAGACAGTGTTTGTTTTGGCACTGAAAATTGGGACATTATGTAGCTAAAGAAATTCAGTATATTGATGCGACATTTTATCGGCTGTGCTAGTTTTGTGGTGGTTGGCCTTGGCTACACATACACACACACACACACACACACATATATATAAAAGTAACCCCCTCCCAACTCTCAAAGCAATTAAGTGACCCCAAAAAGACCTCTGCATGTCCATGTTCCTTCATTACAACAGGATCTGCTGCTGTTTCTATTAATACAAATCCTGTATGCTGGTAGGAACACATGGGCTAGCTTCTAATCAGCTGAAAAATTACAGGAGGAAGCAAGATATTCTTAGGCAGACTGTAAAATTAAAAAGCTCATGTGGGAGATCTTTTTAAAGTATCTTTTTCTTGCAAAGAAAAAAATTGCCCTCTCTTCTGTGTAGCAGGAAGATACAGCTGTAGTTAAAAGCAGGAAGTTAAGAATATCTCAGGGTTTAGACAGAATTTTTATAGCATTTAAATAATTTTCTCTTTCCTTCTTTTTCCTGACAATTTTTTTTCTTCTAGAGTTTATAATTCCCTGAGTTACCAAACTTTCAAATGCTGTGCTGGGTATAGCAATAATTATTCCTGTGGCTATTTGGACTCAAGGATTGATAAAGCTTTGACTGTTTTGAAGTACCCTCCATGTCTTATGCTGATACGTCTTTGCAGACCTTTGTTGAAGCACAACATTTTCCACACAGAAGCAGAGAGCCTGAAAATGTAATTTCAGAGATCATTCCATGTTTTAAAAATCACGTAAACATGATCATCATGCCTGCCTTCAGTATTCACCCAGGATTTAGAATGTTTGCTAGCTGGAAAACAGGAAAAGACAGGAGTGGAAATGGATTGAAAAGAACCGCTAAGAAAGTTTTGCCAGCATTACCCAGAGAGCATCCTCAAATCCCAAGGAGCCTCAGGAAAAAATTGAAATCCAGGCAAAAATGTGATAAAAAATGGTTCTGTGGAACCATGTGGATTTGGGGATAAAATCCAACTATCCAATCTGGATTCAGACCAGAAATCGCAGAAAAAGTGTTGTCATCGAGTCAAGGACCAAAGACTTCTGCTGGCAGACAAGCAAGGGACGAGAAGATGATGAGAAATGAGGAGCCAAGGAAGAGAGGCAGAAGGATACGTTGCCAACACCAAAACCTATGGAAGGCAGCTGCCATTCACTGCCCTGGCGTGGATCTGGCCTCACAACATGAGGACCAAGAGACTGAAGAGATTTTAAATGACTTTTTATGGGGCAGGTAGATTTCTACCAATGATATTCACAGTCATCGATAAAAATTTAAGAATCGGTGCTTACCTTTTGTTAACAGCAGGCTCAAACCATCTGCAGACAAAATGTTTGAGTGAAAAAACAACTGAAAAATTTCAGGAGCTACATTTCTGAACCACATATCATTTATAACCAACCCAGCAACATTATTGTTTCAAGGCAGGCAAAAGGACGTCTTTATAAAATATATGGCCAAATACCCAAAAGCTCCTCCAGTTTTACTTCATGCATATGGCCTTTCAGCGCTATAATTTATATTTCTACTGCTCACTTGCCCAGATGGGCTTTTACAATATCCTTCTCATAGCTCTCCAGGTGTTGCAAATAAATAAAACACTTTATTTCAGGGAGATGAGAATAAAGTAGGTACCAGTGAAAGTTGGCAGTACACATATTTTAGCAACAGCCATTATAAAAATGTATTGCAATATTATTATTGAGCATGCCAAGTGATTCTGTATATTATTCAAATGTCATGGGTGACAAGTAAACTGCAAAAACGACTTTTGGTAAACTACTGAAATCAACAGTTGACTGCAGTTAATGATTCTGTCACTGTGTCAAATTCAAGAAAGAAGCTTATGGAGTATTAGCATTAGAATGATAATTTGCCCAGCATGCCCTACAAGATATACTTTGCCACCAATATTAACAACAACCAAAAACAAGTGCAGAAGATGGAATGAATTTCTATGTGAGGAAATGGCCATCCCTTCGCAGCGATTCGGGAAGCAGAAGAGAGTCTAAGTTTGTTGCATGAATTATTTGTTGCAAACCACTTATGACCTCTGGTCTACAGTACATCAATTATTCACACAACTTGTTCAAAATGAAAAAGGATGGAGCATGGGAGAAATGATCCTGAATCCTCAGCAGTCTCACACAAAGTGGGCTCTGCCCACAAGCATGAGTTCTCCCAGATTACTGGGAGAATATTAAACACTCCCATCTTTCTATTTGAGACAAAACACACTTTTAATGTAGGGCTATTCTAATTATGTGAATGTACTTCTCAAGACATGACACTGTTTCTGTCCACAAAGGCCCGGATCCAGAGAAACTATTTCAGAGGTGCCTAAATCTCCTTGTACATACACCCCAAGTGATGGAATGGGTTGGTGCTCTTCGAGTTCTTCAGTCTGTACTGTAGCTGATAAAATAAACCCAGCAGTATTATTCAAATCCACATGTCCATACAAACAATTCATGACCATTTTTTAACTGAAAAGGCCTACTGCTATGTTAGCAGGGAGAAATGCAGGTCAGAGAAGCAGCAAAAAAATTCAGATGTTTCACATAAAGCCTACCATGCATACAGCAATAAAACCATCTATGGCATCTGTAGAGCTCAAATAACTGTAATCTTATCCTGAAAATTCAATTAGTTGCCGATAAAAGTGTGGATTTGGACAGAAATCTAACTTTTGAAAGATTTAGGTAAAATTAATAAATGACACAGGACTGTAAACTTTGATCAAAAAGTCAAATGTTCAAAAGAAACTCAGAACATTCAAAAGTATAAGAAGAAAGCAAAAAGATGAGATGCAGCCCTAAAATATATGACTTAACATAATTTGCAAAAATTAATCTAACAGATACATGCATTTCCATTAGAGACCATAAGCAATACTAACTGCCTTCAAGTTCTCTCCCCCCATCCTTTTGGAAAGAAAAGTCAAAACCTTCAATCTAAAATGGAGTTAGGCATATTCTTTCCTAAATAGGCAGCTAGACAGAAAAAGTCAAAGCTGTGAAATAAGACATTCGAAGGTTGAAACCCTAATAAAGCCAAGGTTACCTGAGGAGCATCAATCCCATAACACCGTTCAGGTGTCATTCCTGATGTTCCATACCTTTGTCATTTATAGAACAATATCCATATATCTATGAATACACATTTGTAGGTATATGCATACACATAGTAATACAGAGCTACCTATGCCCTCGAGTTTTAGGGCTAGATTAGGTCCAGCCTCAAATTTGCAAAAGGGCACTTGTCGTGTCCTAAATCTGCGAGAGCAAGTAGGAAGAGAACGGTTTTATATCCGAGGGGTCTTCCAAGGAGGAGCACCATTATTATTTACATTTCTACAGGGGGAGGGGGGGGGGGGGGGGGGATGTTTGGGGGTTTGTTTTTACACAGAAGACTAAAAATAAGCCCTTAGAGACCTTGTAATCCGAATAGACAAAGGAGAGAAGATGCCATACAAACCACAGAGCAGCGAGAGGCACAAACATGACTAGCATTTAAAAGTTGATGGAATAGGGGCTTTTTATGGGAGTACGAGAGAGCTCACGTCTTTTTTTAAGAAAAAATAATCCTTCTTTTAAGCAATGCTAATGCTTAACATCAGGCCAAATGAATACGTGTTTGAATATAATGAGTATTCAGTCAATTGTATCATACAATAAAAGTAGAGTCTTCTACCCTATTATTATCACACTTGCCATTGTATTTTTACATAACATGTGAACACAAAGAGCTGGCTTAAAAGAAACACATTTTTGCTCCATTTAACTAAGAATATTTACCAAGATCATTGGGGTTTGACCAAATTAAAAATTATCATAATTATAATTCCTCTACTCCAGTGCCAAAAACTACATCACATGATGGGTAGCAAGGCAGTGTGTCTTAAAATATTACACCTTTTTTTTTTTTTTTTTTCCTTTGTTCTATTTAGCATTCCCGAAAAGAAGTCTGTCCCTGTAGGGTGCTGGTGTGTTTGAAAAGAAATGGTAATTCAAGAAGATCGGAAATGAATAGATGATTCAGCGAAGATACCTCCTCACCTCTTTTGCCTGTATTACACGTTTAACATTCTTTAAAAGAAAAAAAAAAAAAAATATCCTGTACTTACGGATGTAACACTGCTGCCTACCACAGTGGAAGTTTCCCCACAGTCTAACAATGACACTGCAATTAGGCTAGGGCTTCTTCTTAAACAAGGCTGTAATTAAATCTGAATGCCTCTAACATCCACTCCTTTGAAAACGCGCTTGGCCACTCTCCGTAATTACAAGCAGGTATCTGCTATTTCTCAACTTGTCACAAAGGGCACGCAATAAAACCATGTCTTAATATATTTAATTTTATCACGACAGTTGGCTACTTTCGAGCCACCCTGTGTTCTGAAATGATTTCTATGGTCAGGCAGGGAATCTTTATGAATTTGACACCTACACATTGGCCCATGGCTGAAAATCCTCTCAGTGATTTAGCGATCATTTCTTAATTTCTGGGGAGGATGAGAATGGGGAAGGACATACGCTTACGCTTTCAGAACAGGGATACGTCAACCATTTCTAGCCAATTAGGACTAACATCTATTTAATTTTTATGGTGCAGTATTGTTCTCATTGAAAGGATGACAACATTATCCAAGCCATCCTAGCTTTGCAAAGCATAAAATAGCCTAATGGTTGCCATTTGGCATAATTCTCATTACGACAGTGTTCATTCACAGAGGAGAGGTAAGATTTTCCAGAATAACTTAGGAATGTGACTTCTCTGGATTCTGTTAAGTGTCAACAGTGCTTTCATACAAATCCATATTTATTCCTTTCTCACTCTTTCTTTTAAGGGTCCCGAGAAGAGAAGGTCACAAATCTGAGACCACCACAGCTCCGTTGTGAGCTTCCTTTATTTTTTTTTTCCTGTCAAAGACACAATTACAAGAAATAAGCATCTGGGGGCATGCAGATTGGGAGCAACTCTTCAGGGGTTGCTGGCCACCCTGTATACACGCACACGGCCAGTGCAGCTGGGCATGGAACTGGATATGGGCACAGTATGTAAGGGGCGTGCTGTCCAGAGCTTTGGGAAGGGTGGGGGGTACTCTGTTCCAAAGAGCTTGGGCCAGAACCATGCCAGGAATTCAATGGAAACGTTCAAGACCAGGTTGGACAGGGCTCTGAGCAACCTCATCTAGTTAGCAGTGTCCCTGCTCCCTGCAGGGGGGGTTGGACTGGGTGACCTCTAAGGGTCCCTTCCAACCCAAAACGTTCTGTGATTCTATGATTCAGTGATCCAGATTAAGACCTGACATTCTGCTGTCCATTCAGGAGTATCTCACACCCAAAGCCATCACTGTGTAGAATATAGCAGTGAAAAATCATAGATGAACTCTGCACCCTCTCAATAAACCCTAAAGTAGGAAGTTTTCAAGGAATTACGCCCTAGGCAAGGCCTGTCTGGTGAAGCCAAGAAAATAGTTTTATCATTTTCTGTATGTCCCTTTCTCTTTTCTAAGTTGCTGTTTCTCCTTGAGACTTTCACAGTCCCAGGGACAGCTTCAGACTCTTCTCCCGCGCTATGTTTATTCAATACAGAGACAGTTACAGCATTGTGAGACTTATCACAATGAGCCCAACAAGACTTGCATGTTAAATATTGACTGCCAAATAATCACAACAAGCCATTCAAAAGGAAAAGAGTGAAACAAGTGGGGGGAAAAAAACCACTCGGAAAACAACTGATAAGCTGTGTGAAAGCATTATCTCATCTCGAAGGACCGTCCATAAATAAAAACCCAAATTCATCAGTTGCTCCCTGAATTAGTGGCTCAGCTCCAAGAGATAAATTAATCAAATTATTCTAGACAGAAAATAAGAAGACCGATTTCAAAATTCAGACAGAGGTTCAAGAGCCTGTTAGTTATGGATTTCTCATCTTTACCTGGTCTCACAATAATTTCCTGAGCTCAAACTCACTGAATACAAAGGAAAGACTTTCTCGTATTTAAATTAGCCTTGAGACATATTATAAACACATAATATATGATCTTACGACCTGTTAGCTTCTCATTTCCTTTATATCCCTGTATATCACTGATGCTAATGGTGTTCAAGGGGTATGAAAAAGGTGGTAAGCGAAAGGAGGCTGAGGCTTGGAAGGCCATTGCTGTACTGGTGTTGGGGACTTGCTGCTGAGCCAGGTACCTGAAGCTCAAGGGAAGAGGTGCATTTGCTGATCAGACCCAAAATCCATTTCAAGACTCACTAGTGCTACGGCATCCATAGGAAATGGAAAAGATTTAGTAAATAGACCAAATGTAATTTAAAACCAAGGCTCAGTTTTTACTCTTTCACCAGAATATAGCTAACCAGAATTTCAGGTTTAATTGAGCTTGAAATAAAAACACCTTAAACCATCCCTTTGCCCAGGAGCAACCCCCTTCCCCACTAGCTATGTTCCATCCTCTCGTTTCCCTGTGGTGGGCTTTGCCTCAACAGAACGCTACTCCTGCGTACAGCCAGACCATGCCGGAGAAACTCTTTTACAGAGGAATGTAGTTTGGCAGGAAGCTTTATTTTTTAACGAGTCGCTCCACTGGAGACTAGAATACAGTCAAGAAAGATAAGGAAACTAGAATTATCCGGAGCAGAAATATCACTTTACAGTTACCCCGTGTTTCCAACAAGAGCATATTTCCATGACCACAAGAAAGCATTCAGACCAAAACAAAAGGAAGGAATCGATTCTCTTCAGGTTGCTGTTCATGTAAAGTCATTGATGTGACTGGAGATAGAAAAATGTAAAACTTAACACTGTTGTAGGAGAATTGGTCTGGAAGCTGGCAAACAGAAGGAAACCCTGGCTGTTTGGCGCATGTTCTAAGGGAATGCACAGTGCCAAAAAAGCAGTGGGATTGTGTCAGGTATGTGATGTTTAGTCACAGAAGTACAAGCGTTGCCAGAAGCCTTAGAGGCATTTTTGCTGTTAGATGGGAATTGACTCTGAAGTTAAAAAAAAAAAATTGTATAAAATACCAGTCTCCAAAGCAAGCCTTACCAGCACGGAACAGTTTTACAGCTCCCTCCTCAAATTTTGTTCTCCCAAATGCTTCTCTACATGCAATTCCCCTCCGTGTACTGTCATGCCAGCCAGCAATTGAGTGGGGAACAAGAGATGGGCTTCTTCCTTCCCCGTCCTCTCTGCATGGATCTTGTGAATAAACTGTCGTGTTCCCCAGCGGAGCATACCATCCACGTTGCCCCAAAGGAAGACACGGTGTATATTCCTAATTCATGTATACTTGCTAAGTTTCCTAGTGCAGATTGAGCTGGGGCAGCTGGGAGAGTGGGATTCTCTACTCCATCCACCTTACTTGGTGGGTGCATTTCTCTTCCTGAGCATTAAACTTGACTTATTTTGGTCTGTCAAGAAAAAAGCTTTGTAACGTACCGCATGCGTGTTGAGCCACAACGTAGTGCAGCACTGACGGTTATCCAGCGCCCTGCTCCTGTCGGTGCCTCTGAAAATATTTTCCAATGAATCCCCTCTTAAGTAATCACTCTGCCAAATACCAGTTTTCTAGAAGAGCTTGGTTTTTAACAAAAGGTCAAACAAAATTGCAATGAAAACCCTAGGGATACTTGCAAAAGGTCACCAAAGACAAAGGGGCTTCCTAGCTGAAGTACAGGTTTCACCAGAGTGTATATATCCTGTGGGCTATCTTTTCTGAGACAAACTTTAATTCATCGTCAGAATTAATGCTTATCATTTTCTGTGCACAAGCATCCGTACACCCGGTAAATGAAACGGTCACATCCAACTATGTGATTTGCAGACTGTTACTCGGGCCTCCAAATAAAATACTCTATTCCACAACTCTATTACTTATGATGGCAAATAAAGTTGCAATGTGATGATGCTTACGGAACTGTAGTGGCTTGTTTATATGAAGCTTTTAAAGACCTGGCCTCAAGAAATGTATTTTCAGTTCCATGCTTGTTGAGCTGGATGAGCATTTCACAGTGAATAATTTATTTGGTTAATTTAGGGCCGTCACTGGTTTACAAAATTCCTTTGTGCTGACTTCTTTGGCTACTTTGTTCATTATTTGAAGTTACAGAGCAGATGGTTTGTTCACATATATTTCTGCCTAATGATTGCTCATAAACTCTCTGTCCTGGATAGTGCTTTGAATATTTGCTATGCAGGCTCTGTGACTGGATTTTTAACTCACATCGCGCGTGGACTGGATTCCCAACTCACTCATTCTTTGTGTGAGCTAACTAAATATTTTCCCAAACCATAGGATATCTTCAAGAACGTGAGGGTGAAAGCGTGTGTTTTAAACCAAAGCGTCTTAAAGAAATACGAAACTTTCAATTTTTGAATAGCCTAACTGATGCTATGAAAATTCAGACATTGATGTACAGATGCTTAAGTACTAGACTGGATCGAAACCTAGATACAAAGAACTGATGAAACTGTCTACCAAGCAAAATGAGACTCAACCAAACGTTTAGAAAAAGCAAGTAAATGGAATAAAAGATGCTCATGCAGTAAGTAAAAACTGACAAAAATTTGACTGTTCTTGCCAGGAGAGGGTCTGAACTTGTCCGACAGGGTGCCATGCTTTTAACTGGAACAACGCCAGCTTTCCTAGATGAAGATGAGCCCTTCGACTGAATGGCATCTGTGTAAACCAGGTAAGCATTTGAGCAAATTGGCTGTTGTTGAACCATATACAAAATTGCTGTAAAAAACCCTAGCAAGCACGACACCTCAAAAAGTCCGCATAAGAACAAACACCAGCGATCCAATACGGCTTACATTTTACTACTAATGATATGTTTATAGATATTTACCTCTGCAGCAGTTTCAGAGACTCTATCCTGAATTGCTATTAATACCCTTCTTCACTGATTAATAACGAGTGAAGCTATTGAGATGTACGTTTTCCACTCCTTTTTATACCAGTGTAACATTGCCATCTACAGGATTTACAGCACAGAAGCTCTCCATTACTTGCAGACTAATTTTATAATCAAGGAATAGAAAGCACTGAAGTTGAAAATGTAAGTGTCCAAAATTAGCCCTGTTTGATCAGCCTGACAAACTGCTATTTTACAAATTATCCAGTAACAGTGTGGCTCACCAACAAAAGCAGTATATTAAACTACTGGCTAGCAAGTAATAAAGCTGAGGGATTTCCTTCAATCTTGTTGAATTTTGCATTAGGGCAAAAAGGAACAATTATTAAGTACAGGGGCTTCCGATTTAGTTGTTCATCAGATACGTTTTCATACTGTTATACAAAAAATTTACAATTTTCTATTCCACAGACGAGTCAGAGAAGTCCTCACCAGCATCTCTCTGTCTTCTCAGCTTTGAAAAAGGATTTATGCAACACAAAACGCTACGGAGATCCCTTCACAAGTACTAAATATGCAGTCCAGAGAGCCAAAAATGCGTATGTGCGTGTGCTTAACTTTAGGCAGCTGCTTAATTTTAACCCCACTGTTTAATCTCTGTCCTAAAGACATAATATCTGTGATTTTCAAGATGGCATCAATTCATTCAGAGACCTTAGTCTTCTAGAGTTAATTCCGAGCCTGGTTTCACAACACTTAGACTTCTTCTAATGAAAGAGAATGTTTTCGGGGCTCAAATGCCATGTTAGCTGACCAAGCACCCCAAAACCCACCAGAAATGGGGTTGATACGTTACTGAGGAGCACTGAATTGGGGCTGCTTCACTGAAATCTCTTTTAGTGCAACAAGGAAGAAAAACAGAATTAAACAGTGATCAATAAGTACTGGGGAAAAGCTGGAGAGGTCATAGGAGGCAACTTGAATAAAATAATCTGATTGAAAGTGTGATCTTTGATGTCAGAAAAAATGGTTATCGACTTTAATTCAAGGAAGACAGAATGCTGCAAGACATTTTCATTTTTGAGAATAGAAGAAAAAACTAAATCAGAGGGGAAAGGAATCAGCAGCAATAGTACAGATGAGGTCTCAAATTTGAGATGGACATTTTCTATGGATGCAGAAGAGTCATAAACCTGAATGTTAGTGCACTAAGATGGCTTTCTAGTTGTTGGGCACAATGAGATTGATTTGGCCTCTTTAATTTATATCTAGAAAAAAAAACCAAAAAAAACCATAGCCAGTTGCAAAAATAAATAAGTAAATAAATAAAAAATCATAGTGACCTAAGCTGAACATGCTTTCATTTTTCAGTTCAGTGGTCAAACTAGAAAATCAATCTTGTTCCCATCTCTATCTAGACATTCTGAGTCCAGGAGACACAATTCTGGAGCAGAAGGGGGAGGAAGGGGCAATTTTGCTACACACAGAGGAGCATTCTGGTTTCAGGTTTCTCTTCTGGCAGCCTCACACGGGTCTGGTTGAGACAAACAGATGACAAAAAAAAAAGCTGATTTATTTCTATTTCAAACCCAGCAGTCTCCCATACTTAAGGACAGCAATAAGGCTGTTAGCAGGCGGTTGTCAGCGTTAAGATATTAAGACCTTTAAGAGACTTTCCAGATTGAGCTGACATCGGTTAATATTTGAAGCCAGCAGCTGAGCTGTGAACAGAGAGCATCTGTGGCAACGCTGAAGATGTTGAGGAGGGCACAAATTTATATGTTAACCTGCCACTTCGTTTGCCCCATCTGCCTCTCTATTGCTGCAAGCAGCTGGTGTAACACTACAGGTTTCAGAGAATGATGCAGAAGGAACTCTTACCTCCGCTACGGCCAAGAATTGACAGACACGTTTGGAGAATATCCCTCTGCCGTGTGGAGTCCTGGGAGGTACAGCAATGATGAGATCTGTCACCACAGCAGCTTTGGCCGGGATACTGTCAGTAACCACCTTACTACTGACTCAAAAAGAAGGAAGAGGGCACAAAAAGAAGCAAGGGGCTATCTAGACATGAATCCTTAGATAGCCATGGCCATGGCAGTAGCCTAGGTCATGATATCTAGAGGATATGGTGGTGGCAGCGGTGTTCTCCCTTGGTGAGGCTCGGCGGTTACTAAATTAATAGTAGAAAATTAATAATAAATTAGTGTCCTGAGAATGCTTACTGAGTCTTTTCAGGACCATTTTATTGCCCTGAGTGAAAACTCAAGCCCTTATTAACAGGCATGTTGATAGAAAACAAATTGTAATTTCAGGTTCGTGTTGATTATAGTATTCACAATTTACATGCTGCTTAAGAATCACCAGTTGCCTAAAAATTATTTGTAAATGAACTTACACCTCAGAGTATATTTCTTGCAGATGCTATATCTCAGAATTTTGAAGTTATTTGCAGAATAAAAACAATTTGAGAATTATTAAATTTGCCATTTTACGGCATTGTTTCATTTTTGCACTGCTTTTCATTATGCTATAGAAGGAGTCATTACGTATTAAAGAGGGGGCTAAAAGCCTCTAGGCTCTGATTTGCACTGTTGTAGGCACTTAAAAATACAAACTCAGAGACAGCCCCCTCTTTTGCCTCATCAGAATCTCCCACTTGGACAAGATTGTGCCCTTACATGGGATGGACTTTCACGCTCAATGGGTGCTCAGAGGAACGCACTCAACATCACACCAGGGTCTACAGCAACGCCCAGGAGGGTGCCCAGAGGTCTCTCCTCACACCGTCCCCAAGCTTCCTTCCCTCTTTTGTGATCTTTTGAAATTTTTCCAATTTTAATTTTTACAGTGCTGCTGAAAGACCATACATCCACACATTCTAGATGCCAAAATACTTTGGAGAAGTTGAGGCAGTTATAAAGTCAACAGATACAATACAGAGGAGGGGAAATGCAGAGCTATAAAAAAAAAGGCAACAAAGATATTTACACCTTCAGTTCCATAAGGTAGTTCATAAGGTGGAAAGACAGCCAGAGATCATGGCCAGCGATGGCACCGGAGGGGTGAGGGCTCCCACATGAGAAGTGGCAGGTCTGCGAGGTTAGGAAGGGGCTGCTGACATGAGCCTGGAGAAAGAGATGATGTAGAGAGGTTGGAAGCAACGTTTAGGGGGTTAGGCAGGAGCAGGCATCCATTGCATATTTTATAATGACATAGACCACGAAGGCAGGCTATGTACAGCAGTAACTCAGTGGATGTCTTGAAAAACGAGACTGATCCTTGTGCGGACCGCTCGCCGAGCCGTGGCGTGCACCGCTGGCCGCGCCAGCCGGCTCTCCTCTGCACCACGCCATCTCCAGCCCCCGGCCAGCTTCCAGCCGCTCGGCCAACAGCAAAGGCAGCTCCAGCCTCCTGCTGCCCCTCTTCATTTGGTGCGCTGGGTTTATTTTACTCAGTCTTTCTGCTGTGCAATATCCTAAACGCTAGGTACATACACATTACCGGCCCAATCCAGCACGGAAAGGGGTGCATCTTTTCACCCAAACCTGGCTTCTCTGACTATTTATTATCGACCAAGCAGATATACTAAGCTCCTCATTAAAAGTATCCGTCCTATTGAGGCTGACTGCCATGATTTAGTACAGACTGGATCTTGAAAAGTCCATGGAGCTCACGCAATTCCGGTGAATTAGAGGCACTGAGATGTCCTTGCCAATCTATTGCTGCCTTTGCCCTGATCCCAATTCAGTTGCTTGTAAGTCACGATGGGGAAGCAGAATAATGATGCTCTGACCAGCGTAACCTTGGGCAGTTAGGCTGGAACATAGTAAAATTACAGTAGTCAAGGCTGTGATAAATGCCCATTCTTGAATAGGCAATGAATAACTCGGCATTCCAATTGTAAAATATATGATATTTTACAATTTATATTTTACATAAAATATGAACTTCTACTGGCCCTTTGGGAAAAACTAGCAAAAGCTTGGTTAGCATTCAGACTGCTAATCCCCGAGATGGATTGGACACGATTAAATAGAACAAAATTGTTACTGAATAAATAGTTAAGGCTAATGGCTTCCTATGCCAGAAAGGAAATAAATTATCCAACACAAGATGTTGTATTAGCCATATCACAGAATTGTTAAATAAAATAAGGGACTCAAAAAACTGGTCTAGGAAAATGATGTAGTATCTAACTGCATTCTTGAAAAGGGAGAGGGGCTAATTAAAGAGAGAAAAAAAAATATTTTCAACATGATTGCTCTTACTGGGATCAAAGGCACCCTGAGATGATGAGCAAAAGGGCAGTCCTAAACAGAAACCCTAGGGAGCTAAAAGCATCGAGCCAAAGGAAACCCTTATTTTAGTGCCTGTGGGGAGCAGAACCTGCTCTGTACCAGATGGTCCCCATCTGCCTTCTGACACCTCGAGCAGTATTCATCTGAGGCACGTCTGTGCTCAGCTCTCCTTTACCCTCTGCCTGAGGACCACAACACCACCGCAGGCAAACAGCTTCCGCTGGAGTAAGGGTCCATCCGTACAGACAAGGTTGCATTGGCTGCAAATGGCAATCAATTAGCAATTATTCTGAGGTGCTATTTCGCATTTGCCATTTGCTGTCCTACCCCTGGCACGGTTAAATGGTCTGATCTGCATCCATTCAGAGACACTACAGTTTGATAAAAATAATGACAACTAATTCTCCTACAGGCTGTTCGCATGTTCACAGCGACTACATGGTCCTGCCTTACCACGAATGTGTAAGATACAGCCCTATCACACAAAAAACCCACCAGCAGCAGATGGGACAGTGGAACATGTACGACTGCAGGTGGAAGGAAGATGCTACAGCAAGACCCCACACACTACAGTCTGAAAGAACACACGTTCTTCGGTTTTGAAGGCTTCTCCACTTTTCTTTGCTAGCGATGCATCGCACAGCTGTGCAGCTTTCTGCCTGCTCAGTGGCAGCTCTCCATAAACGTTAGTCCCCTCAACAGCCTTTGAGGTGGGCGATTTCACAATTTGACATGTGGGAAGTGTGATTCCAGAAAAAAAAAAAAAAAAAAAGAAAAGGCAGATTAAACCAAATAGGGGTTTTTTTCTGCAGCTGGTAAAGAAAATCTCTATTTTTTTCCCAAACATGTTAATCCTCATTCACTCCTTCTACCGCCCAGCACACAGGCCAGAAAGAATCATAGAATAGAATCATAGAATGTTTTGGGTTGGAAGGGACCCCTAGAGGTCATCGAGTCCAACCCCCCTGCAGTCAGCAGGGACACTGCTAACTAGATCAGGCTGCTCAGAGCCCCATCCAACCTGGCCTTGAATGTTTCCAGGGATGGGGCCTCCACTACCTCTCTGGGCAACCTGTTCCAGTGTTTTACCACCCTCATTGTAAAGAATTTTTTCCTTATATCTAGCCTAAACCTACCCTGATTTAGTTTAAAACCATTATCCCTTGTCCTAACAAGAGCCACTGTTCCTCTGTGCCAGACAAGGAGAACTATGCTCAGCCTTAGGCAGGTCTTGTAAGGAAAATTTCCAGAGTTCTCACCCTAATCCATCTCCTTCCCAACACAGCAACATCTACATTTACAGAACTAACAGTCTGAGCGACTTGTTTGGGTACCTGGAACTGGGATCCGAACTCATCCCGTAGGAAAACCAACGCCGAGTCCCTGCTGCCACGGGTCGCTGTGCCGGATGCCAGACCCCACCTGCATTCCCTCGCTCTGCTGCAGATTGCAATCAATTAGCAATTATTCCAAGGTGCTATTTCACATTTACCATTTGCTGTCCTGCTTCTGAGCTAGTTAAGATGAAGTTTAGCTAACCAGCTCCTACTTCCCTCCTGCTTGGTGGGAGTTTCAAACCCGTGGTGTGGAAGCTCCTAACACCCTGTGACAGCTAACTTGTACTCAACAGCTGGGCATACCGGTTACCTCAATTAAGGATTCTCATCTTTTAAGCTCTGCAAACGAACGACTAAGTCCTTTTCTGAATAAAGGAGATGATGAAAAAGCCAGCTCTTAGAGGGCCTCATTAATCCCTGCTGTCCCTTGATGCACTTCACATTGTGTTATCAGGAAATCCAGCTGACCTCCTGCGACATTAGCCGCGACCAAAGTGGCGGTGAAGGATCAGCCTTGTTGTGCCAGCCAGTTAAGCCGTGCTGCGGAAAGCCCTTCGATCGCCACGTGGCCTCATCTCAATACAGGGACAATGTCAAGGGCTAAATTTCCAATATGCCAGAGCTCGAAGTTGACCAGCTCTATAATATAATATTCATGAAGGTCAGGAGCAGCTGTCACCTCAGCTGTGTGTTTTGCACAGAGTTATTTTCTTAGCCAAGGAGAAATTCACTGGAGTATGTTACTAAACTGAGAAAAATAACATGAGAGGATGGGAAGAGGCTGCGTAAAAAATGAGGCAATCAGGCCAGAACCCCCAGTTCATTTTGACTGCATTGGCATGCTTGATCCAACTTCGAACGCAGCCTTACCAGAGAAGCATTTTTCCTGTTTGAATTGCATTAAGAAGTGGAATTAGCTTTATAAATATAAATCAGTTAAGTATAATGCAATATTTATGCCACGGTATCTGATTTTTTTTCCCCTTTAGGATTCCATTTAAAAGGGAAATAACAAGAAAAGTTAGCACTCTCAGAAAGAGAGTGGGTTTACAATTTATGCTAATTAATTTTCATATTGACAAAAAGCTAAACCCTGCATTTTATTTGATTGCAGCAAGGAGAGAAAAAAAAAAAAAAAAGCAGATTAAACCAAATAGGTTTTTTTCTGCAGCTGGTAATATTGTAAGGAAAATCTCTATTTTTTTCCCAAACATGTTAATCCTCATTCACTCATTCTTCTACTGCCCAGCACGCAGGCCACCATGCCCAAAAGAGTCCTTACTCCCTATCCCAATTCCCCAGACACAAGGGCAAAAGTATAAGCAAGAAAAATAGTTCAATTTATCTGAAGCCATGAGAGGCTCCAATCAAGATCAAGAACCCATTATTCTAGGCGCTGTATAAAAAGAGCGATAGCCCATCCCTGACCTGAAAAGAGGTTCTAAATTTTTCCGTTAATTCAGATAACATCATTCAAAGTTGGAAGAAAAAAATTCTGTTGCTAGCAAAGCTAGAAAAAGAAATCCCCTATGTTAATAAAAAGGCTACTTGGAATTTGCCAACCCCCTTACCAGCTGGCTGATTCCATGTATATTCATTGAAGGGTCTGTGCCAAACCCATCGTTGTTCTAAGTTGCTGGGCTTTGCTGGTGCTACATCTAAAAGAAAACTGGGTCCACGGAGGTCTATTTTCTATTAGAATTATTCATCAAGGATCTGCAAGTCTGACCCGGAATTTTCTTCCAACTTCAGCCGATTCCAATTCTTTTTGGTGTTCAAACAGATTCATTTCTCTGTTCCCATTTCCCACCCGTATGCCCCGTCTCATTCGGGCAATAGCGAAAGGTTCTACACTGCTCGAAGTGATTTGCAGTATAATGTCTTTGATTATGTTAGAGAGGCAGCAAAAAGCTGAAGAGCAGTAACTGCACTTTGCTAACCAACTCGGGCTCTGTCAGCTTTGTCCCTTTCTCAAAATATTTACTCTTCTTTGCTATAATTTAATTATTCGGTCAGGGTTTTTTTTGTATTGTTAATAGAATTTGCCCATCATATTGATTACCTTACTTAGTTCAGCTGGATTCACAGTGTAAATAAGGTTTCTTTGCAATTTAAAAATCCCTTTGCTCCAGTGACTCCATTTCATTTTTTTTCCCCCATAATTTTAATGGAAGCAGCAGCACTAATTACCTGCCCTTATGTCAACGTCTCCTCAGCAGCATCCTGCAGCACTGAACTGCTGGTTCGCTCGTCGTTGTTGTTGTCATTAGCACCAAAGTATTCTTAGAAGGAAAATTTCATTTGCCAGTCTGAGGTTCTTACTTCTGCAACAGAAATAGAATCATTTCTCCGTTAGAATCTGGAGGTTGTCTATCCTTAATGAGACAGCAGCATGATTAGAAATGGTGATATCTTCCCTTTCCCATCCATAGTCATTGTAATCCACATCTCACTGAAGTAAATGCAGGCTTGTCCTGAGATGCACATTGGGCCTATTCACACACACACACAAAAAGTGAATTATTTATCTCAGGTTTGCAGCTTTCGCAAACATCACAAAATCCTAAGTCAGTTTTCCTTATTTTAATGGGTTTTCCCAGTTCAGTTTTCAGGCAGACATGGAAGCTGGATTTATTCATGCCTGGCAATATCGTGATGCTATAGTCCTCAGCTAAACATGCTGTGTCTGAACTCCACTGTGCAAAGATATCCACAATATTAGCAAGAAGGAGAGGGTTATGGTTTAAAGTATGATAGCAAATCCCTCAGCTTAAAATCTATCTCCCTCATTTTATCTCAGCATAAGAATAAACTGATTTTTTTTTTTTAATTTACCAGGATAGCTGTTTAAGAATGTTATTTGATTGAGACAGAAAGCAGCTCTACTCCACTGCTTTTCTATTTTAAATATTTGCTTTAGTCACTGTGTTGCCTTACGTCTTCCCCATTAGTTAAGTCATCTCGAATATTTACAGATAGTTGACTTTGCTAATCCTTATACAATCTTATTTTTAAAATAGTTTGGCATAGGAAAGCTATGAAATCTATCTGGCACCAATTTATTACTGGGAAAGGTGTCGCAGTTTAACCCCAGCCGGCTACTGAGCCCCACCCAGCCGCTCGCCCCCCCCTGCCCCCGTGGGATAGGGGAGAAAAACAGGAGGGCAAAAGTAAGAAACTCCATGGTTTGGTATAGGAACAGTTTAATAATTGAAATAAAATCAAATATAATAATAATTGTAATGATGACAATGAGGATAATGATAATAAAAATAATAAATTGTATAAAAAATGAAAACAACAAAACCAAACCAAACAAAAAAAAAGAACAAAACCCAGGAAAAAGAAGTGATACAACCACTCGCCACCCGCTGACCGATGCCCAGCCTGTCCCTGAGCAGCAATCACTGCCCCCTGGCCAGTTCCCCCAGTTTCCATACTGGGCATGATGCCATATGGTCTGGAAGGGCCCTGGGGCCAGTTGGGGTCGGCTGTCCTGGCTGTGCCCCCTCCCAGCCCCTTGTGCCCCTGGCAGGGCAGGGGAAGCCAAAAAGTCCTTGCCTGGTGTAAGCCCTGCTCAACAACAACAGAACCATCAGTGAGTTATCAACATTCTTGTCATCCTAAATCCAAAACACAGCACCATGCCCGCTGCTAGGAAGAAAATTAACTCTATCCCAGCCAAACCCAGGACAAAGGGCAATTTTAAAAAGTTTAGTGGCCAAGGGAAAGATTAAGTCTTCCTCCAAGGATAGGTGACACACTGAAGAAGGCGACAGAAAGGATGGAGGCATGTAAGGAGGTGAGAGGCAAGGTAACCTTACCTACTGGAGGATGAGGATGGCAAATTCAGATGGCATAAACCAACACAGGAATTCTGTTTTCTCCTACATAAAGCGTTTCTGGAGCCAATAAATTCCAGAGGACGTACTGCAGAGCTATTCATCAGGAAAGACAGACTAAAGGGCCAAATTGAAGTACCCTTGAGCTTTTGGGGAGGGACTGAAACCTAATTTAGACCCAAGCAGACGTGTGCTACAAGTTGCCAAGAGCTGGCGAGCACAGCGCTTTGCTCAGCGCCAGCACGGGGCAGCTTAGGCTGGGTTTGTGTGGCTCAGCAAAACCAGGGCTTTCTTCCAGCTGCCTTGTAAAGCCCATCCTAGGACGTTACCTTCATCCTCTTCTCTGGCCTAGCAGGGAAAGTCTTAGATGGTTTGAAATGTTAACATAGAAGTAACGAGAGACTTCTCTAAGTGTCATCCCCGCGGTCGTTCAGGGCGTTGCAGCAGAATGCATTAAAATGGTGGCAAACGTCACCGCTGAAACCCAGCGATGGTTCCTTACTGGTCAGCATGAAGGTAAACGCTGTCATCTGAATATGTATAGAGAATTCACGATTAGTGCCAAAATTCTTCTGAATTATTAATGCCACATAAAGAGCATCCATGGAGCACTCTCCAAGTCTGCCAGCATGGGAGCAAAAGGGTTAATCCCCACGAATTTCTGAAGCGGTTTAGTTAAATTGCTTTAAACCATTATTCAGACATTTGTATGGCGAATTAAAAATGTCTTGATTCAATTTTCTTTACTGACTTCTAAAGCAATAGAAGTTAAAATCAAATTAAAGACATTTTATTTCTGAATATGAGCGTGTGCACAGAATTTAACACAGTAAAACGAAATCAGTGCAAGTGGCTGAGGCGGAGAAGGAAGCCTCAGCAACTGCCACAGCCTCCCAGAGAAATCAAGACAACTCTCTCTAACAACACTCCATTTCTTCAGACAGTGAAAATCTGTCTTGTGCATTTAAGGAGGGAGAGGAGGGAAGTGGAAATGTATATATCTCATGCAATAACATTATATAATGCCCTCCAGTACCAGAGGCAGGCACTGGGGTATTTGGCCTCATCCCATATGGCAAGACAAATGTTCTCCCAGTTTATTATTAACAGCTCTGTGACAACACTGTGACTCAGCACCAGCAATCATTATTTCAAATCTCTTCCACCAGAAGTGCTTGGCACGAGCCCTTTCTCCACGGCAGGTCGGTCCCGCCTAAAACCTTCCACCCAGCGGCGAGGTTAGCACGGCAACGCAACACCCTGGCGATCCGCTTCCACGTTCAAATGAACGTGGGCCCTAACCTTCGAGGAGTTGATCTAGCATTTTGAATTATAGATCAAGGAGAAAAGTTTAGTGGAAAAATGTTAAAAGCATTAAAGCAGCTTTTCACTGCAAATAAAGAGTGAGTGACTCATCCCACGGCAGCTATCAGATGGATCAGTTTAGGCTTTTCCTCCCAAAGTATGCATACATCTCTTCAGTCTCGTCTCTTGTCATCTCCTTGTCAAAAGAAATTTCGCATCACTTCCCCCCATCATTACTCCCCCTGGCTTCTGAAAACATTCCGCTTTAAAATTTTATCACAGAGGGTTTGTTTTTTTTTTCCCCCTTCTAAGTTTCGCGGAGGGTTATGCTATGAAACACATAGGAAAAGAAGATTCTACTTTAAAAAAAGTCTTAATACAGTTCGTAAAAAAAAAAATATAATAAAAATCATAGAATGACTGAACAACCTTGATATTTTCCCTCTCTGAATCTACCTTCATTTCATTTCCAAAGTCCAACCAAATCTGCAGAATTTGATGGGCATTTTTCCTCATTAGAGAGTATGTGATGCTCTTCGAGGAGAAAATAGATGGATCTGTCACCCAGGCAGCCTCCCAGCCACGGCTTCCTTGTGACATCCCTCCTCAGCCACCAGCACCTCCTTCATTAGCTCCCAACTACAGCTGCTATCTAAAGGCTGCTAAAAAAAAATAAAAAAAATAAAAAAAATACACCACCATATGACAGGCATCCATTATAAAAGACTCAATAGCTTCAGTTACTTTCTACGTGTTTCTCCACCCAATTTTTTTGCATAAGCTAAGACACATTTCTGCTGTAAGCAGGCTGGTGGGGAGATCAAGAGGAACTTAGTTTTATAAATGCACATGTGTAGGAGCTGACAGCACGGGGAAGATGCTCCCCATTTATTAGAGCAAGCCTGTGACAGACGCGTAAGACACATTAATGCAACCAACAGCTTCTCTTCAGTACCTGTAGTCATTAAATCCCATTGGAAGATCATTTCCTCGTGCAGATACGGTCGTATCAGCTCCAGCAGATGGGATGTACTCCCTGCACAACTGCATCCATGCGGAAGGAGCCAGTACTGCTACTGGGCAAGGTGACAGAGAGATGGAATAAGCATCTTCTGCTGTGTTTCAGCAGAAATCGAGTTTTAAGGGATGAGACCTTGGGTAATACGTTGCCTGTCATCTGCAATTTTTATAGACTGTTAGGAAAAAAAAAAAAAAAAAAAACAAAAATCAAATGGGAAAAAAATAAGATAATAATTTTGCTCATAATAGTATCCTAATATCCATATAAAGCTGGACATTAATTTGGCATTCTGTAACATCATTTTTCATGCTTCATTCTGCAGCTCCAATGATCACATAACACTGTTTTCTAGGATTTTTATTTTTTTTTTTTAAATCTTTGGAAGTAACTCTTAAAAGGGGATGAGACATAAACTTTGCTTTTGGACATCACAGATACTTGCAGACAAAAGAAATAACGAACATGGCTCCCTTGAGCTCCCTCAAAGTTTTGGAGGGCCCCTTCTTTGTGCCTCATTTTTCATGTTTCTGCATTTTCCTGGCCCTTATTTCCTCTCCTTAGGATTTTCAACTCTATCTCAAATGCCACTACCAAATAACATTAATTCCCACCATCACATCCTCTTTAGGTCTAGTCCTCCTCTATAACTGTCTTCATCCCTACCATCATCCCAGGTTTCTGAGTACCCAACCTCTTGCCCTTCGCCTCCTCATTTTCTCTCTTTCCCCCTTATCTCTCATCTGATCTTACTGCAACACCAAGGAATTGGCTTCTCAGTTCTCTCCCCCCTTCCTCTCACTCCAGCATCAGGTTGCCTCCGCATCCGCTCCCGCCCGAGAGCTCCCCGGCTGCCATGCCCCCTTTTCCTCCGTCCTCATCCCTTTGAATTTCAGCGAGCTGCCTCCCTCCGGCACTGCCTGTCCCGCGGGATGGGAGGAGGAATCCCACTTTGATTGCATTTTGTCACTGGGTAAACACAGCCCAGGAGCCTCCATTGCTTTTCTAGTCGTCGTGAATTTTGTGTGGCACTGATTTGGAGGCAGTTTTAGGAGTAGGTGTATCGTACATCGTATTCAGCACACCAGAGCTTCTGGCTGTAACCCAGCAGAAACCTCCTACGTTTCACAGGTGGTTTATGAGCTGCAGATGGAGAACTTCTGTGTAAAAACCTTTAAAAAGAAAAAAAATCATCCAGCCTTATTTGTCCTTTAATTGCATTTGGTTTTCACCACTTCCTCACATTCTCTGCCCTTCTGAGTGCTGCAGAATTGCCTTCAACTTAAAGTTTTAAAAAATAATAAAATCTTTTATTTTGTGACAATGTACTCACGGCTACCAAACTCTTCAGTTCATTAACTTCCATCTTTCCTATTATCCTCCGTGTTGTTGCAGAGAAACTTGGTCCTTGGACGGCAATAGGCACACACCCCAAATATTGACTGGAAGGGGCTTCTGCAAGGAGGAAGGTAGTTGGACAGTGACAGGTCAGAAGAGCAGGGGAAAAGGAATGGATGGAGAAGGGAAAAGGAATGGATGGAGAAGCAGATCTTCGACAGCTCGATCGGACACCAACTCAGCAATTTTCACAATATAATTTTGCAATGGTTTTGACACTAAGCTGCCAGTTTTCCCTGCCTAGGGTGAATCTTCCCTGGCCATGGCTCTTCCTCAAGGAAGCCTTCTCTTACAAACCTTGCCATAACAGTTTGAAGCTTTTGATCCTGCTGCCCAGCGCGCTGCTCTGCCAGACTCTTGTTTCCAAATACTTGCGGTAAAGTCAGAGCTGCTGAAAAGCACAAAATCTTTCATCTAGTGAATCACTGATATCACTGCCAGTAACAGCAATGAAATAAATAAAATGTACTCCTCGCCGCACTGGGGAAGAGTGTGACTGAGGTTTACAAAGTCATGAGCCCCGTTGATAATGTGAATGCAGAACCTTTATCCGCCAAAGCCCCCAACAGCAGAAGGAGAAGCGCTCAGGCTGGCGGGAGATATGCAGATAAAAGCAGGTGCTTTTTCATACGGATGTAGGGAACTGCTGGAATTTGGTTACACGAGCTTATCAAAGCAGACAGTGGCAGCAGGCATAAAATTGGATTAGGTGAGTTCATGGACTGTAAGTCCAAAACCAGATACTACAAACAGCATCCTTCACCCAACAGTTGTGGATGTTGAGGACGTACAAAGGGAATGGACTGCAGAAAGTGGCCACGCTTACGTGCTCGCTTCAAAGAACAGCTTTTGTTGCCTCCACTGAAGCTGGGTCCTGAGCTACATCGACCCCCAGGATACACGACCCAGCAAGCACCAAGGTTCTTACTGGGCAGTTCAATATCAAAGACAAATGGAGACTCTGGAAGGGTAGGAAAAAATTCTTTACAATGAGGGTGGTAAACCACTGGAACAGGTTGCCCAGAGAGGTAGTGGAGGCCCCATCCCTGGAAACATTCAAGGCCAGGTTGGATGGGGCTCTGAGCAACCTGATCTAGTTAGCAGTGTCCCTGCTGACTGCAGGGGGGTTGGACTCGATGACCTCTAGGGGTCCCTTCCAACCCAAAACATTCTATGATTCTATGATTCTAAGGAGACAGGAGAGAGAATTTTATCTGCCCAAGTACAACAGCCTAAATACTCTAAGAATAGCTACTCCCCTCCTTCGGGGCCAGCCTACAACTCAGTAATGAGAGAATTATTGCAAAGAACAACTTTGTTCTGACACAGTTTACGGCACAGTTTTGCGATTCAACAACACACAAAGAGTCGAGGCAAGCACTCAAGATTTGAGCGATGACCCTGCGAGCTTTCCACATGTCACTTGTCACCGCAGAGCGGGCAACAGCGATGCCACCGCTGCGCTCCGAGGTTACGAGCACGGTCCTCTTCACTCTCCAATGTAAATCAGAGATAACCTCCGCGATAGACAACGGACTTAAGCTGCTCTAGAGCGCTGAGACTAGAATCAGGTCCTTAATGTTTTTTTGTAAAAGTTGGTGGGAGTTAATCGTGAAGAGTTGTGGTTTCCCAGATAACCCCTGCTGAAGCTGGAGGTGATTTGCTCTTTCCCATTCGGAGCGTTCCTCTGATGCATTACCTACCGTGACACATTCTGGCTATTAAGCTGCAGTATGCCTAGAAGACAGTGTCTCAAGGCTTACCTACCCATTTCTTAAGAGATAATTTTCCTAGTAAAAAATGCAATATCCTTTTCACTTTCCAGCATAAACTAATCATTTTATAAAAAAAAAATATGATAAAAAGAAACTCATTGTTTTTCCAGCCAGCTCATCTGCAACAAGGACTGGTTTCAGCCAAAATTAAAGGTAAGAAGAAAAGGCTGCTTATCTTTAAACTGACTTTTCAAATTTGCTTGTAATCAGCTGGGAACTTTGTTTGTTGCCTTCAAAAAAGAGCAAAGTTGAAAGGAGAATCAAAATGTATTTCAAGTCCTATTGCTTTTGTTCGTTTTCATCAGACTCAAGTACTCAACCTCTCAGAAAATATGGTGAAAACGGCGTGCACGACAGATCAAACAACGCGCCCATTGCAATTATTTTATAATTAAGCCCCGATGGTGTAGCTTTTAGAAAGAGTCAGTCTATCAGATTGAAATCCAACTCTATAAACACGGAGTTGGATTTGCAAGCGTCCAGGTTTTCATGTTAGCGAAGGAGAAACCAAATGAGAATAGGATGTGGAAATTTTATATTTCTGTACCTTGGGGACAGCATATGCCCCAAGAGCTCAGAGAAACAGCTATGCAACTCGTAGAAAGAGAACCATACATGGGCACTTGTTCTTTGGCTTCAGGGTCCAGCAGTGTTTTAAGACCACTTGCAAGTGCGTTGCTTACTACTTCCCGCTGTACCGGTGTTTGCATCCGTATCGTGCCATACTGCCCAGCTAACAAGCACGCCATAGGGGCTGTACGTCTCCCGAGGGAATTAAAAGAACAGCACGGTCATCTAACCCAGCCCCTTTCCATACAGCTGTAACCTCTCACTAAGCAGCAACCACAAGCAGACCAGTTACGTTTTGAATTGTCGCTGTCTCCCTGGTCCTTGAGAGGTTGTAAATTTGCTGACTGATGCCAGCCTTCCTCACTGTTAATAAATAGAAAATTTGAACAAAACCAAGCCCAGCTCCCCCTAAGGATAAAGCAAGCACACCCGCGCAAAGATCTAGAAGTCCCCAACAGCTGCTGTTGAGAGGTAACACAAAACTGGTGCCAAATAAAGTTCCAAACAAAACACACAATGGTCATAGCACAGGCTGTGTCTTCAAAGAAACTCTAGAGCTGGAGCATTCAAATGGAGAAGTTTACCTTTTTTCACATATTTTGTATATGTCGTCTTAAAAAAGAAATCCATCCATGGGCAACTGCTTGGGATGCTGACTTGATGTTCTTTCTACTTGTATTAGTGGAAAGGAAATTTAAATTGTTTGAAGGAAGATGTGAACTTTAGACTCACCAGGTTCTCCGCTCAGAGGCTCTAGATATAAATAGTCTGATATACAAACAGGGAGCAAGTTAATTTTGTGTCCTCCACGTATACATGAAATAAGTGATACAATGATAACCCCAGCAAACTGACCTGGTTTTGAAGAGTTTAGTTATCACTTCAGTTACACACAGAGCTCATCCGGGCCCTCTCTACAGGGTGAATTCCCTTATAATGCAAAAACATGGCTAAAATTATTTTCAATCCAATTCTAATTTGTGTTGCCACACAAAAATATCCTGCAGCACAATTAATATGCGTAAAACATAAACCCATTAATGGACTGCATTTAGGTAAGCTAAAGGAAGTGAACCAAGATCATCTTAAATCTTCTTATATGCTTTTTGCCGATCCCATGACAGCTAGGAATTAAACATGCAAAGAACTTTTATTGAACTGTCCAGATCCTGTTTATATTCAATCAAAGTAGCCCACTTTATCATGCCGCTCTTGACATTGCTGCGAAATAGATAACAGCTAAATCAGAGATTGTCAAGCCGAAGTAACTGTCAGGAATTAAATGGTATTGCTGAATAAAAGCCATAATTGAAATGCGCAAAAAAACCTCCAAAACAATGTGGGAAACTTTAGATGACATTGCAGAGCCATCAAAAGCCCCTGATACAGCAATGGAATCGAGCAGATTGTTTGGGCAAAGTGTCATCATTTTAGCTTTCTCGTGCCTTATTGCACACAGACATCATCTGGGACTCCGCAGAGTACGGAATTACCCTTTACAGCATTTTGACCTTGAACATCGCAGTTGCGTTAATACAGTCCATCCGGTGGAACGGACAGATAGTTACGAGGTCGGTGAAAATGTGTAACAGATTTTTGTGTTCAAAGAGGGGGAAAAAAAAAAAAAAAAAGAGTGCCTTGTATAGATCTTAGGAGGAAGCATCTGCTCGTGAAACACCTGGAGTAAGAAAGGGCAATCTTTTCTACATAAGAGATAAGACGCAATATATTATTGATCAAGCATTGTACGAGGTTTAACACCCTTTCAGAGCTCTCATGATACTCTAATTATGCGATGTAAATTAGAATCTCTAAAACCTGTGAGTTTTTTGAAGATGAAATTTAGTCACCCTCAAGCATGCCTTATTAACTAAGTGACAAAGAATTGCAAGCAGGAGTTTAAAATTCACTACTCATTCAAAAGAAACCAATTTGAGAATTTCAAATACTCCACTAACAGCAAGAGACTAGCACTATATAGCCTGATTATTTCACATCCGAAAGCTTTTTTTCACCCCTACATTTATAGTGACATCTGCAAGCGCTAATAGAGTTCTCTCCAGGATGGGGATCATTAAGTCAAAGTACTCAAGCACAATGGGCAATGAAAGATTGAATTTGTTCGTGCTCATAACAATTGACAATGATGCTAATATACACGTAGTACTTCAGTGAATTTGTGCAGCATATTCAACATCTGGAGACTCTTCCCTGGATTTCTATGCAACCGGTATAAAAACCTTAAATAAATACTTAGTAACATACACATTCCAAATTTATATCTCTAACCTGCTTTTTGTTATCTGGAATTGCCCATGAAGAACTTGGGGAATCAATGGGAGAAGAGAACACCGAGCATTTTTCTCACTGCAAGCAGTCAAAAACACGGTACGGTGAAGTCTGCCTTTCCTCCGTGTGACACCACCCACGCGTCCATTTGAGACTTAATTTGA
The DNA here is from genome assembly GCA_017310255.1 of Butorides virescens. Taxonomy (NCBI): domain Eukaryota; kingdom Metazoa; phylum Chordata; class Aves; order Pelecaniformes; family Ardeidae; genus Butorides; species Butorides virescens. Next base: position 46,012 of record JADKXX010008014.1, on the reverse strand, counting down.
CACCATTAACATCAGCGGGCGTTTTGCCACTGATTTCTAATGACTTGAAGTATTTTCATTAGCGAGGTAAGAACCAATGAAGAGAAAACCCCCTCGCTCTTTTGGTGTTCAGTCACCCTCAAAAAAAAAAAAAAAAATCGTCAAAGGATTTTAAGTAGAGAATAAAAGCAAAGGTTCATCCAGCACCCTGGTCTGACAGCAGCCTGCAGCAGATGCTTGGGCAACCAGCTAGGTCCAGTGCACCATTACATCTGTTTGCACTGGGAGGCACACAGCGTCCCCCCAAATCAAAAGAATACATAGAAGGTTTGAGGTGCAGAATCCACTGTACATTAATTCTATTAACAAAACGTAAAATAACACCACAAAAGGACTACCAAAAGCCTTCCCGCTAAACCAAAGCTCTTCTATCCATCTTGGGATCCAAAACCAAAGCTCTTCTATCCATCTTGAGATCCAAACCTAAAGCTCTTCTATCCGTCTTGGGATCCAAACCCAAAGCTCTTCTATCCATCTTGGGATCCAAACCCAAAGCTCTTCTATCCATCTTGAGATCCAAAAGATACGGACTGCTCAGTTTTCCTCCACCCTGAGGAGAATATGTCCCTGACTATAGACACAAATGCTGGTATGAATGTCCCTCATACCTGTTTGCCTCCAAAAGGAAAAACTAAACCCAAAACCAGATTGAACTGCAGGCATTTTATGTCAAATTCTCTTTTGAGCTAGAGGCCGTCATTCATTTATACATCTACACGCATGGAACTGATCATTTTCCTGCACAATCACATTATATTTATTTTTTTAAAGGAGCTTTTTCATTAATTTGCATCTTGAACAGGTTACTGAGTGTGAGTGTGCATGCTTACATGCACAGGAAATTTTGGCATATACAGTGTTATGCATAAAGCTGAGTATGAAGAAGTGACGTTGTGGTTCTGCTTTGCAACATCTATTTGTATTGCTTGCAGTAAGCAACGTGAGTATAATCCAAAATATTTACTGAAGAAAAGTGCTGACCTCCACCTCTCATAATCATCTGCTTTGTTTAAAAATCTGGATGTCATCTGCATCGATTTAAATTATTTAAAAACATTTAATCAACGCAAATAACATAAAACAGCGGTTTATGGTTTACCCTTGTATGAAGACACTCCTGGTTTTATTTGCTTTTCAAATTACAGAAGTTTTTTTTTTTTTTTTTAATAAAGAACTTCTCTATCAGCCTTTCATACCATCTTACATCGTTTGTCAGTACGAAACAACTGCAGTACAATTAAACACCTCAAAAGACACAGGGCAGGTTTTATGGCATATGGCAACAGACTCCGGTGGCTGTTAAGAACAAATAAAATTATAACCTACTTCTTGATGATTTTTCACCGGTTGTGAAATTATGCATTTCTTTTCAATTCAGCAAAAATTTGGCCCATTTCTGCTCCATATATTCTTATTTTTCAAGATCAGCAGTTATTCTTTTCACAACGTGATGGATGTCGCACTGGATTATACAACCCAACTGCATCTGTTCTCTCATTTTCTAGAGATTACATCCATTGTCTTTCACAGCATGAACTCACCACCAAGATCCTGAATATTGCTCCGCGATAAATACCACAGATGAAGAAATGGTCCTGTGCCAATGTTATTTTTGCCGTGCTGGCACGTTTCCTGAGCAATGTCTCTTACTGTTCATCACTGCACTTGGTAGTAAACACTATTTCAGTTTCAAAAAATTTTCAGGCACTACTGTAGCATTCAGTTGGAAAGTATTTTTTACAAGTATTTTAATATACTTCACTTTTTTTTCCTTCAGCACCTCTTTCTACCAACCAATAACACTCTTTCCTTCCTTGAACATTTGTAGAAGCAGGAGCTGATCCTGTCACTACTTACACTGCTGAGCAAGTTAAGCTACGTTACTGCCGTTATATTCAGCAGGACTACACATACAGTGAAATTCTGGCAAGACTTGTAGCCCTGATGTACCAGCTCAGCTCCTCACTGAAATGCAACCACCTCTGGGGTAAAGCACGATAAATATTCAACAGCACGAGAAAACACTACACTGCAGATTTAAGGCTCAACGTGGCAAATACTTACACAAGAGTATATTTTCTTCACATTGCTAAAGAAAAACACTTATGTACATAAACGTATTCATAGGCACGAGATTGCAGAGTATGGGACCCCAGAGAGGAAGGAGAATTGGGGGGGGGGAGGGAGGAGAGAGCCTTTTGCAATGCACCCCAGGGTCTTCAGCGTGTATTGAACCTCTTGCCAAAACACAGAGAGGCCACAAGGCGATCAATGGGGCAACAGCTGGAAACAAAACTATTCAGGAATCCCCCACACCAGGAACTGGGGCACCAGTCCAGCGCTGCCAATGTCCAGTGAACCAGACAATCTGGCTGAGCACTGCTGGTGGCCAACCAGGCCATTGAAACGCCTGTGCATGAAGGTGGAATGTAACAGGCAGGAGTTAAAGCCCCGTTCTGACATACGGGGATCTACCAGGATCACACCCCCCTTTCAGTTTTACCTCTCTCCTGAAAGTTGCTAAAATTTTCCAAATAATCCAAAAAGTGTCTGACACTCTTCAGAAAGCTCCACTCGCACACGTTTTCATAAATTAGATAATATTCTGTGTGTGTAATACCTAGCCTTTGGACATCTGACCAAGTGTATTTTCCATTTTTCCTCGGGAAACTGAAATTTCTTCTCTGATCTAGCTTCAATTCATCACTATAAAAAGGAGCTGGTGAAAACACCTACCTGGCAGAGCTTCCTGGAGAAACACGTCCCTGTTTCATAAAGGTCTGCAATAAAGAGATACTTGTAAGCCATCCTTTCTAAAAATGTATTTTCCATTTAATAACTCACACGGAACCAGAATGGCAGGAAATGGGTTAATGGATTCCTCTTTTAATCACCTAGACTTAACTCAGCTTCTTCAGTGCATAGAAACGGGGATGTTTTCATTCTCTTCCGTATGTGTATGTATGTGGCTTAGTGAAGTATAAGATAGGCTCTTCAATCTGGAGAAGCTCGCTGACAAGAGAAGATAGACGTGTAACATTTGGGGACCATATATTAAGCAGTCGTTGCAGTACTTGCAGGGGCAGGTATTCAGCAATCATGGGCTGAAGACACTTGGACCAGTCTGACAAAGCTGCTTATGCTTTATGCTTATGAGCAGCGATGCCCTTTACTGTAACATTAACAAGTTTATCTAAAATCCTAAAGCCTCAGCTGCAGCAAGTGTCATGTACTCTCTAGAGGGTTTTTTTTTTTTTTTCATTTGGTTGGGTCTTTTAGGGGTTATGTTTGGTTTGTTGGGTTTTTTTAATGTGGGAAAAGTTGGGTTTCACATTTCTGTCTTGTTTGAGACAGGGCTTTCTCCATAAAGGGACAATTTTTTCACACAGCTGAAGCTTTAAAGAAAGTAGATGTCAATTCAAACTGTCTTTTCAAGTCACACCAATTAAGGAACCATCATTTTTCTGCTGATGGAAGCCACTTGGCCCTCTGGCAAAGCAAGAATAAAAGACAACTGATATTTCCAAAGCCGCGTGAAGGATTTAGGCATACGATTACCATTTTTCTTTTGATGTATCTGAAGCTACAGATGTGTGAGTAGGTAAAAACCTACAGCAAACTGCAGCATAGCATATGCTTAGCTATGAGCAGACCTTGTACCGAAACCTACCTATTTGTAAGAACAGCAGAGTTTGTAAGATTGATCGAGCCCTGATTCATTCTGTTGTAAATACCTAGCTCTTAACATGGGGTTAAATTATTTGGGGGCTGTGTTGCATGCTTGGATCTTGAGAAATGCAATGCTACTACTAGGCAACATTATTTCTGGTCCTCGAAAGGGAAATAGGTGGGTGCTTTCTATACTTCATATATAGTTATACTCAAACTATTATCGTATTTTGCTTGGAATCTGAAAGGAAACAGTAAAACTCAACACATGACCAAAAGGCCAGTTGATGATTTTTATGTCACTCATCTTCAGTAATGACAATGAGACCCTGTCATGGAGGACGCGGTGGGGACAGGATACCTACCTCAGAGGCAAATCACACCCTGGCTTGGGCTTGCTTGTCACAGCCCGTGAAGGAGTACAGGCATTCATTCTGTACAGCCACACTAAACTTGTCCAAGGCTTTGCACAGTCCTTTTGTTTCAGTTAAATTCATAACAAATTGAATTTCTCACTTTATATCTGAGAAATTTTTCTGTACTTGTCAAATTGTCTTCAGCAGTGGTTGATAAACAACCACAAAGATTTATTGGAGAAGCTAGAAACCATATTCATAGGAATGCCACACTTGCCTTTTTGTGTCTTTTTTTCTATTATTTTTTCCTCTAAAGTTTTTGATCTTCCGCACATACCCTCTCCCATTGTAATTTTTTTCATTCCTCATGTCTAAAATTCTTCTCCTGACCACCTACTCCTTAATAATTCCACTAATCATTTATATTGCTAGAGAAGGGTTCTAGGACAGCTCCCACCCCCACCATTTTGCTTGTATAAAGAAAATGAAACAATGGAATTGCAAGAGAGCCAAGACTTTGCAAAGGACAAGTGAAGGAGGAGACCTCAGAAGATCACACAAGCTTTCCATTCACAATCTAACATACCTGGACAAGTCCAAATTGCATAAAACCTCTGAACTTTTAGACATTTATGCACTGACTGCATTGAATGGGTTCTTTCTATAGTTTCAAGCACTTTGAAAAATATTAGCAACATTTACCATTTTAAAAATGAATGTGCTCTTCAGTTTGGTTTTTATAATACGAAGAAATTGGGTTGACGAACATTTCCCCTAAAATTGTCTAATGCGTTTCTTCAGCCAGCATTCTGCAGATCTATTGTAGTCACCTATCATTAGGGTGACAGTACTTACATTATGCAGGAAAATAACGGAGATGTGGGAAAATCTAGCTCCTGAAAATGTTTGAAACTGGCTCAATAGCTCTTAGATCTCTTGGGGCTCAACTTACCTTTATTTTTGTGTGTAATTACTTAAGCCATTTGGGGCTGTTTATTTGGGACTTCCTTTTGAGAAGAATCAATATTAAAAGTTGATTGGGCCTCCTTAGGATATAAATATTCACTTTTGGAAGTAAAAAATAAAAAAAGGCAACCCCCAAATTGTTTAAGATATATGTTATGTAGTGCAACCCATTCAATAAAGGGAATATCATCTGCTTCTAACAGATTTTGCCAAAGAAAAGACTTGGTTAGGTAGTCACCTGTCAGCAGAGTTTCAAATGAACTTCAGTCCTTCAGATTTTGCCCCTTTGGTTCCAAACATACAATGGCTTCATGGGATTAAATTAAATGCAAACTCTCCCAAAGGTCACAAACTACTGGTCCAAGGTAGCCCACACCAAACAACGTATAAAGATCTCTCAGTGCACTGACAGAGACCTCATGTGCCTGAGCTGTTAAATTTCAGGACAGCGTCACGGGTGAGGGCATAGCTTCTGTCAGGGTGCTTGAAACACTGGAGATACAGATTTTCAGCCACCCACATGCCAAAGGAGTGAGAAAGCTATCTGGTGGCCTGTCACTCCCATCACAGCCTTCAGCAGAGTTACGGTGCCTCTGCACCGCCTTTAGATTTTCTGCTGAGATAGGTTGGTGAAGTGAAATTTGAGGAGAAATATTACATACAGGTACTGAAACAAAGGAAGAAACGCTTCTAGTACTCATACACATTGAAAGATCATAGAATCATAGAATGGTTTGGGTGGGAAGGGACCCTAAGAGGCCACCCAGCCCAACCCCCCTGCAGGAGCAGGGACACCTTGAACCACATCAGGTTGCTCACAGCCCCGTCCAACCTGGCCTGGAATGGTCCCAGGGATGGGGCCTCCACCCCCTCTCGGGGCAACCCCTGCCAGTGTTTCACCACCCTCACTGCAAAGAATTTCTTCCTTAGATCCAGCCTAAACCTCCCCTGCTTGAGTTTAAAGCCATCCCCCCTTGTCCTGTCCCAGCTGGCCCTACTAAAAAGCTTGTCCCCCCCTTTCCTCTGGGCCCCCTTGAAGCCCTGACCGGCCGCACTCAGCTCTGCCCGCAGCCTCCTCTTCTCCAGGCTGAACACCCCCAACTCTCCCAGCCTGGCCCCAGAGCAGAGGGGCTCCAGCCCTCGGAGCATTTTAGTAGCCCTCCCCTGGCCCCGCTCCAACAGGTCCATGTCCTCCTGGTGCTGAGGGCTCCCGAGCTGGACGCAGGGCTCCAGGGGAGGTCTCCCCAGAGCAGAGCAGAGGGGCACAATCCCCTCCCTCGACCTTGATACCAGTCACTAAATGAATTGCCGTGCTAAAACTTAAGAGGCTACAGATGAAGTAAACACTTGCATCTCTAAGTGCAAATCCTCGACCACGTTCGCTGGTGAGCAGTTATCCCATATGCGCTCCATGCTTGGCTCTCAGAAACTTCACTGTAAGGTTCCATCCCTATTAAACACTACTGGTAGACTACATTGGTGAGGCAGTGTCATCCCTGACACCCGTGTAGGTATGAGGATAACTGCAACTAAACAGGAGTGCTTTATTTTATCCAAAGTTATACCAGGGTATGTTGTGTCTGTGAGAAGAGGACTTCTCTGGTTTGATATCCTCACACACACACGTGCTTTTCTTGTAAAGTGCTCCTTGTTAGAGCAGCTTTTAAGAAAAGAATCGTGGTGCACAATGAAGTGGATCTGAGGCAATTATAACTCTCAGGCTAATGATAGGTTTTATCTTTGTATTTCCTGGGTAAATCATTTTCTTCACACTAGGAAGGAGTGGTGCAATCTGCTAGGAACACACTTCTGTAGAACAGGGCTGCACTTAAGACTCCTTCTTTCTAAATCCTTTATTTTTTAGGTATTGCATTTATATATTCAAGATGGCACCAACAGGATGAATCCTTATATCCTTCCAGCCCACTCCAGGAACCTTTACCTCCTTCTACTGTTCCACATAAAACATTTAAATCACATCCACTGCTTTCACTTAGCACGTTTTGGTAGCTGAAGAAGCAGAAAATATTTTTAGCCTATAAGTTCAACTTATGTAGGTTAACCTCCTACTCTTCAGACAGAGCCATGTAAAGGTTTGCCGTATGGCATATCCAGAAGGGTAGCATAGCTTACCATTTCACATGATTGCACCCTTTTCTTTCCCTTCTGGAAATTTTGTCCAAGTAACATTTCAGGACTATTTTCCATGCATAGCTGATGCCTGCAAGCATGCTGAATCCTGCTACTCCGTCCATGTATGATACTTCTGTCCAAAAAAAATCACAAACAAAAAGCTTAATTACATCTCTAAGGGGCAAGTTGAGAAGATGTCGCATAAAATCTCAGCATTAAAATTTAGCTTCTTACCTGAACTTAAACCAGTTTCAGTCTCCGGTGCCTGACATACGCAAAATGAAAAGGTTTAAAATTGTAGTGTAATTGTATTTCTTAGGAGGGAGAGTTTGCATCTCACCTATTCATTTCCAAGAATGAATCCAGGAAGATTTTTATCCAGGTATTGTTCGGAGGCACGCGAGTGTAATAGGAATGAAGGATGAGTGGAGGGAACCGCTCTCTGCGGGCACCTCCTTGCGAGGGAGGAGGGGTAGCCAAACTCATCAATGGTAACTGCTGTTCAGTGACGGAGAATAATTTTGGTGATCGATGGGGACAGAAGCACAGTCATCCCATAAACAGCTGCTGCGGCAACTCTTTGGCCTCGTGAGGTTGCCACCCAGCCCCTGATTCCTTCTGCCTCAGGATGGAACGAGGAGAAGCACCAAGGCCACATAGCTTCAGAAAATGTCCTCAAAAGTCTTCAAACAGATAAGGAATCTAAAAAGAACCAAGTCCAAGTTTACTGCTCTATTACCCACCTCAAGTTCACTGTTATGGCTGTCTATACAGCAGCCTGGACTTCCAGAATTAATTAATGATAAATCTCTATTCTGGAACTCGATATGGTAATTCAGTCTTAGCTGGTCCTACGTAAACCCATGGGATTGATGAGTACGCTTGCACCATTTTTCCCCTGCCACATTTATTCTCCAAAATTCATTTACACATTAAAAAGCCTCTTTCTTTGTGTCTTTGCCACTTCTGTGCCACGGTCTAATAGCCTATTTCTTGTGCTACAATTGATTACGCTGTATAGAGTAAGGAGAGAAAGTTGAAAGCCTCTGATAATGGGAATACTTGTCTAAAAACATGGTCATAGGAAGTCCATCATCTAAACACTAGATATTCTCATTTTCTAGCAAAAGCTGGATTCATCCTTATATTATAGTGAGAGGAAAAATATCATGTGAATGGGACCTGTGGTCTAATTAAACGAATATATTAAAAGTTTCTGGTTTTGACAGGTAAGAAGTAGCTGTCATTCTTTTCAGCACTTTATGAATTAAGCTGCTGTCCTTCATTATCCCAAAAGATTATTATTGCTCTGTTTCTCGTGAGCGCAGTGAGCTAGAACAGCAGAGATAATAGGTTATTATAGGGAAATTTGGCTTTGACATTTATATGATAAATTTGAAGTCAATTAGAGGAAAAATATTCCATTAGATAAAGTGAGTGTACCAATTACTGCACTGAAGAGCTATTGCTAATAGTATAATTGAAATTTATAGAGTGGTGGTCCCAGCATTGTAGAATTAGATTGTGTAAGTGATGGCAACCACAGGCATGTAAACATTTTAGTTCCTAACTATTTGCAGGCTGAGGATGGAGGGAGTTTTAAAATTAGGAATCTACTTCCATTCTGATGTTAAAAATCCATTTCAGAGTTACCAGGAAAGGTCTTATGCAAGACACTTACCTTTCCCCTAAGTTCTAGCAAAAGAAGAGAAATGGCCCCTTTCAGGAAAATTTATGTGCATTTTCATGGAAATGGAGTACACGTATGAGGAATGATAAGAGAAAGTAAAAGTAAAATTTTCCCCAGGAGGCAAAATTTTTTAGTGCTGAGATAAATAATCAAATGCAATACTTAATTTATTAAACTTTAAACAAATATTTTGGTTAAATTTAGGTAGGGAGATGGCAAAAAGGGAAGGGTTTCTGTCTTAGATACCGGACTGTGAAATAGCCCTGCAAAGGAATTACCTAAAATTCAGTTTATAGCAGTTCGAAACTAGATGGAGAGACACGCTGGCAGATAAATACTACAGCAAACAATGTCAGACTAGATCAAAAGGACAGGTTATTAGGAATTTGATTAAAAACTTGACATTCACGCTTTTAAAAATTCTGTATTTCCTAAAAGCTTTAAGACTAGCACAGCAGTCAGGAGAACAGACAGCAAATGTGCTGCAATCACTATTTGAGATGTGCTGGTTTTCTTTCGTAGAATCCTAGAATCACTTTGGTTGGAAAAGCCCTTTAAGATCATCAAGTCCAACCTTTAATCCAACCCTGCCATCCCACCACTAAACCCTGTCCCTCAGCACCTCATCCATCCTTCTTTTAAATCCCTCCAGGGATGGGGACTCAACCACCTCCCTGGGCAGCCCATTCCAGAGCCTGACAACCCTCTCAGTGAAGAAGTTTTTCCTAATGTCCAACCTAAACCTGCCCTGGCGCAGCTTCAAACCATTCCCCCTCATCCTATCGCCCATTACCAGGGAGAAGAGGCCGACCCCCACCTCACTACAGCCTCCTCTCAGGTCTCCTTTCTGTCTCCTTCTGCTTGTACCCGACTGTTCTCTCTGCCTTACCTCCTCTCGGACCTTCCCTCCCCACCGACGCAGGACCACACGTGCCGTGGTTGCGTTGTGGGGCAACAGCTCTTCTGGGTGCACGTCAAAGGGTGATGAGGGAGGCAGGTGCTTGGCTGGGGAGCTGGAGGTGTACCAGACACCACGTCTTGATGACATAGGATTTCGTCCCTCTCCTGCGACTCGCTGGGGACACAAAGGCAGGTCTGGGGTTTTGTGGCAGGACCTAGCATGTGCTACGGTGCGAAGGGCAAGAGGAGCTCCATACTCATCACCCCATACCTCTGCAGGGTCAGCCCTAATTCAGCTGCAGAGGAAAAGCTAAAATAGGAAGGAACCAGCGTACTTTTCAGTGCCATGGCAGGGCACAGCTATGGGAAATGAGAAATACCAGCACGGAGCCTGAAGGGAAGTGCACACAGTACCCAGTACCCAGTACCCATTTTTAAACCCTGTTGCCATCAGGTTAGACTACCAAAGCCACGTTTCAATATAAATAGGGCCCACTTGGGTGGAATTTGGATGTCCACATCCCCAAAACTTCAGTTCAACATATGCCAAAAGAGGGGTTGAGGCTTAAAGTGAGGTTAACGCAAGGCCCTTAGCTTTGATCATTTTGGCTATGGAGTATTAACCTGAAAAAATCTGGTGTACATGCAGAGTTGCATCAGGAGCACCTATGTTGGAATCTGGTGAAACCTTTATTTTCACCCACTGCATAGGAGAACCAAACAGCCAAAGGTTTACTCTGGGGTGTTATCCCACAAGTCAATATTCCTCGAGCAGCAGAACCCAGAAACCTGGTTCCCTACAGATTTGTGTCTTTTCTCCTCTGCCCCCCACGCTCCCTGTTAGCAGCGATGCTGTCCTCCCTCCTTCCCCTTCACTGCTCCTCTGGCCCAGGTGTGAACTCCACAATCTCTCCTGAGACCAGGAGCCCCCAGTCTGGGGCCAAACACACTTCCCAGCAAACCAATCCCACAGAACAAGCATACGGTGCCAGAGTTGAGCCCGCCTTTTCCTTGGGGACTGATCCAGGTCTCTCCTCCTCAGTCTAACACCAATTTTTACAATTAGGTTATGGGGATACAATTTATTTCCTATCTCTATTTCTAAAGTTGCCAGCTGGTAACTGGAGAGGAAAAAGATCCGACAACCACATATCATAGAATCACAGAATGTTTTGGGTTGGAAGGGACCCCTAGAGGCCACCCAGCCCAACCCCCCTGCAGGAGCAGGGACACCTTGAACCACATCAGGTTGCTCACAGCCCCGTCCAACCTGGCCTGGAATGGTCCCAGGGATGGGGCCTCCACCCCCTCTCGGGGCAACCCCTGCCAGGGTTTTACCACCCTCATTGTAAAGAATTTCTTCCTTAGATCCAGTCTAAACCTAACATCATCCCTGTGATCTGGAGCCCCCTCATGCATCACCGACACCTACATCTAAGTGATGGAAACTTTGACAGAGCTGCTGTGAAATGCTCGTGCCACGTTCCCTGGTACATCAGCTGGAATGGTGCTGCGAGGTGGATTTTTGCCTGCTTCCCTCAGTGGTGCTCTGCAGTCATTACCGCATTAGTCCCAAGCATGCACGTATGCGCACGGAGCTCTACTTTTATTTCTGGTTTATGTTTAATGAATGAAGCAACGCTGAAGTGGCGCTGGGACTCAACCGATCCAAATAGCTTGTCCTAGGGATGCCAGTCTGAGCTTCAGCCTCTTATGCTTAATGGTATACAAGGGACTACTTGTAGAAATGCAATGAAGATTGCCTCTTAATTGTGACTTATTTTCCTTTCATGTACAACACGGCCACTCGAGAACGCCAGTGTGGTTCCTTCCTTCATTTCCCTCCACTTCACCCATAACACGCAACTAAAATTTCACCAGGTTAAAAGGCTTTTACGCACTGGTTTTTATTTGCCTTTTTGTTCTTTCTTTTAAAAGCTTAGCATTTGTCAATGAAATTCATCCTGTGGGCAGGAAGATGCTTAAGGGACGGGTAGAGTTTTAAAAGCTCCAAGGCTGCAACTGGAACTACAGCGGGGAGGTTTATTTATGCTTAAATATTGCTGACTCCGTTTGGTCTTTCAGCCAAGGCTGATCTAGCTCCGTTTGCTACTTCTAGGACTCCTGCCAGAGCAGAGCTTGCTTTTGTTTAACATGCTTAGCGTATTTTTATTATCACATCGGTACTGTATCCTTAGCCCTACTGGGGAGCTTTATTTCAGTACCAGCTTGTTATTTCCCATGATCTACTGAAGGTGGAAACCAGTTACTTTTTGCTTAACCGTATGGGATAGCGAAATGAAAGGACAACTTGCTCTTTCATTGCCCCATAGCTCTTGCTAGAGTAGTTGAGTAACGAGTTTCAGGGTCAACAGAACTGGGCATTTGATAATTTATTGGCAAGTGCTTTGGTTGACCAGCAAAATGATTTTTGACTATGAGCCTGTGTCACCAGCTGACAGAAACACGATAGCCCCAATTCTCTTTTCTGGGAACCAAGAACAACATGAGCAAAAGCAGAAGATTAGCACGGAAAGTCACACCTGAATCAAGGTCCATTTTCATCACAGTAAAATGAGAATAAACCTATCTGTCCAAATGAAGCAAGTTAAAATTTAACCAGTTCTTTAAAATCCCCTAAGTCTTCTGGACAGCATCCTCTCCATTTCACTTTTCCTTCCCTAACTATCAGTGCTAAATAGCACATGCCAGATACGTACCTTGAATGAGATACACCATTACCTTCTATTCAGAGCTACTCCCTGTATGCAAGCACCCTAGACATCTTTGGACTAAAATTATAAACTAGTATTGATGAAACAATTTGCTTTAGCTTTTATGTTCGCACTCAAGGATGGATCAAAACAATCTCTAATGGTCAGATTTCAGAAGAAGGTGAGAGAGCTCCCACTGGGAATAACGACACCAACTAAACATGCAGTGCTCTCAGAAACGCAGACTGATGATATCCAGCATTGGGCAGCATTCAGAACAGTGTATTTTCTTCCTTTTGCCTCTTTTAAAACCACGCAAGCCTGTGTTTACTAGCCTCTTTACAGCTTCCTCTACAATGAACTGTGTTGTCTTCCAGCCAACATCCATGTAATCGTTAGATGAATTACCCAAGCATAGAAATGACTATAGAACAGATGCTCCTTCTTCAAAAGACCCAAAAAAATAAAGCAAAGAACCACATCCCTGCAATAATGTAATACACTTTCTTTATATATCTGTTATTTTTGTAAATACTGCTGGAACAATAACCTTGCATTTGCAGTGCACCTTTTTCTTCAAAAGAACAAAAAGAAACCTTTTTAGAAGGTATTGAAATTATTTTCCTGATGGCTAAAATGCTCTTAATACCTAGTATAGAAGAGGTCAAAACAATATGGAACATTCAGGCTGTAAGTAAAGAAAATACGAAGGGTAAGGTTTTTAAAAGTGCTTGGGGGATCTAGGAGCTTGAGGCCCCATTTTCATAGCACCTTCAGCTGGATGATTCCAAAGGGCCTGATGAGCAATAGGAACCTACATCCTCCTGGTCCTCCATGAGAATCAGGCCTTTACAGTTATTATTTTTTGACGATTTAAATTTTCATGCCAAGTCCAGTTTGCAATAATCGTTGCTGATGAAAAAGCTGCATTTAATTTGCTTTGAAGATGACAGTGACAACAGCACAGGGATCTGTAAGGGTTATAGCGGAACACTTACCAGCAAAACCAAGCACCTGCCCAGTCGTTTCCATTCCCTGCGCCTCCTTCTGGGTTGTCTTTGGGAAATCCCCCCGCTTGCTGTTCATGGAACATTTGCTGCAAAACATGTAGCGTTTAACATCTGGGGACCTTGTGTTTCTCCCCGTTCTACGTGATCCATGTAAAGCAGCAATCACCAAAAGCAAAGAAACCCTCCCTCTCTTTTTATTTCTTTTTCCATCTGTTCCCGATAGGTACACTATTATAGACAATAAACGGTTAGCTGGTTTAAATCTTGCTGAAATGATTTCGATGACATGTAATTCACAGTTGACATTTTTAGAGGTTATGCCCTTGCTCAAGCAAAATACTGGTTGGTTTTTACCCCGAAAGATTCCTAGGATCTGGCTGCAAGTGGCTTCCAACAACATTGTGTAATTTTGTTTCATTTTGACTTTTTGCAAAGTGCTTTTAAAAAGTCAGTTTAACAAGAAATTTCGTTGTCTAATGGGCCGTGACTGTTCATGATAGGATTTCATTTTAAATTCCGTTCATTACGCTGTCATTAGGGAGGATATGACTTGTCTTACCGCATCTTATCATTTACCAGGATTTTTATGTCCATTATTAGTTTGGATTTTCAAAGTAAGATATTCACTCAGCACCTGATTAAATGCACAGCAGAAGTCGAAGAGGAAGATGGATTACCTTATGGCGACAAAGCAATGAACTGAATCTCAACAAATCTGGGCATTTTCCAGCTCTGCCCTGTTCTTACTCTGGACGTGTTGTTTCACCCTTTGTGGTAAAGCTCCTTGTCAAATGGGAAGACAAATACTGCATCGCTCCCACCTTCTAACCCATCACTTGAGACTGTAAATTCTTCGGAGGAAAGTCTTTCATCCTGCATCATGTGCCACAGGCAGTCTGGGAGAAACGCAGCCTTGTGGAGCTCCTGATGCTGTTCTGACTCCGAAAGGCCACCAGCAATGGCCAGCTCTCTATTCCTTTACAACTTGGGCACGTTGACTCGTTACCTGCTCTTCGCAGATCACTCACTTCAACATTGCTTCTCTGCTTCTACCAGAATGCTGCAAAATACAAAATTTTAGCTTTATGGACTGCCTTTGCTTCCCATGTCAGCCATCACTTTAGCCCCTGACCATCCTTTCTTACTGGAACCACTGAGGAATCAAGGTCAGCTGCGTTTCGGCTAAGCAAGAAAATGCCCCCTTAAAAAACCAGTTGCTGTCACAGGGTCAAGGCAACCAACGGTGGTTCAAAAATACAGTGTTAAGTCTTAGCAGATCTTAAGGAGAAATCAAACTTCTCTTTCTGTCGCACTATATTTAGAACAGGGAGACAGCCAGATGCCGTTTACTCAGATATATAGCTGTGCTCAATCCACAAAAAAGAAATACCATGAATAGACAAATTAGGAAAGATGTTTCACGGATCTTTAAGTCTTACTTTCTTGGCGATGTCCTCTTAAAGCTGACCAATGTACAGCTTCTTGTAGCTGGAAATGCAGCTCATTCGCTCATCTTTTGGATACAATTTTAAAAGCAACGAGACATGAAAGGCTCTATGATCCCTCCCCAGCAACATTTCCCCACCTCCCACCGGCTCGGCCAGCCATCTTCAAGGAAAAGGTGGGAAGACAATGTCTTGACAAAAAGTGAATTCAGCCCCAAATGGTAATTCAGGACAGCCAGCTAAAACTACTTGCAAAACCTTGTCAAAGTGAAAACTAATTTCAATCAGAAAAAAAAGTGGATTTTTAAAAAACAATATTTGCAAATTAGATTTTTCAGCTTTTCATTTTTAAGTGTCATTTTTCATTTTAAAATGGCTTATTTAAGTGTTTCAACAAAACTAAAGCAACACACCCCCCCATGCAATTCAAGTATTTTAATTTGCATCGAACAAATTCAAACAAAACGATATGGCTGAGTCCTCTGAAACCTCTCTAGGACCCTGGAAGACGGGAACTGCTCCAGTACATTTGTTGTACCTGCTGTAATAGTTTGGGGGTGCCATGTTTCAGTACCACCTACGTTTGGGATACTCAAGGATGTTCTCCAGGCAGTTGCTTTAACTTGTTGTGGCTTTACAAGTATGGGAGGTTTTTTTTTTTTAATGGGGTTTTCATGTATTAGGATTGACGTAGCAGAGCTAGACAAGATGGAGATTTGTTCAATGCTGAACTCCTTCAGAAAAACACGCTCCACATTTCTTAGATGAGAAGCTGATGCAGCAGAAATATTCAGCGTACCAGCAGCTTCAAATGCCATCTCGCACGAACCGACAGCTCACATCAGTATGCGCTTTTAGATCTATTCCAGCAATATCAGCAGCCCTTGATTTCTCAGGACGGCGTATATTTGTGCAGGTAGAGCAAGCTGTCACCCTCTGACAGGTTTAGCTTATTTCACGGGGGACATCCCACCGCAAGGCGCCCGCAGTGATCGATCCCACGAGCTCGGCGCCTCGCTTACTGCGGAACGGGGCCGGGTTAACGCAAAATTAAAAGTTACTGTCTTTGTGCAATCTTTACTCACAAGCCGTAAATATAGAGCAAAGCCCTGTTTATTGTTATAGTTTGCATTTTAAGTGCCTCACTCTTTTACTGCCAATTAAAAAAAAATTTTGGAGAGCTTTAAAATCTGAAAAAAAATAACAAACCACCCACCAAAAAACCCCTGTGCTCATTTATTCCAAAGCAATCCTACATATTGTAATCATGCCACATGCTGAGCTGGCTCTTCACTTGGAGAACCAGTGGGTCAAGGCCAAGCACAGGCCAGTATTCCACACCGTTTTGTCCCTCCATGATTAATTACGGCTTGTGCCTCTCCGGGGGCTCCTCTCTGGGAGAACGGTGCTCCAGGGTTTTGTCTGCTCATAAAGATTGAAAAATTTCAGCACAACTTAACTCTTGGAGTAATGATTTTCATCGACGTTTTTGCTGCATTTCGATATTGTTAAATCATCAGAGAAAGAAAAAAACCAGTCATAGAATCATAGAATGTTTTGGGTTGGAAGGGACCCCCAAAGGCCACCCAGCCCAACCCCCCTGCAGGAGCAGGGACACCTTGAACCACATCAGGTTGCTCACAGCCCCGTCCAACCTGCCCTGGAATGGTCCCAGGGATGGGGCCTCCACCCCCTCTCGGGGCAACCCCTGCCAGGGTT
Source organism: Butorides virescens (assembly GCA_017310255.1). NCBI lineage: Eukaryota > Metazoa > Chordata > Aves > Pelecaniformes > Ardeidae > Butorides > Butorides virescens. The sequence goes on along the minus strand of JADKXX010008014.1, from coordinate 29,371 downwards.
TCACCACCCTCACTGGAAAGAATGTCTTCCTTAGATCCAGTCTAAACCTCCCCTGGTTTAGTTTAAAGCCATCCCCCCTTGTCCTGTCCCAGCTGGCCCTACTAAAAAGATTTTCCCCCTTCAATAAGGCAAATATACACGCATGCTCGTGCACTCGTACCCTGACATGCGTACCCTGACCCTAGATCTGCCCAGAACCTCTGTTATCATTTAAATTAAGAGACATGGGTAAGGAATGTTCAGAGACCCTGCCAGCCCTGCTCCCAATAACTTCACCTATCGAGGGAAAAGGTTTTATGCGGGGTCTTGATCTTCAACTAAACCCTCAAATGAGTTTTGATGATCATGTTCAAACGTAATGGCACAAAGCCTTTTAAAATAACCTTTGAGAAATACAACCGAAAGGTTTGCCTGAAGTGATTTTTTCGGGTGTGTAGAAAGTGGGGCTTTTCTCCGTGGCTGTATTTCTCTCCTTCACCATCCGCAGCGAGCCTGATGTTAATTGTCGCTGTACCTCTGCGACTGCAGCTTCCCTATTGCTTTGGGATCTGGTTTTGATTTTTAGTGTGACTGGTGTCAGACGGCATGGAGGAAACAACAGCGAATCTCCTGGGAAACTGAAAGAAATGGGCCTATCTGGAACAATTATTATTGATTAATTTTATGAAGAAAACGAATAGACTGGTACTCCCAAAGATGCTTTTACTCCAGCATATAATACAGTAAGCAAATGTCATTTCATTTTTCTGGCATGACAAGAGGAAACCAGAAGTGGTTTGCACCTACATTTACAAATCCCTTAAATTCAAAAAAATTCAATTCAAAACGGATTTGAAGATCAATAGAGAAAAAAAACCCATACTTCTTTAAAAACAACCCCTAAATTAATAATTCCTGAACGTAAATAAATGTGACAAAACCTTCCACCCGCATGGAAAACCTGCATTGTGCCTAACTGCAGGACGTACTGAACGAGGAGGACACCAGATGATTTATCACCAATTACTGTGGAGATGATTTGTCTGAAATTGAGGTTTCTCTATCAGGGAAAAAAAAATGCTTGTGCCATTAGCAACAACAAACCGAGGACCAAAGCCATCAGTGGCCACTTGGAGGCACTTCCAACACCGCGCAGGAGTTTAAAGCTTTGATGCCAACAATTCAAACTACGATGTTTCTTCAGAAAAAAAAATGCCTAGGCCACGGTCAATAATTCTTTAACTGAGCATAGAAGAAATTCTGCAGCTGATTCTTGGTTACGTTAGCAGGGCAGGAAGACGATGTGACAGTGAAATACTGGACGTGCCCTCCTCCTTCCTGCCTTTCACCCCAGGGAACACTCGGCACATCATGAGATACAGTTTCCTCTACAGGTCAGGCTACCTGCAGTCCAAGCACATTTCCAATTTCTGTGCTGAATAACAATTAGAGCAGTGACGCTCACCCAGGCGTATGGCAAGCACCCCCCCGAAAACAGCCACACAATGGCACCAGGTGCCCTTGCTCCTTGCATGCTTTTAACATTTGATTTCTCCCAGCAAAAGTTTTCTGAAGAGGTGCTCCAGCATGTTGCTACCCCAAACTGTTTATAAAGATCTTGATCTCCTCTTTCCTGATCTCCTACCTAATATCACTGTGCAGCAGATACAGCCTTTCCTTTTAGTGGAACCATCCAGAAAAGAATCATAGAATCATGGAATGGTTTGGGTTGGAAGGGACCCCCAGAGGTCACCCAGCCCAACCCCCCTGCAGGAGCAGGGACACCTTGAACCACATCAGGTTGCTCACAGCCCCGTCCAACCTGGCCTGGAATGGTCCCAGGGATGGGGCCTCCACCCCCTCTCTGGGCAACCTGTTCCAGTGTTTTACCACCCTCATTGTAAAGAATTTTCTTCCTTATATCTAGTCTAAACCTACCCTGTTTTAGTTTGAAACCATTACCCTTTGTCCTGACACAAGAATGACAAGTTCCATCACATATCTGACATTTAATCCAACATGAAAGAGGGCAGGAATACTCCAGCATTTCTACCGCTGCGAGGTGACATTGCCCTGTCCCTGCACCATCAACGCTCTTCACAGCTACACTCCTTCACTTCGTATCTGTGCTACTCTGAAGCCAACAGAGCCCAATTTGAACACAACTATGGCATTGCATGCCAGGCCAACATAGCATTAAGGGCGGAGCCGGGGAAGCATAAATTCCCTTACCACGTCCCAGTAGATCTAAGCCTTCTACCATTCTTGGGATATAGAGTTGGAGTTGCAGGTGGGCAATGAGGGCAAAAAAACCCTTCAGACGTGGGAAAGACAAAAGTGGGTCTGAAGAAAGCAAACACCACAGATGAAGTACACAGATAAAAACTAAAGATCAGTTGCTTTGCAGCCTGGATACCTTTAATCTGCCCATCACGAGATACAACAAATGCGGAATTTCATTCTGCCTCATTTGCAGACCCACGCTTCCTAATGCAAAATCACTTCAAAAGCAACCTGTACATCATGAAAGCCTGAAGCCTTGATGGCTTCTTGCCAAGATAAAGGTAGCTAAATGTCATATGATTTATTACTTTCAAGGAGTGGCTTTTGCCTGCCACACTCATCACATTAAATAATGTTTAGCACTGTTGATTCTGGTGAGCGTTTCCACAGCGCGTGGGACCATTACACAGTATCTGACTAAGGATGACAGCAGCTAGGACTTAATTATCTCATGAGATACACCACCTTAACATCACTGTCTGGTTTTCAAACCAGAGACTTGATGGAAGCTACTCCCGACTCACATGCACACAGGAGATTTCCTTTCCTTCCCATCAGACTGCCTGGCCAGTGTAAGCAGGCAGGAATTAGTGGCCACAGCTGAAGGTTTAGCCCAGCTTTTCCCTTCCTCTTCCACCATCATGGACTCTGCGTTGTGCCTGGCGGAGGCCACCACAAAGCTCACCACTGCCCGGTGTGAGAAGAGCCATGAGAGCAGGATGGCTGCTACGCCCACGCCGAGCGGGTCAGCTCCCTTCCACTCTCTCCCCCAGGCTGTCTTTTTAAACTGCTCCTTTTGCCAAAGTTCTGCTTTGCCTTTTTTCTTCAGTGAAGTGGCTTTCTTTACTCTAAGGGTGACAGAGCCCTGGCCCAGGCTGCCCAGGGGGGCTGTGGAGTCTCCTTCTCTGGAGATACTCAAAGCCCGCCTGGACGAAGTCCTGTGTAACATGCTCTAGGAGAACCTGCTTGAGCAGGGGGGTTGGACTGGGTGATCTCCCGAGGTCCCTTCCAACCCTTGCAATTCTGTGATTAGCCCAGATAAAAGCAAACTATCCTTCAAAGCTGTCGATTTTGGTGGGTTTTTAGGTTATATTCTCTTTTTCGGTGAGGTAGAAGCGCATGAGCAGCTCCACATCTCAAGGGGCCTGGTTTTCTCTTCTGACTTCTTGTAGCACAGATTCTGCTGCATTTTTCCAACGATGCTGCCGTGGTTTAACCCCAGCCAGCAACTGAGCACCACCCAGCCACTCGCTCACTCCCTGCTCCTGGTGGGATGGGGGAGAGAATTGGAAGAGAAAACCCATGGGTTGAGTAAAGTAAGTTTAGTAATGGAAATAAAATGAAGTAAAATAGCGGTAGTAATAACAATACTATTAGTCATAATCATATACAAAGCAAGTGATGCACAATGCAATTGCTCAACACTCGCCGCCTGATGCCCAGCCTGTCCCCCAGCAGCGATCGCTCTCCCCCTGGGCTAACTCCCCTCAAGCATGAAATTATATGGTCTGGAGTAGCCCTTGGGCCAGTTGGGGTCAGCTACCCTGGCCATGCCCCCTCCCAGCTCCGTGTGCCCCCGGCACAGCAGGGGAAGCTGAGAAGTCCTTGCCTGGCGTAAGCCCTGCTCAGCAACAACAGAACCATCAGTGAGTTATCAACATTCCTCCCATCCTAAATCCAAACCACAGGGCTATGCCCACTGCTAGGAAGAAAATGAACTCTATCGCAGCCAAAACCAGGGCAGATGCTTCTGCTGAGAAGTCAAGCTGCCTAACCACAAACTGCAGAAAGTTTTAGCTATAGACCCATCGCTGTTGAGCACATCTCTCTGGAAAAGACAACACAGTGGGTTTGTGTGTGGTTTTGTGTTGTCCTCTTTTCTAAATCAATTCGTGTCCCTACCCTGGTGTCCAAAAATCCATTTGTTACCATTATTGCAGCAAGGCAACAGATGCTTCCAGAAACATCCCATCCAATAGACCTTACAATATTCCACCCATTCATTCTTCCAGTGGTCTAGGGTGCCCAACGTCCAAACCACAAGACACTATTTCTCCCTTCTGACCCAGTTACATTCTGGCTCAAAACTCTTTTTTGGCTCAAAATGCTATTCCTAAATTATCAATTCTATCATTTAGTTATTTTCCAGTGAAGTGACTGTTTTCTTCTTTCCTTTTTTTTTTTAATTCTAAACACTGTTGGTTGGACTGCTTACCAAAGCTACATGGTCTCCCTGGTCACTGTTTCATTTCAGCTGACTGGCACCAGAGCAAACTACCAGAATCGGTGCCATATGGGCCATATAGTATGTGGGCCATGAAGTAGTCTTTGCTTCCTCTAACATTTTATCACTCTAAAATTTGTGTCAAGCTTTGACCAAAGTTCCAGAGTGCTGGAAACTTATTTTCACCTGGAAGAAAAGTAAACCATTTTTGAGGATTATTTTCTGTATGGTATGGCATAATCTACACCAGGAATTTGAAAAAATTCAAAGATGGCAACTGACCAAAGGATACGAAGAGACCGGGCAAGGTAGCAAGGATGTCTTTCTAAAACGTGCTGGCCTGTAATAGCAAGTGCTATTTCTAGTTCTTCAGAAAGCACACAAATTGATCTGTAACATTTTTCGTCCCTTCCGTCCCCTGCTCTGATAGCTATTTTAAGAGCAGCCTTGCTGTGATGGTGTCAGGTTTTCTGTACCACGCCTACCATTCCCGTGTCTCAATTATCACGTTCCATGGGACATCAGCAGCGAACAAGTTTAAGCAGCTTCTTCCAGCGCCGTTCTGCGGGCGCAGAGAGGCACAAACTGTGCTGACACCGAACTCATTCGCGCTGCTGGTGCGCGCGATGAGGAGCAAAACTCAAGGGGACTCAACACGGGAAGCAAACACTCATTGTAATCTGTACCCCTCCAAAGAACTGAACGTTCTTGAGATAAAACCAGCTCTGACAGAGCAGAGCCATATTGCTATTATATTCAGTGTTAAAAATCTGGCTGCTACTGGCACATTATGCTTTACTATTTAAATCCGCTATGCTCAGAAACCTCTTCCTTTCTCATCTGGCTCACTGAATTGCTCTCCCTTCCATTGCCAAAATGTTTTTTGAACACGTTCTTCTAAACAACAGGATGGGGTGGACAACCAAACAGTAAGTGCCTGATAACGAGTTCCTTCCTGCATTAATTGTACTCATATTAACTCGGTCTTATTTGCAAGACATATCATATGCTCAATTTCTGATCCAGCACTATGTCCTCATAATAAATGAAGTCTGCCTTTTTAAAAGACAGCTTTTATTACAAAACACTTTGTACACGGTACACAGTGTTCCCTTTGCGATAAAAAGAAACATGGTTAAAAACTTGACTGTTTTCCATCGCAACACTTTTTGGTCACAGCCAAAAGGTTTGCACTCAGAAATAAGCCTCCAGTGCCCATCTCCCCTCCTCTGGGCTAGCTTTCATCTTCCTTCCTGCACCATGATCACAGATTCTTGGGATGCAAACTCACATGGATGCTCAGTAGGAGAAGACAGCGATGTGTCTTGGGCCACAAGGGCTCAGACCAAAATCCCAAGCACCAGCAGAGCCCTTGAAAGTAGCTCTTCTCAGATCCAGACCAGGAGTTTTGGCTGCACTATTCAGTAACAAGGTTTTCTTTCTCAGTCACTATTTTTTTCACCAAAAAAAGCAGGTCATGATCTAGTCCCAACCAACATTAGCCCTCTAAAGAACAAGAAGTCATTTTGTATTAAAGGTGTTGGAAAGATCAAAGATAAACAGTGAATAACTCATAGCTCAAATAAGCACTGCCTGTGCTGCCTAGGTTCTGGTTGCCTGCTGAACTTCCCCGTGCTATGGTATCACCTGAACGATGACAAAACATCCACAACAGCATAAGAGGGAAATTCAGTCTCTACTTTGCCCAGGGACACACGGTACTGGGGAGGGATGAAGCTTTGAGCTAAGGAGCCCAAAACACAAATCTTAATTTCTAAAGACTAATTTGAAATGCGTAATGACAGAAAACCTCCCATCCGATCTGCCACCCGCATTCTCCGCACTGCAAACGACAATACTGGTGGATAAAACAAGCCAGTGCTAAGCACACTTCTAATCCACTGAGGGCTACAGCCCAGCAGCCCCGCTAGCCATCTCGGTGCTTTTAGGTAACACAAATCAGAGGGATGGGGGATATAAGGAAAGAAAGGTGTAGAGAGCAGGGGGTCGGGCTCTGCTCCCAGGGAAGGGGCGATGGGACGAGGGGCAACGGCCTCAAGTTGTGCCAGGGCAGGGTGAGGTTGGGCCTGGGGAACAATTCCTTCCCCAAAGGGCTGTCAGGGGCTGGAAGGGGCTGCCCAGGGAAGGGGTCGAGTCCCCAGCCCTGGGGGGATTTAACAGCCGGGCAGAGGCGGTGCTGAGGGCCAGGGTTTGGGGGTGGGATGGCAGGGGGAGGGAATGGCTGAGCTTGATAATCTTAAAGGTCTTTTCCAACCTAAACGATTCTATGATTCTATAACCTGGTCCACCTACTGCACAGGCAGTGAAGAACTGGCTCAGCCCCCACACCAGCTCACTCGCTATCAAGTCCTTGTTCATGAGTGTCAAACAGTCTTTCAAAGTGTCCCAGGTGGTGAAAAAGCTCTGATTTTTTCTCCCTCAGAAAGCACTTTTTTTTTTTTCTTCTGGTTCTGACAAGCTCAACACAAGTTTACTCTTCATCCTTGTTTCAGCCTTGCATTTCCACTTCCCTCCCACCCGTGTCATGGCTGGCTCAAGTGTTGTCCTCTTACGTTTCTCTAAGAGTTCAGCATTTGTGGAGATATTTACATACATACGTCAGGTCTCTTCTACAACCTTCACCCAGTAAAAGCCAAGAGAGCCCTGGCTCCTTCTGTGCTGCACCTCCCATATGTATTTGCAAAACCATGTCATTTCTCCTCCTTCAAATCCTTCTGGAAATTCCCCTGTCCAACAAAACATCCCCACCTCTCCCAGCTGACCAGGAGACCACCCTGGCTGGGCAGCAGCCACGCTCCTGCTTTCCCTCATATCCTCCTGTGTCTTAGAGCAGAGGAACTGTAGGCGCAGGGGATGTTTTCCGTTATGTATTTATAGCATTTCCCACATAATGACTGCAGTTACTCTGCGGTACCAGGGGCATTCTATGCGAACATTTTTATTTTCTTTTCCCTTTCATTTTCAGTTGGTTGCTTGATAGATCCATTATATAAAATGCTTCAAATACCCCCCGAAGAATACTCCCTTCCATGCACGGCTTTCTGTTTCTTTATTTAAATGACTCAGTGCTGATCTCTGCAGGAATAGCATTTTTTATAAGAGAAAGGAGGAAGGTGAAATCCACCTTTACACCTCCATCCCAGAAGGACCCCGTGCTCCTTTACCAAGCTTCTGCTAACGTCCTCATGGCAGCCTCTCTACCAGATATCATTTGGCCTAAGGGGACAATGAAGTAGTACGTGACATCACCGCGTGTGACCATTTCCTATCACTTGCAGATGACACACTGTCCTCTCACCCCTCAGCTCCTTCCCAGGAGCAGAGCCCCTGCAGGCAGTTAGGACCGCAGATGGGCAGCAGTGATCAGGAAGAAATCCTTCTTTCCAGCAATCCTTCCCCTGAGCAGTGACCTGCGGTGTTACTGCTCTCTCTGGCACACTTTGGAGGTACCAGATTGACCACTGAATTAATGATGCCTTGAGGAACATGGCCCATGTCCAGATCTATTTATCTATTTATTTATTTGTCCAGAGAAGGGCAGCGGAGCTGGGGAGGGGTCTGGAGCCCCAGGCTGCTGGGGAGCGGCTGGGGGAGCTGGGGGGGTTCAGCCTGGAGCAGAGGAGGCTGAGGGGAGCCCTCATCGCTCCCTACAACTGCCTGAGAGGAGGGGGGAGCCGGGGGGGGTCGGGCTCTGCTCCCAGGGAAGGGGCGATGGGACGAGGGGCAACGGCCTCAAGTTGTGCCAGGGCAGGGTGAGGTTGGGCCTGGGGAACAATTCCTTCCCCAAAGGGCTGTCAGGGGCTGGAAGGGGCTGCCCAGGGAAGGGGTCGAGTCCCCACCCCTGGGGGGATTTAACAGCCGGGCAGAGGCGGTGCTGAGGGCCAGGGTTTGGGGGTGGGATGGCAGGGGGAGGGGAAGGGTTGGGCTGGGGGAGCTTAAAGGACTTTTCCAACCTCAACGATTCTATGATTCTACTTGCGCAATTTGTACAAGTTCTTTGACCGAGAACTAAGCTAAGAAAGATACACTCATTGGAAAGTCTGCCCATAAAAGAGAGGTGAAAAAAATATGAGGAAGGCCACAGAAAAAAAAAACAGGTGAGTGAAATAACACTGTAACCATCAGCTCTCAAGCTAGCAACCATTCTCCAATAAGCAAAGCAAAACAAACATGGTGTTTGATCGCATTAACAAAAAGAATAGAATTTAAAGCCACAGGTAACTGGATTAAAAAAAAATAAATTGTATCAATTTCTAAGACACTATGTCTATCAGTTCAATTATATTCTTGTGACTAATAAAAGTAATACAGAAAGGAACAACATGTAGAGCACTCTATCATAATTCCATGGAGGTAGGAGAAAGGAAGTACTAAGCTAATTTAATCACGCAGTTGTAAAATATCTGTGTCTGGGTCTGCAAAGGGATTACCGGGCTCATAGTGATGGGAAAGCAAGAAGTCAGCAAGACATTTGAAAGAGGGGAGGGAGCGACCTCCTCCTTCCAAAACAGCACTTTTTGGTTCAATGGGGTGCCACGTTCTGAACTAACCTGTTATTTGTGGCACTCAGTAGGAAACATTCCACATATAAACAATTTTGCTGAGATAATTCTGCCAAAAGGTGGTGCATTGATGTGTATTTTTAGCTACAAATAAACTGATGCCCTGGAAACTCAATATCAGTTTAATATGTTTATACAAAGCAAGAAAGTGCTGTTATTTTGAGGCTGTTGAGCTATGTTACTTTTATGTGATGCCCACGTTTCCCACTCTGCCTATGTGCTTGTCAGAGGAGACCAACAGCAGCAAACTCAGTTACAAGAAGCTACGAACCGCGAGAAACTGGTGATGGGGGTTTTAATAAGTTACACCAAATGAGACGCTCTCACCTGGGACTAAAGTAGCAATGTGAGCACAAACCAGAGCAACTCCATTTCCACTCTGCCAAGCGTCATCACACCTGCAAATCGGTGGGATGAAGAACTTTTGGTCAGGGGCTCGATTGCCAAGCCAAGCCAAGCCAAGCCAAGCCAAGCCAAGCCAAGCCAAGCCAAGCCAAGCCTCCTTTTCCTTCCCTTAATTTGGTGTAATTTGTGGTCAATTATTAGAAAGCAAAACATGAAAGGGAGGGTGTAGGTGCATGCTAGTGTTAAAAGAAGGTCCTCCGGGGACTAAAATTTTCAAGACATCCAGGGCAGATGCCCTTAGGTAAGTAAAGACATCACTTAGAACGACAAGCAGACACACAGAAGATTAAACTCCCCATAGCGATGCAGACTTTTTCCTTCCTTCCATTTTGCTGTTCATAAGGATCATTTTATATTGCTTACTCAGAAAACAGTTGAGAAATTATGTGTAATAAATATTTCCTTAAATTGAGCTGGCAGTATCTATTTCTTCTCTTAAGATATATTGTTCCCAGTTTACTTATTACTCTGTGCTGGGACTTGCCTTTTAAAGAGAAATATTGCTTGAGGGTCCACTCCTCATTTAAACAAATGCTATTAAGCCAGAGTGTGAAGATAGTATGGAAACTACCGAAAGGCTTCCCTGGCTGCACTAAATCAAAGCTAATGGCTTGAGATAAAGTAAGTGGAGTTGTTCTGTTCTTTGTCAGTATTAATATTTTAAGTTACAGCTTCTCACTAGGCTCTCTCTGCTTCTATCCCCTCTTCTTTTGGGCCAGAAATTCCAGAAGGCTTCTCTTACGTACGGCTCACACTTTTATTTCTTGTGTTTGGCCATTGCTTCCAAACAATCTCGACTGCCTGACATTTACTGAGCTCGGAGTAGCGCTCACATAACATTCGTTTTTTCATCTGGGTGCCACGTTAATCTCAAGCAAGCACCAGGCCAATTGCAAGCACAATTTACCTGGAATATGCGGTCTGGTAAACTAATTAGGGCAAGACGGAATGCTAATGCCCTGCTTCACAGAGGGCAATGACATAAGGAACAAAGAGATTTCAGGAGCTTTTGCTGTTGAACTACAGGTTATTTCTGACCTTTAATTATTTTTTTGCCTTTCAACAAGCATGGTTTCCATCTCCATAGCCCACACCTCTCTCTTGAATGCACCCCAGAGTTAAGTATTCTCATGACTCTTTCCCACTCTCTTTACCTAGAAAAATCGCCTCAGAGTTTCTTTCCTGAAAGCATTAGATGGCCTTTTTGGCTGTTTCTGAATAAAGGATTTCTCAAAGACCACAGAAACTTTCCCCCATATATTACAGTGCTTCAACTGTTTCCAATAATGCAATTAGATCTGGGTGAAATTTTTTCAGAAGCAGTAAAACCATTAAAGAGCGTGCTTTAGGGGCACAGAAATACTCATAAATTCAGTTTCAGTTTAGGAAACATTCTGCCAAATTAAAAGCAGGGAGACATTTTTAGAAAAGTCTGGGCACTAACTTTTGTAATTTGTCAGGCACCAAAGTTACCAGGTTTGACAGGCACCAAAGAAGCAGTTGCCTACAACTGACAGCTCTCTTGGGTGGAGGGGAAGGGGAGAATGGAGGAGATAGACCATGGATGGCCAAAGGTCAGAAAATGTTTTCTGTATGGCTAAAAAAAAAAGCAGCTCCATGTAAATAAGTGTGGGAGGAGGACAAGCCAGGACAGTTTAAGAAAAGCTGGAAATAACAGAAGTCTTTAGAGAGAGGGTGTTCTCTTTTTTCCTTAGATAAATGATTTCATTAGTTAATATTATAGGGAAGATACAAAGGGCAAGAACAAGATGAGATGTTTATAGCAGAGACTAAAAGACAGTGTATGGACAAAATCGGAGAGATCAAGGCACATGGCAATATCAAACTAGGAAAAAACGTGAACAAATTGCCTTAAAGATACATGAGGAAGAGAAGGAAAATGAAAGAAAAAGAATTTGTCAGCGATGAACAGAGAATAGCTATCTACAGAAGGCAGCCCTGCCATTTCAGTGGATTTTCTGAATCAACTTTTACTTAAAATGTCACCTTACAAGTAAATAGTCAGCACAATTAGTGCTCTTGAGAAATGAGCAAACTTTCAGACAGACAAGGCCTGATGAACATTACCAAGGGCACTGAAAGAGCTGGCTGAAGCAATCGAAGAATGATTAGCATTCATCTTTGCGATCCTATAGAGGAGGGGTAAGCTACTGGAAGACTGAAAAAAGATCAGTGTAGTGCAGTTCTTTAAAGAGAGGAAAAAAAGAGTAGCTGGGAGATTTATAAATCAATCAGATTAACTCCAGGTCCTGCAGAAACAAATCAAACCATTTGTCAGAATCGGGAAGATAACAAGGAGATGAGATGCAGTCGGTGGTAGATTTGTTAAGAGGAAAGCACGCCGAAGAAATATATCTTATTTCTACAGCAGGTAACAAACCTTCTGGAGGTGAGAAACAGTAGATACCATCGATCTCAAAGTAAGGCTTTCAACACTGTTTTACTCACCAGTCTCAGAGATAAACCAGGGAAAAAGTCTTGTTGAAACTTCCTCCACGTGATAGGGTAAGCAGATGGTGACAGGGTGGCTGTATCCAAAGAGTGATCATCCACGGTACGATCTCAACACCTAAGGATATACTGATGGGTGCTGCAGGGCCTCTCCCAGGTCTCATATTGTTCAATATTTTCATTAATTATCAAGTTGATGGAATGTGGAGTATGCTACTAAATTTTCAGGTGAGAGGAAGCCTGGGAGGACTGCGGTCATGTCAAATGACCCTTCCAGAATTCAAAATTATTTTAAGAAATAGGAAAAATGACCGCTGGCATTCAACCAAGACACACACACTGTTCCTTACCTTAGGTAGGAATTATCAATGGCTGAATTTATTTGGCCACCCTTTGAAGAAATATAATTAAATGAATCTGAGGGTTGTGGATTACTAGCTGAAGAGGGGTTGTGGAAAAGGCAAGCACCCTGTTGGAAGGGTGTCTGCAAACCGTACCCCATAATCCTTCCTCTCAGTACCTTGCTCAGCACCCATAAGGTCTCAGGTAGAGCACTATGTCCACATTTGTGCCATATGGGTACTAACTGATGAAAGGTCAGAGGAAGGCCAGAACGACCAAGAGCCTAGAAAAAACATTCCACAAAGACTGAACTATGTGGTTTTTGTTTTTTTTTTCATTTGAAGAAGAGCCTGCTCTGCTGTGGATAGATCCGGAGGTAATAGATTTAAATCTCTGCAAAGCAGATTCATGTTGAATGTTAAAAAGCTCTCCAGTGGGAAAAATAAAATACTGCACTAGACTGCCAGGGGAACTGCAGTCTTCATCACTGGATGTCTTCAAAGCTGTTAGAAAACTCCGTAAGGAGTAGCACTGATGGAGCTGATCTGCCTTAGGAAACGGGTCGTGAACTAATCAACCTGTCCTCCAGATTCATTTGCCACAAACCTACAATCCAGCGGGTCTGCTGCCTGAACTTGCGGGCGTGCAATGAGAAGAGGAAGGGGGTCCCTCGCTTGCATCCCCCGAGCTGTGCGCTGCGGGCGGTGCAGGAACACGGGGGCTCCAGCTCAGGGCTGCACCCCAATTCTCTCCGCTCACAGGCTGTCGTTTTGGGCAGGTCACAGTCTGCTCTCACGCTCCTTTCTCCTTTTATGATAATCAAATCTCCTCTTATGCCAATTAGGTAAGACTAATAAGAGGTAATTTTTTTCAGATGCTCCTAGCTGAGGCCATAACACAGTGGGTTGGGGTTTGGTTGCTGTCTCCAGGTATTATGAAATACAGGTAACAGTTTCACCTAAGTTACCTAGAGACGCTACGTGCAGCAGGCGAGGGTGCCTCAATATCAGGCCTGTCAACCAAGCAGCACCTCCTCTGAACACTGAGCACCACATTCATTTGCTGCCCAATGTGGGGTTTGTACATGATGGTCCCTCACTGTATCAGTGGCAGAGCACATCACCTCCCTCTGCTTTGCGCTAACATCATCTAAAAGCCTGTAAAAATCCTAAAGAAAAAACAAATCCTCAAGTTTTGGTTGGGGTGGGTTTTTTTGGTTGGTTGGGTTTTTGTTGTTGGTTTTTTGGTGTTTTTTTTTTTTAACAGAAGTAGAGCATAAACCAGCACTGACCTGGGCACAAACCATTTCTCTCTCTCACTTCGTGTGAGTACCAATCGCATCTCCATGTATCTTGTTGCTGTGGTCCCCGAACTCCTCATTTGCAGTGATCCTCAGCTTCCTCTCAGGTGGTTGCAACAGCCCAAGGACAGCTTTTCTTCTGGGAGATGTGTTTGCTGTTTGCTCCAAATTGATGGAAAATGAATGAGTTGGCTGAACACTAAAGCAAGCAAAGGATTATTGGAAAACAGCAAAAGAATTTTCAAGAATTCAGAGAATCTGATAAAACTGAGAGTCCAGATACAAACAAACCAAGCAGAAGCAGCACAAACTCAGCCCATGACCTGAGCTACTGATGTGTGAAGCACACAGGGGGCAAAGGAATTGCTCAGCTCTGGCTGGTGTTGAAAGCAACCAAGAACTGCCTAAAACCTTATTCCAAGTCTTATTATTCCAAGTCTAGTATAAACTGCTAAAGCAGTAGAGCAGTGTAGTAATCCTCCCTTTCGTATGAACACGTGTCATGGTTTAACCCCACTCGGCAACTAAGCACCATGCAGCCGCTCGCTCATCCTCCCCCCACCCCAGCCCCCGGAGGGATGGGGGAGAGAATCAGAAAAAAAAAAAAAAAAAAAAGGAAACAGTAAAAGCCATGGGTTGAGATAAAGACAGTTTAATGGGATGGCAGAGGAAAAGAATATAATAATAATGATGATGATGATGATGATGATTAGACAATATACAAAACAAGTGGTGCACAATGCCTCACCACCCGCTGACCGATGCCCAGCCCGGCCCCAAGCAGCGATCACTGCCCCCAGTTTCCATACTGGGCATGACCTCATCTGGTCTGGAATAGCCCTTGGGCCAGTCGGGGTCAGCTGTCCTGGCTGTGTCCCCTCCCAGCTCCTTGTGCCCCTGGCAGAGCTGGAAGTCCTCAATCAGTGTAAGCCCTGCTCAGCAATAGCTGAACTATCAGTGTGTTATCAACATACTAGTACTAAATCCAAAACACAGCACTATGGCAGCTGCTAGGAAGAAAATCAACTCTACCCCAGCCAAAACCAGGGCAACATGGAATGACTCCTGAAAGCAAAGTCAATGACATAGGGGACACATGCTATCCTGTAGCATAATCGTGAGCTAAAAGGTGTGGGCATCACATACAGCCCCGTCCTTGCTGGAGACACCAGGTTCCCTCCTCTACGAACATGGTATCTCATGTAGAGCAGCTGATGACACCACTTTTCTCCTCTGACAAATTTTTTAGTCTTTTTCTTTGAAGCATTTTAGGCTTTGCTCTCTGAACATAGAGACATGAGCTGTCCTGGTCGTGGTTTGTGCCAAGGGAGATCTTGGTGTGCCTGTAAAGGTATTTTTAGAAGATGCCCAAGCCAGCCTGAGCTTTGAAGCAGAGAGAAATAGCGCAGCTTCTTTGTGGATCCAAAATTTGCATACGAACAAGCTGAGATGCTGAACCCTTCCCAAGTTCAGAGACATCTGTGGTTACATGGCTGCTAATAGAGATTTTTCAGGAGCTTAAGTGTAAATTTGCAATATCCAAGTCCCAGTTTAAGCTATTCTGGCTCTACCAAGGAACGAAAAATACCCAGACACGTTTTCCCAGCTGCAGTTCCACCACATCTCACTCAAATACAGACCATACCGGTTTCGATGTGAGCAAGTGCTCCTGCACTAGCACCCCCTTGAATTCCGCTCCACCAGCTGAGACCCCTTGCCCACGCCGGCGTTCCCACCTATCACTCACGGTTATAGACAATTTAAAACTTCAGTGCGGAACCAATACATCTAAATGCAGTTGAATAAAACCACTCTGTGTGTGTGTCATAGCTTGACACCGCTTAACATTAAGGAACTTATTTTTCACGGATCCCCACCTCTGTGAAATCGAGCCACCCGGCTCGGCTGTGCATCACGATCCTTTTCTGCCACAGCTCCCGGAGGTTCTTCTTCATCTACTGTTAGAGGCTGGAGGATTTGGAGCACAAAACTTCAGCTGCTGTCACAGCAAAACTCAAAATGTCAGGGAGCAAACAATACGGCCAATGGCAGCAAAATTACATCATATTTATGATTTGCTGTGCGAAGCAGTAATTCTAACCAAGCATGAGCACTCCTATTTTCCTTGACGCTCCAATCTATACATCCTTGTGCATGATCATCACATCAGTAACTAACAAGTATTTGAAAACAATGACTGTGTATTTGGCTCCAAATAAAGAATTCTTTTTTTTTTTTTTTCATCTGAGTCTCCAGCTTGGGAATTTAGCTGTGAGAAAAAGCTTTTAAGGAAGCGATTTCTCATGGCAATAAAGTTAACGCACTATTGCGCTGCCTTCTGTTGCCAACTGGAAGACCAACTCAAAAGGCAGAAAATGAAATGCTTCAGAAGACAGAGCATGGGAAACAATTCCACATTTAGCCCAGCCATGTTGATGGGAAGGCCTTCACACACATTTGAAAGAGCCCAAAAAAGAAATCCTGTGGGAGGAAACACCGGACTGCAAGCGACATTGAAAGTTGTCCTAACACTTTAAAAGAAAATCATTGCCCCAAAACAATATTCTTCTTCCTAACAGGATTAAGGGAAACATCATCATTTTATTAAAGTGATCCATCTGTTCCTTCAGGATTGGCTCTGTGGCAGGCTCGGGATTCAAGATGATGTTATGAGATGCAGTCTCCAATATAAACCTAAAAGAAAATAGCCAGCAAAAATATTTCTTCAGCAGCTTCTGAAAGATGTGGTCGGACATTATCATTTGGAGATTACCATTGGCTTTAAGACCACTGCCTCTAGTGGAAGGGTGCATCTGTCTGTGCAAACAGGATACACCAAGACACACGGTGGAGAAGAAATTGAAAAAAATACTTCAGACAAGTTGCAAAAAAAGCATCAGATACAACACCAGCCGTGCTTTTGGCAATTTCTCACCTTTTACAATGCACAAGTCTCAAGAATCTGAATTGGTAAAACCAGAAATTTGGAGTACAATGAACCCGGCAGTATCTTCTCTGGGCCAGATTTCAAAGGAGCTTTCTTCACCATAGCATCGCATGGATCTAGGCTGCTTGTGAGATCTGGCCCTGAGTCTGATGCTTATAAGGGATATGGGCTCTTCCCCAAATCCTGTCCAAAACACAGGGGCATGCTTGTCCCGACATGACTGAGATAAAGATTGGCTACAGGTCGCATGGTAATGCTTACCAGCCTCTGCACCATGCTGCTAGAGTAAAAATCCATTTAAACTTCAGTCTTCAACTCTTTTAATCCAATAAAACTGGATGTCTGCACTGGTACAAAATTCCTGAGTTGGAAGAGAAATTCAAGCTTATGAGTCAAGATCTTGTATCTCTAAATTTAGGTGGGGTATAGAAATTAATATTCTCTGAGAATCTGGCCTGGAGATGGGGAGATAATCAGCCTCTGAAGAGAGCACCATATGTTCAGTCGCATATTTTGCATCTCCTTCTCAGCATCTTTAACTTAAAACTGAAACCACGATTAAATGAGGTGCAACTCGTGCATGTGACACGACGCAGGACAGGAAACACCTGCGAGCCAGTCTGCAGGTTAAACAAGCACCGTTTTACTGGTCCCGGGAATGACTGTGATCAGGCAGGTTTTGTCTTCCCTCCAGTTGTGTTTCTTACAACCAGCCTAACTAAGCCAGCGCTAAATAAAGCACGCTCGCAGCTATGACAGCCCTTTCCTCCTTCAGCACAAGAAAGCAGGACGAGGGAGGCTTAATGAATTTAATGACATTTTTCTATGCGAAATGCTGAGCTTGTATGTGTGGACCCTCCCTGCTTTAGACTTCTCCTCCTCCTCCACAGCACAATTCCCAGAGGCCTCTCGGTGGCCTTTCCAAATCTCAATATCAGCATAGCAGTTATCTTGTTACACGTGAAGGATAATGGTATAATAGGCACTTGGGCTTAAAGGAAATTAAATGTGAGTCTTACGTGTGCAAAAGAGACAGGGTTTTGTTTGATAAGATGCACGCTGCGCTTAGCATTGTTAGTGAGCAATTATTTTAGAGGCTCCAGCAGCCTCGTTTATCCTCAGATGACACAGCTCAGTCAAGTGTTCAGTGCTAGGCTCACATTTAATAGCAGGATTTTCATTTCTCCCTTCCAACCTTTTGCCACTGCTAAGAGCAAGAAAAGCCATGAACGTCCTTAGGAGAAGAGGTGCCAAAACCTGCTCCTTCCCACCGGGGAGTTTACAAGGGCCAAATCCCAGCACTCCCCTCGCGGTATTGCAACCAAGACGTAGTGACCCTCGTTACCAAACTGGCCTCATTTAGACCAGAGGGATCCCCTTCCAACCAGCATGTTGCTTTCTATCCGAGAGATGTGTTTCCAAGCCTCTCTCCGTTGCAGACATCTTGCGCCGTTTGGGCCAGTCGTTTGGGATGGTGAGCACATGTAGCACATCCATAAAATAACAAGAATAATACCCTTTTTATGCAGGATATCTATCCCCCTAAGATACTAGTGAAGATCTAGTGAAATAAAAAGGATCCCAGTTAAACAGAACATTTTCATTTTCAACAGTCTCTTGATTGGGGGACATTAAGATGTTACGTTAAAGAGCAAAAATTACCTTTTAGTTATGCGTTTCTCTCTGTAAATATCTTTATTATCTATGTTATTTGCTACATAGGAAGTCACTGTCTTTCTTATTCTGACATGCAATTAGTTTCTGATATTAAAATCACCCCAGTGCCTGCTCCTGTCCCGCGCTCCGCCACTCCTCAGTGTTTCCTGGAGCACGGCTATCTATAAACACTCATTTCCTTCTCCTTGTGGCCTTCCAGATAAGAACTATTTTAAATGCTGAAGACTTCAGCTTGCTTACAAACAAAGTTTCTGCACCAACCCGAGCGAGTTCGCCAGGCTGCTCGAATCCCCTATTCCCATCTCCTGAGACTCGTGTGTCTTTTATCATCTTGGAAGTGCCAATCTCATACACCTAAAACTGGCAGGCACCTGCACTTCTGCCTGCCGGCATCCCCCTCCCGCGGGAACCAGGTGAAACAACACCTGGAGGTAGACAGGGTTTAACAGAATATCCCTGGCGAGTGGCAGCGTACTGAGGGTGATATTTGGCCCTTGGACTTTCCCACTGCAAACTGAGACTTCAGCTGGATTTATTCTGCCATTCCTCCATTCCCCTCCTGGTCGCGAGTACTCGTTTGGTTTCACCAGCAAATGAGGGTTTGGCCGTTGATTTTACTGGGGACCAGAAATTCGGGGCTTGCCCTGGCTGCTCAGCGCTGTCACTCAGGTATTCAGAGGACATTAACCTTCTCCAATGCTCCCACAAGCCAATCTTACCCTGGATTTTGGCAGTAGAAAAGCTATGATTTGATTAATACTAAGCGTGGGGTGGCTATTCCTTGTAAGGAAAATCAGCTCTTTCTTGTCAGTAAATGAATGCTAATACTCTTTCGCTATTAAGGCAGTCTCCTGCTTTAAAACTTTTATGTCTTCCATATATCATGCTTTTGGAAGAAAGTTTTGCTATTTAAATAGCTGCCAGAGTGTTACAGGCTTATATGATTGCAATTTACAGTACTTCATAAATCAGCAGACCTCAGATGCATCGGACAGATGAGACTTTAAATTGACATCCTGTCTTTTTATGAACATTAAAAGGTTTGATCTCATGACATATTTATACAAAAGTATCCCTGCTGCCTCGGCCAAATTGTTCCTAAAGTATAAAGTACTTTACATGAAAGAACATAATGACGACAACCTGAAGCTTTGTACATTAAATTAGCTAAGTGTTACAGCGACTCCAGAGGGGTCAGCTCAAGACCAGGAGAGATCTCTCTAGTGCCTGTTGCTCCCACATAAAAATGGGGGAAATTTGTCCTTTAAATAAGAATCACATGCAGGAATCCCATGGGCAGAGGATGACCTTGGAGACTGGAAAAAAATACATCCACCTTCACTTAAACAAGAGCTTGCAAAAGACTGGGGCATCTTGTGGACAGGACCAACTTCCAAACCAACAGATCTTGGCACGGCACTATCGCGGTCACGAGGTGCAGGCACGTCAAAATGATGTTGCCTGAGTCACGTCTCCCTCTCAGATCCCTCAGCTGGGCAAGAGAAAGAAATCTCATCTCCACCGACGTCCTGGATGGGTTTTGCCATTGCCTTCTGCAGAGCCTCAGCACCACCAGCCTCGCTGAGGCACCATTCGCTTCCTGCACAGCTATGCCTGACTCACTACCAATGCTATTTTCTCACAGCCAGACTGGAAAATTAAGGTAATAGTTCTTTCCCTCCAGAGAGGCTGAAGATGACTATGGGAAGACACAGAATTGATAGGGTTTTTTTTTTTTTTTTTAAGACGGAGTGAAAAGGAACATGTAGATGTGTTCAGCTGAAAGAAGCTGAAGGGTCTAGTAACTCTGACTTGAGAGTGAAGACATCAGAAGCAGTGGAATATGTCCCAAAATAAAACACTGACACTGAAAAACAACTTCTTATTGTTACCCAAAATGTTTCAAATAATCAGGCTTACTTGCCATAAAAGAATTATTTCTTTATACTTCTGGAAGGCCTATATGGAGTGACATATGCGATGAGAGTTGACCTTGGGTGCTGGGGAACCCCCATTCAGGTTTACTTGACTTTTCCACCCTTGGTTATTTTGAATGAAGACAAAGTGGTACAATTGCAGGGACCCCCCAGCAAAAGGAACAGAGTGACTCCCACGATCGAAACAGAGCAGGACCCAACACACCTTAGCCATCTCCAAGGGCCAAGCCCAGAAGGCCAACCGTACTCTGGGCTGCATCAGGAGAAGCATGGCCAGTGTCGAGGAAGGGGATTCTGCCCCTCTGCTCTGCTCTGGGGAGACCCCCCCTGGAGCCCTGCGTCCAGCTCGGGAGCCCTCAGCACCAGGAGGACATGGACCTGTTGGAGCAGGGCCAGGGGAGGGCTACTAAAATGCTGCGAGGGCTGGAGCCCCTCTGCTCTGGGGCCAGGCTGGGAGAGTTGGGGGTGTTCAGCCTGGAGAAGAGGAGGCTGCGGGCAGAGCTGAGTGCGGCCGGTCAGGGCTTCAAGGGGGCCCAGAGGAAAGGGGGGGACAAGCTTTTTAGTAGGGCCAGCTGGGACAGGACAAGGGGGGATGGTTTTAAACTGAAGCAGAGTAGGTTTAGACTGGGTCTAAGGAAGAAATCCTTTCCAGTGAGGGTGGTGAAACCCTGGCAGGGGCTGCCCAGAGAGGGGGTGGAGGCCCCATCCCTGGGACCATTCCAGGCCAGGTTGGACGGGGCTGTGAGCAACCTGATGTGGTTCAAGGTGTCCCTGCTCTTGCAGGGGGGTTGGACTGGGTGCCCTCTAGGGGTCCCTTCCAACCCAAAACATTCTATGATTCTATGTACTTGGATCTTCCTGCATCTCTCTGCAATTGAAAAGAGCCTTCTCTGCCTGTAGCCGATAGCATAACCTGTGCAAGCATCGCAGGTACCTGGAAGTGCACAACCCTCTGAAGCTTTGAAGACCACATTTCAGTGCAGAGACATAACACAGAGCTGGATGCCATCAGCCACATTTCTAGTAGAGTACGCAGACTTTCTTGTAAAACTATTTTGAGAACATAGCTTCAGCCAATGCCCTGGGCCAAATCCTCCCAATACATACACACACAAGTAATTCCATCTAGCTATGGAGCTCCGTTGAAGAAGGTGAGATTACTTACAAACATACAGCAGTGGAGTTCTATACAAGTCATTTTAAGAAATATGTGTTTTGGAAAAGACAGGATGGTGACAACCATGGGACAAACTCCCTTGAATCAGAGTACATCTTGAAGTTCATGGACACAGTAACTTCCCTCCAGGACCACAGTTTATTGCATGCAATTGCTGAGAGTCAGATCTTTTCAGCCTTGTGCCTCAAAGTTGCTATTTTTGGGCAGGTCTCTTTGCATAGCCAGAGACTATATGTTTACAGACTGGGATCACCTCAGGAAAAAAAATAATTTCGAGCCCCTTGGCACTCAATTCACCCACAAGTCTATCTGATACATTTCAAGTAGAAATCAGAGTTGAACATTTACAGACTATTACCTACCGGGGCTGGCCATCTTTTAATTACTACATATCTCCCAGCGAAGCTGGAGCCAGGTATTTCAGAGCTTCTTTCCAATCAGAGGGCAACAGTCCACTTCTCATCATGAAGAAAAATGAGCAAATAAGCCAGGAAAAAATCATCACCTCATTGGAAACAACCCCAGGAGGCAGACGACTGCCTTAAATGATGCGACTCATATTGGCTGTCTGCGAAATGATACCAAAGAAATTATTTGGTTATTAAAAAGCACCAAGCAAAAGCAATGACCCTCTGGACTTAGTTGCTGGCTCTAATCGAATAAACATTCATGCACATCCCTTATCACTCAAGCCACACACTCTAAAACCTGAAAGAACAAAACTAATCAACATTAATAACAAACTCTGACTTGCTCCTGGTGTAAACCTCGCTCACTTTTCTTAGTTTCCCACTTAAAAAGGTATTGCTTAAAGAAATCATATCCTCCCTCCTCCCTCCTGCCAACAAGCACCGTTAACAGAAGACGTGTAAAATATTACAGCTATCATTATTGTCCTTGTATGAGCCAGCCATCCTGAATAGCTTCCCTTCCCTACAGCAACAGAGCTGAATGGTTACAGCCAAGAAAGGAGTGAAGAGCAAGCTCTGCCATTAGTTACGCTAGCGCAAATGCCAGCAGAAGCTGAGCCTGTCGTTAACATCAGTGGAATTATTGTTACAACCAATTCGTCCCGTGGTCGGGGTGGGGGTTCATTTTTCTAAGCACCGTGGAAAGAACAACAGCTGCTCCCAGCCTCTTCACCAACCACGAGATGCAGAAGTTGTCCAGGATCATGGCACGCCCCAGTCTCAAAACATGGCTGGGTTATGGATGAGGGAGTTCAGGAGCAGAGAGATGCTGGAAGGCATTAGGTGCCCAAATGTGCAATCAGGAGGAGACTCTTAAATATGAACGGATTTAGCTCCCTCGCTCTCCAGCCAGGCAGGTACATCTGCATTGCCTACACAGGGAAATGATGGGTAGACAAAAAAATGCAACGCTTTTAAAGGTATTTGTGACTCTTCAGTCTGGGTCTGCCCTATCCAGTTGCAGGCACTTGATTGAGGCTCTTAAATAGCGGCTGTTTGGCAAACCAAATCCCCTCTGTAGACACCCATCTCCCTCTGTTGGCCACAACGCTCCTGACCACAGTCAGCCCTGTTACGTGTCAACGGTTTGATGGCAGAATTTCATCCCTGACTCCCCCAAATGTGGCCACAGCCTAATTACCCAGAGCTCAGCCAAGTGGCCGGGCCAGGATGGAACGGGAGCCAGGTCTGGTCCTGCTCCCAGCCACCTGCCCACTGAAGGGCTCGGCCCCTGCAAGCCGTCCTACCCAAACATCCCACCTGCCAAAACCATACGCGTCCTCCGTCCCTGCTGCTCATTTCCATGGGGCAGCAGATGATGGAGCAAGATGGCTCGCATCATGTTACACCCATTTGCTACCTAATGAATATAAAAATTGCATTCACGTGTTTAAATAATCTCCAGATAGGGCATTAAACATATAAAACTCTAAAGCTGAAGTACGGTCCCAGACACACCTATGTCAACATGGTCTTGTTCATGTCCCCAGAAGAGCCTTTTCTTCCAAATTAAACTTGGTAGAGGCACAAAAGGACCTTTCTTTCCTATGAAGATGAGTACAGACCACAATCATAAGGAAATATAATAAATTTCATAACAAATATACACCGTAAGAAACTGTATAATCAGTGCAAACTAAATCGATATCTTGGATGATTCAGTAGCACAGAGGCAGCAAGCAGAGCAGAAAAAAGTGAGAATGTCAGTGCAGTTTCTCTTGATCTCGATATGGAACCCCAGCAAGGAGGTCAGTGCACGTGCTTTTTGTATTTAGCGCTAATTAGCAAGGTTAATCCAAGATCTATCTTGATCTTTCCAACTGCTGTGAAGTACCTTCTTTGACTGTGTAACAGCTTACAAAGCATTGCCAGTTTTCAATGATCAAAATCTTGACTGCAGTTGTCCAGCACTACAGCGCTCTCTTTAAAATAATGAAATTAAAAAAAAAAATAATAATCAATAAATAATAACACCATTTAACAATCGTTTGTGGATGGTGTTTGCTTTTCTGGCTAGGAACTACCTTCTGATCTTTGAAATGCAGGGTCGTATTTGCTTAACGTTTTAAACTTTTCTCTGTCTCAGGAAAATGAGAGCCTAACCTTTTCTTCTCTTTTTTTTAATGAAAGCTGAGATTTGCCTAAAAAATGTGATGACAGCAACCGGACTAGTTTTTACTGCTGGGGTATTTTTAGTTGCTAGAGCAGGTGATACAACTCCAGACCAACTTTGATGGCAGCCGTTCAGTTTATGTTGTGATACAGTCAACAACAACCGTGTTACTGCCTATCTGCTCTAAAGCAACCCCAGTGACCCATGGCTGGTGTCAGGTCCCCCCTTCTGCCCTACCTGCACAGGCTGGCAGCTGAGTTTCTGTCCCATAGCAGCAATAATGCAACATAACAGGAAGATGGGGAAAAGACATTTTATTCCCCCTTTATTCCTGGGAAAATAAGGCACAGTAAAAAAAATATACAGCGTGTCATCGTAGAGCTTTCCTATTAAACACAGCATGTTCACGCTTAGACATGACCAGACTCGGGTTAGCTCTCCAGCCATGGCCACAGAGCGTTTGCTTAAGCCCAGAATCGTGTCCAGGTCTGAGCTGGCTCCCAGCTAGGCAGCTCAGAGTTTGGGCAGCATTGCCTCGCATCAGCCCACCCGAGACGATGTTCAGTGAGGAGCGGGGACTCCTGCCAGACAAACCGTCGCTGCCGCTGGCATACACAGGAGCAAACCCGCAATGCCGGGGAGATCCCTCAGCACGCGCCTCTTGGCTGGGTGCTAGCCAAGCTCTGCACATGGAAGGGCTGGGCACGCGAACAACTGCCAGCAAAATGCATTTCAGTGTTACTGTGGGAATATTTTGTCCAGCTTCTCAAGTCAGTGTTGCTGTGGCTCCGCGTCCGTCGTTCCCGGGGCCGTGCTGCATGTGTGCAACCTTACGGACTGCGACCACTGAGACCGCATGTCGTGCTCTGGGTGCAATGCCTCTTCTAACTGGAAGGGTCTTGCTCTGATCTTCGGGGGCCTCTCTCATCTAAAGAAAATCTTGAGGACAGGAAATCAAGCATTTCCAGGACATTCCTCTCTGGAGCTGTCCTGAAGATGTTCTGGGAAGGGTGCACGGAAGCTGAACCACCCTTAGGAAAGCCAAAAGATGGTTTTCCCCTCAGACCCAGCCCCAGAGGGCACAATGGTGACTGGTGGGGTCCTCGCCCCAGCACCACCAGCCCTTACGCCTTGTTTCTCATCAACAGACAGGTAAGGGAGAGCAGGATCCTACACAACAGGGGAGTCCTGGAGGAGGTAGAGTTATTTGTATACACATTTCCATGAAAAAAATTCACCCCAAGTAAGGGCACTCACAAGCAAACTCTAAAGAGCACTTTCCTGAGCTCTGTTTTTCTCTTCCTCCCCACACTCAAACTTTATGTCCTTCTGACAATCAGAATATACAACCCTTTTGTCATTCCAACGCAAACTTTATGAAATTAAGTGGTTTACATAGCTACAGCCAAAGGTTAAATTCACTTATTTTCCTACTGACTTCACTAGTTTTAACCTTTGAAGTTTGGTCGTGAAATTCCCTAGCCCATCCACATAAAACAAACAGAAAAACTCAGAGCGCAGTACTATTTGGGATTACTCAGGGATGTTTGAGAAGGTATTATCTCTGCCTCTCTCAAAGCGCTGCAAAAACAGTTTGCCTCCATGTAAAAAAAAAAAAAAAAACCACAAGACATCCCTTTCCTACAGACATACACACACACCTCAGCACAGGGGCAGGGCAGAGGAGCACAGTAACTGCGTACCCTCCGTATTTTAAAGATAGAATCATAGAATCGTAGAATGTTTTGGGTTGGAAGGGACCCCTAGAGGTCATCTAGTCCAACCCCCCTGCAGCGAGCAGGGACATAGAGTTGAACCATTCCTCTGCCAGCCTACACAATACGCCACAGCCACAAGTACTCCCCTATACCTGAAAATGCCTCTTGAGCAGGGTTGGCTTCCAGCAGGTCCAGGACCTGGATGTACCGGCATGCCAGGAAAAGCAGCCATCCTACATGGATCTGTGAGAACGGAGTCACTCCAGGGAGCTGGTGAGGACCTCGGGGATGCAGACTTGCAGAGAAGCCATCCTGGTCAAAGCTACCTGGAGGAGGGATGAAAAGAGGGAAAGGAAGGGAAGTTTTGGGGTATGTCAAGAGGGGAAAAGTTTGTTCTTTGTCAACTAAACAGGCAAAAGCCTTAAATCTAGACTGTTTATTGTATTCATACGGCCAAACTCAAGCCTGGAAGGAAGCTGAGCAATCACAGCTACCTACAGGTTCTTGTGAAAACCCTGAGCTGCCCTGTCCTTCATTAAACGTCTCCTCTCGCATTAGCTCAAGAACATATTTGTGCTAAAAAAGACAAAGTCTTGTGTGCCACATGGGATGAACAACAGAGAGGGGCAGAGCTCTACAGAAAGGATGTTTTGAGGATTAAAGCTCGCAGGAGGGGGTGTTGGGGCAGGCAGGAGTTATTTTCCAGGAGCGTGGCACATCTAATAACATTTGCTATTCTCCAGTCAGGGCTGCCGTTCAGAACAACAAATGCATTTTTTGCCCAGTTTGGGTGCACCCACCTTCCTCATTTTTAGCGTGCTCCTATCAGGAGCATCAAATGCCCCTAAAATCAAACACCCCTGAATTCTGCAGGGATCTGCAGCATGGGGAGCGGCAGGCAAGGTGCCCCACGGTCTGGATTTGTCGGAATCCTGGGCCCACTCTGATACCTGTGCAGAGCTCGAGCAGCTGATTGAGCTGAGAACGGCCAAGGGCACGAGTGTCACTGCCTCCTGCTCAGGAAACATCCTCGTTAGGGCAAACGTCGGTAGCAAACCATCAATTAGTAGAACAAAGGAAGAGTTCGGAGCCAGGGCTAGAAAGGCATCTGCATCTGTTTTCTTCTGTCACGAGTGTCACCTTGTGCTTCCTGAGGGTCTGATCCTGCTTTTGATGCATGAGCGTCAGCGAGAGCTACACCCACATAGCAAGGAGGGAGGGAGAGACCCCGTGAGCAAAATCACTCAGCATTGCCGGGCTGATGACAACGCTTTTGACAAGGGAAGAGCTGCAGAAGCACATCCGTAGATGCAGTAGATAGCATATGTCAACATCAGCACTTCCCATGTTTACGAAGAATTTGATTGAATAAAGGGCCGGGCAATAAACTCCATGAGTGATTCCAGATTGCAGCACACATATCCATCACACGCCTTTTCTCCCCCAGAGTATGACATTTCACCAAACTGGTGACACGTAGTAAGTGCCACAAGGCTGCCGACCACCCACGCAGAGCAATGCTTGCCTTCCCGAGAGCGGCGATTCCTCCGGGTTCCCCAAAGCCACCACATTTCACGTAGGTACGCTCCTCTGCCTTCAGCGGGAACGTAGCGTGGGTACATGAATCCTGTGATAGTAAAACGTAATTTGTTCAGATCTTTGCCTTCGGGGTGAACACTAAGATGCTGCCATCAGCCAGAAAATTTGTGATCTAATTTAGAGGCAGCGAGGCATGTCTTTTCTCGGAGGCTTTTGGAAAACAGAGCTGGGTTCCCGCTTTTACATGATCTAGCATTTTTTTTTATTTTTTTTTTTTATTTTTTAAGCACTAAACAATGTTCATCTTTTCTCCGCAGGGCAGCGGGCTGAGGCAGAAATGAAGGCAGGCTACGAAGGGCTGTTGGTCGGGCGCGTAGCCCTGTGCTCCAGCCAGGGTGGCAGGTCCTGCACGGGGACACTGAGCTTGGTGATGGGGTCCCTCAGCTGCCGTCACTCACAACCGCCAGGAAGGGGTGGGAAGCGGAGCTTTGCGATTCCCTTTTGTCACAGCTGCCCCACTGGTTTAGATGGCCGTTCTACAATTTTCTGTGCACTTTCTCCTTAGCCCTCAATGGTCAGGAGCGGTGCAGAATAATGCAGCTGTAATAAGCGATGGGAGGTTTCAGCTGCAATTTTAATGCACAGCATCCCATTTCACCTGTTTAACCCTGCCTCCTGCGGAGTGTTGGAGATGGGCTTAGGCATATCACACAGACAGGCCAAGGATCCTTTTTTCCCTCTTTTAGAAAATTTCTGGGTAAGGTCTGCTTCTTCCAGTCAAGCTAAAAACACTGCGGGAAGAGTCTTTCACTGTGAAGCAGCACTTGGAAAGGTTTCCTAAAGGTCACAGGCTGGGACTGAGAATTTGAGCTCCTGAGATTCACTCTTAGCTCTTGCAACTGAACTGCTACGCGTTCGGTGGCTTTGCTCTCCTTTGCCCCTGGGGCACTCGGATGAGTGACAACTGTAGGGTCGGCGATGCCAGCACGTCAGGCTCACCCTGTGCCCTGTCCAACAGCAGCTGGGGTCCGAGGGACCACCGCACAACCCTGGGACCACAGGCTTGCCAGGGAGGCATCGCCTTGGCCCCTGGGAGTTTGGAAGCCCTCTTTCTCAGGGAGGGCTTTCAGGGCTGGCACTGCCCCGTCTCTGGCCGGTCTCCCACACGATACCTTGTTCTGGCTCTGTGCCTGGCAGATCACCCAGCAGATGGACAGTACAGAAGTATGGTTGATGCCAGAAAGCGCTGGATTTGGGGCAAAGAAACATAAAGGTATCCCACACCTTGGCAGATCCATCCCTTCTCCTAATGAGAAAAGTTTCTCCTTTCCACCTTTTCTTCCCAGGAGCAACTCCCTAGGGGTACCAGGAGAGGTGACACACATCATCATTGCTCACTAAGGCAATGCTGTATTTTTGGCCATGGGCATGTCCTAGCTGCGCCTGTCACCAAAAAACGCTGAGTTTTACTCAACACCATTACAATTCCTCCTGGCTCCCCCGGGATCCCTCCAGTGCAGGGGGGGAGACATGGAGATCCAGGGCCAAAACTGAGACCCAGAGAGGAAACCTCTATCACTAGTCCAAGCTCCTTGCTCCCACCACGGCAGAGCATCAGGAGTTATGCACTCAACCAATTTTATAGAAACACAGAATGTTTTGGGTTGGAAGGGACCCCTAGAGGCCACCCAGCCCAACCCCCCTGCAGGAGCAGGGACACCTTGAACCACATCAGGTTGCTCACAGCCCCATCCAACCTGGCCTGGAATGGTCCCAGGGATGGGGCCTCCACCCCCTCTCGGGGCAACCCCTGCCAGGGTTTCACCACCCTCACTGCAAAGAAGTTCTTCCTTAGATCCAGTCTAAACCTGCCCTGCTTCAGTTTAAAGCCATCCCCCCTTGTCCTGTCCCAGCTGGCCCTGCTAAAAAGCTTGTCCCCCCCTTTCCTCTGGGCCCCCTTGAAGCCCTGACCGGCCGCACTCAGCTCTGCCCGCAGCCTCCTCTTCTCCAGGCTGAACACCCCCAACTCTCCCAGCCTGGCCCCAGAGCAGAGGGGCTCCAGCCCTCGGAGCATTTTAGTAGCCCCTCGGATCATTTTAGTAGCCCTCCCCTGGCCCTGCTCCAACAGGTCCATGTCCTCCTGGTGCTGAGGGCTCCAGAGCTGGACGCAGGGCTCCAGGGGGGGTCTCCCCAGAGCAGAGCAGA